>OY986436.1:77096552-77696552 GCA_963920525.1 Dichetophora obliterata
AATCATCTCACGTCATCGTCGGGATGTTAGAATTTCATAAAGTTTTTTGAGATAATGGTGGACCCTAAATATTGATATTCACATTTTTTTAGAATTTTTTTCCATAGAAACCGCTTGCCACATCGGTTACCGACGACCGATTACCTAACCGAATACCAGTTACTGAAGCGACTACCAAGCGATTACTTTGCTGAATACCGATTACTAAACGATTACATAACCGAGGACTGATTACCGAAGCGAATACCAAGCGATTTCTTAGTAATCGTACGGATTACTAAGCGATGACATAACAATTTGCGTCTTTTATTTCATATCAAATAATTTTTGAGTTACTGGATCTTTCACAGGATCTTGGAGGTGCTGAGCTTTAACTCAGCCTGTGTATAAAACCATGTCAGAAATGGTAGATATGCTTCCAGTATTAAGGGATTACTGATTTCAAATCAGATTGTAATGTTAATGCTAAGTAATCAATTGGTAGTTGCTTCAGTAATCAGTCTACGGTTATGTAATTGCTCAGTAACCGGTTTTCAGCTAAAAAATCGCTTGGTTATCGCTTCGGTAATCAGTCTTCGGTAATGTATACGCTTAGTAATCGGTGTTCAGCTAAGTAATCGCTCCAGTTATTGGTATGCGGTTAGGTAATCGATGTGGTAACCGGTTTCTCTGGACAAAAAATTTTAAAAGAGAATGCATTTTTAGGGTCCACCATGGTGTCAAAAACTTTTTGAAATTCTAACATCACGACGATGACGTGAGATGATTATCCCATATCGACCACGGCAAAGACGTGTGAGTCCATCCCAAAAGATCAGAAAACAACTGTTATTGGTCAACCTAAAAAATGTATTCCTCAAAAATAAAAGTTATGCGGCAACCAAAAGAAATTTTTCTTAAAAATAAAAGCTATTCAGCACAAAAATTTTTATGGGTTAAAATTACCCAACTTTTTCTGCTGTGAAATATAGAATAACATTTATTTTTGGTCCCTGAATTTAACAAAGAAAAATTATAACATCTTTAACACAATAATATGATTAAATATGCCAAAGAATATATTTTTATTTTGTTTTTTTTTTCTTTTTTTATTATTTAGAATAACAACGATTCAAATTAATTCATTGACTTTCAGTAGCAGCAGTTTCTAAAAATTACTATCTGAAAGTGAACCACGGCGTGGAGTATTAATCAATGATACATTTGAAAAAGCCCAGCTGAAGACGCTAATGGTGTATTGTACTTAATGTATCTTTCTTAATTATTGGATAGCGATGCAGCATATCAGTTGACGATGACTTGTCAGCCATATATGTTAATTACTCATTTTCGAGCGATGATGCACTGTTTATGTGTTGTGAATCATCTTAAATGTAATAAAACATAGTCAGAGAATAGATGTGGATAGTTTGTTAAAACTATATACCTATTGCTTCTTCTGAGGAGAATTAAAAAAAAATAGTAACGCTTTCCCTCTGCTGATCCATGCATATGCCTGATAATTTCGAGTACTCGGATAAAACTTTTCTCTTCACTGAATCGTTAACTTCTTGTATGGTTTTATTGTCGAAAGGATTTAGTGATGTTATCCACCTTAGTTTTGGTTGCGGGCATAGTACCGATGCAATAACAACATCTTGAACATTATCTTTTAAGCAGAAGTAATTTTCAAATCTGGGTTGTAGTGCTTCCTGTAATAACTTAACCGCGCACGCAAATAGTTTATAGCCCTTTTATGATTTATAACCAAACTGAGTTGGGCTGTCTGCAACTTAGCACACCACAGAATTTAATGGAATGTTGACAGCCGAATATATACAAAAACAGCCTTTTTTCATTTTCACTGTTTCATACACTGTTTGATACAGAAAAAGTTTCAAAGAAATCTTAAAAATAATTTTCACAATTTCTGTTTGGTTCTTTGTTTGTGTTTTAATAGCATTAAAACGTTCTTCCTCAATGCTGTTTTCTTTGGTAAATCGCCTATGGCTGGGATTTGGAAGAGGTTGGCTAGGTTGTGAAGATTGGCTAGGATGAGTAGGCGATCAGCGAGGCTGTAGAGATGGTCTTGGATATGTAGGATGATGTGCAGGAGATTAGCTGGGAAGAAGTGGAGATCGGCTTGTGATTTAGGCACATTGATTGGGCAATTGGCAGTTCAAGTGGCTATAACCATTTTCCCTTTCATAAGCATTTGAGGATTGAAATGTGAAAGGTCTGCCTGGCGGTGTTGAAGTATTGTGATGTTTAGTCAAATCAGCAACACTTCAAGTGGAGTCAAACTAATCTCTTATGATGGACCTCCTCCTGTTTCGAAAATATTTTTTGTTTTTTACCAAATTTCTTTTAAAGTTGGCCTTGTTGTAAAATAATATTTATTAATAAAATAATAATTATGCAAAATTTTCTTTTATTTATTTCACTTACAAACAAACCCTTTGCCATTAATGTGGTGAGCGTGTTGAAGGCCCGATGCTATTGAGCTCAAGAGTAAACTTATCCCAGAGCTCATTGGTCAGCTGCTTCCTAGATCCAAAATGCTCTTTTCGCCTAGCCACATCTGGATACTTCTCTAGCAACGAAAACATCCTATCAATTTGTTTTTTAGTAGTTTCTTTCCTAAATATTATTTACATTAATTAAAATCGGTTTTTATTAAAAATTGTAGCAACTTACAAGTTATTTGCCATTTTTACTTCACAACACAACCAGCAGACAACCTCACAAATGTAGATGTAAAATTTTGTCATTTGACACAACCGCATCCAAGTTCGGTTGTAATTCATAATGCCAAAAAGTATACACACACAACTGGAAAGACAACTTTGCAGCTGGAAATTGGTTGTGTTGTAAGTCATAATACCGATTTTGATTTGGTAATTCAACTTTAAGCAAAGTTGTAAACCATAATAGGAGCATTAATGTTTGGATTATTTTGCAATTTCTGGTATTTAGTTCTTATAGTGGCAAGTGTGGGCAGGAGAAATCCGTATAACATTCCATTGTTTGTTTGGAGGAAGTCAACCGCTTCAGCAATAGGCCTTAGTACTTGAAGGAAGTCAACCGCTTCAGCAATAGGCCTTAGTACTTGAAGGTATTCCTCTAAATACTTAAAGTCGTTTTCCGAAAACTTCGGAACCTCGAGCCTTGTACACAGATCGTTAAATTTCTCCTTGTGGAGTTCCATCTTGTTACGACTGGGCATTTGAGTTGTGCGCCCAACAAAGCAATAATAATTTCGGATGATTTTGGTCGATTGACTTTGCTCCATAAATTTGAGCATTTTGCCATTACGTATTAAAATATGTTTGGAATATCATATAGCACATGATATAACTATAGTATGCTGCTACTTCTTTGCACTGCCTCCTCAAGATGTCATTCTTCTTCTGCAAATTAAAATCTGTCATGTTCATAAAAAATTTATGAACATTTTGACAATTCTTATGTTTTCTTTTCATGTACTCTTATTAAACATATTTGGTAGGTAAATTGCAATGCGGCGATTCATTGAGCCATAATATAAAATTAAAAGGTAAAATTTTGATATTGCCTACTTACGTTCTGGTACCTTTGGATGTTTGCAGGATTTTTTTTTTTAAATTTGAAGCAAGTCTTTTGTAGTAGGTAGGTTAAGTGTATGTGTTGCGCATTTTATATTCTTCGGCAAAGTCTTTTCAAAAATATCCGAACTGAAATCAGGTAGCTCTCCCTCTTCTGCGATTTCAAGGTCTTCAATACCGCAACTTTCCTCACTACAAATGTATGCACGTCCGACACCAAATTTATTGAATGCTTTCAAAAAGTTGCTGCCATTATCAGTAACAGTAGCTCTGGCATTTCATCAACAACATCACGAATATGGTCATAAGTGTGTAATCCTTAAAATCGCTGACATGACAATGCCACGGATTGTCTCTTGAAGGACTCATCGAACCAATGGCACGTGTAGCCAAAGAAGCTACATTGTTTGGTTGACCACAAGTCGGCAGTTGTACAGAAAAAATTGGTGTTCTTAATTGTGTTTTTAAATTATTTACTACTGAAGAATATAACTGATCGACCATTTTAACAGTCGTGGGTCGACTCATCAGTTTAAATGAAGGATTTGCAAAAGTGATAAAATCCTGAAATGACTTATCCTCAACAAATGTTATGGAGCATATTGTTCGCTATTACTCTCACGGTCAATTTCTTAAAGTGCTCTTAATCAGCATGATTCGGCTTAAAGTTTTCAGTTTTCTGTTCTCTATAGTTTTTGAAGTCATTTTTATGCTATAATCGCAAATGTCTAATAAAGTTTGAAGTAATTTGCAATGAGTCTCTTTTGCCATCTCTTTTTTTTGTGAAACTCTGATGTGTGCAACTATGTTTTACATTAATGATTATAAATAATGTTATAATTTAAAAAGCTATTGAAAAAATATTACCTTTTTTATAATTAAGAAGAACCTCTTAAAGAGCATCGATTGGGAAGTACCGTTCTACATAACTTCAGTATCATCTGAGGTACTTTCCATGGGAGAAGAATTTGTTGATGGCTTAAAGTGGTTGGCTTTTTTGCTACTGCAGGGCTCCTGGTCTGATGATTGCAAGCGGCTCTCATATTCACTTAGAATATACAAAGGATCAACAACAGAGTCATCGGATGAAAAATCAATATTCACGTCTGACATGATTTTTTAAAAATATTTAAAATTGTTCCTGCAATTTTTTCAATATTTGATAGCTTCTGCTAGACTTCCCTTGAAAATAAGTAAAAAAAAAACCTACTTTTTTTTTTGTAAGTAGGGGTGAAAATAAAACTAAACGTGTTTAATTATAAAAATTCAATGACAAGTTTATTTTAATTTTACTTGAAACTAAGTTTAAGTACATAACGGATTTAATATTTTTATTACGTAATGTACCAAAGCAAAGAACGTCTACACGGTAAAAAGTCTTGAAAAAAAAATTAAAACTTTTCTGTACTGTACATAAGACCACACCAGCTTTGGTTTCAAATCTATTATTTGCAAAATACTAAAAAATGGTTTTAATACATCTTTGGTTTAAAATTTAGTACAAGTTTGGATTGAAATATATCGAAAACAAAATAACAATGACAGTGAGATTCAAACCAAGGACATCCGGTTAGTAAGCTCACTACGTTAACCACTGGGCTATTACGCTATACGAAACAAACAACAGAATAGCCTTACATTGAGTTTCAGCATTACAATATTTATTTGGTTTAAATTTTAGTACATACAAATTTTAATTATGGGTTAGCGATTGTGAAAGTTTAAATTTTAAACCGCAAAGTTAAAAAATATGCAGTATACTTTTAGCTGTACTAAAATTTATTCCAAGATTTTTAACAGTATATAAGGGTTTGAAATATTAAAAGAGTAAGCTAAACTTACGTTTTCTACGGGACGTGAAAGGGGGGGTGGAGTACTTTTAGCTATTAAGGCTTTTTTAAATAGTAAGTTAATACCTTTGCCAGTAGTCGATGGTAATGTAGAGTAAATTTGCGTGGAGGTTAATTTTGAGGGGTCTAAATCTATTTACTTTTTGTTATCTTATATTCCACCAAATAGTGATTTAAGTATTTACCAAAAACACATTGAAAATATCAAGTTTATTGTTAGTAATTTAAACTCTAATCAACAGGCTATTTTATTAGGAGACTTTAACATGTGTAATATTTCATGGTCATTGGAGGGTGCAAAACTTGTGCCATTAAATGTTATATCTGAAATTGATTCTGTAGTAATATCCTTCTTGTTATCGAATGGTTTGGAACAAATAAACTTTGTCAAGAACGACATTGATCGTGTACTTGACCTTGTTTTCACCACTTGTGGTATTAAAGCCAAATGTGATCTAAATTTGCAGCCTATTTCTATAAATACAGTTCATCATAAAGCGTTGCATACATCATTTGAATTTTATAACTTTGATATAAATCCTATCTTTGATAACTACTATCTCGACTTTTTGAAAGGAAACTTTGTTTTGATTAATGAATATCTAGGATCCATTGACTGGTCAGTTCTGAATGCTATTTCTGATACCAGGGATATTTATAATATAATACGTGATAGATTAAATTTTTCAATTTCTGAATTTGTACCTTTAAAACGGACCAGTTCTTATAGTAAGCCTCCATGGTTTAACGCCAGGCTATTAAATCTAAAAAATATTAAAAATAAAGCTTCAAGAAAAAGTTCAAGCAAACTAATAGTGATTCGGATCATTTGTACTTTGTTCGCGTTCGGAAACAGTTCGATTTTCTCCACAGCTTTTTATACAAACAATATAAATTTAACATCGAGTCTAAACTGAAATCTAATCCTGCTGCTTTTTGGGAGTTTGTAAATACGAAGCGGAAAACTAATGGATTTCCTTCAAGTTTAGAATACTTAAACGAAAAGTCTTTTAACACCCTGGATTCTTGTAATCTATTTGCAAAATATTTTCAAAGTGTTTACGAAAAACATAATAATACTCTCTCCTTTGATCATCAAATTTCAAATCCATTGCAAAATTTTTTAATAAAAGATGAAGATGTGATAAATGCCATCTCGAACCTAAAACCAAGTTATAAATCTGATCATGACGGTTTTCCACCCATGCTATTTAAACTTTGCGTGGTACATATAACTGCACCGCTTGTAATGCTATTTCAGTCATGTTTAAATGAAAGCACATCTTTAGAGTGTTGGAAAACTTGTTCGATAGCTCCTATTTTTAAATCCGGCGATCGATGCAATGTTATTAATTACAGAGCGATCATTAAACAAGGCACGTTTGCTAAACTTTTTGATGATATCCTAAAAACAAAGCTTTTATCTTGTATAAAAAACCATATAAGTGCATTACAACATGGGTTCCTACCAGGAAGGTCAACATGTACTAATTTAGCGTTGATTACGAATCAGATAATCAACAGCTTTGAGCAGCATAGCCAGTTAGATGTTATCTACACTGACTTTTCAAAAGCGTTCGATAAAGTAGACCACCTTATTCTTTTAAATAAGTTGAAGCAGTTTAGAGTCTCTGACCATCTAATAAAGTTCTTTAAAAGTTTCTTAACTAATAGAAAACTTTTTGTGAAAATTGGGTCTTTAAAATCCGATTGGTGGATGCTTTTTCCGGTATACCTCAAGGAACTCATTGTGGACCGCTTCTATTCTTGGTGTTTATTAATGATTTACCGCAGCACTTTCAACACTCAAAGTGTCTTATGTTTGCGGATGATGTTAAATTATATTTAAAAATTTCGAAGCTTTCAGACAGTCATAATCTGCAGTCTGATTTAGATATTTTAAACAATTGGTGCGTTTCAAATAAACTTCTATTAAATATAAATAAATACAGTGTAGTCTCTTTTACTAAATGTTCCGAACAAATAATGTTCGATTATTCAGTCAATAATTGTCATATTTCTCGTAAAAACGAAGTCAAAGACTTGGGTGTATTGTTTGACTCTAAACTTAAATTTACCAGACATATAGACCTTATTGTAGCCAAAGCATATTCTGTGATTGGTTTTATAAAAAGAAATACACAAAACTTCAAAGATCCTTTGACGGTTAAGGCTCTGTATGTAGCTCTAGTTAGAAGTCGTTTAGATTACTGCTGCCTGATTTGGAATTCATATTTTGATGTTCACTCTAATAAAATTGAGAGTGTTCAGAAACGTTTTACTAAATATGCTTTAAGTAAAATTTGCTGGCAAGATGGTCTCCCATCATATATAGCTAGGCGTAAATTTCTTGGTCTAACCTCCCTTCAGGATAGGCGTAAGGTTTTTTCTTTAATGTTTGCATATAATATTGTTACTGGTAAAATTTTGTGTTCAGAACTGTCTAGTTTATTTAGTGTTTACAACCCACCTAGAGTTTTAAGAAATAATAGATTAATCATTGATTCCTTTCATAGGACAATTTACGCTGCCAATGACCCCATTGGTAGGTGCGTTGATTTGTGCAACAGTCTTTCTCAATTAATAAACTTCAATGTTAATGAGTATAGATTCAGATTAAGTTTATTTACTGTACACTGTAAAAAGGAAATCTTATAACTAGGTGAAAAAACTGTCTTAAAGTAAGCTGCAACAACTTTAAGACAGCTTTCGCTGAAATTACACAAGCCCTTATGTGCTGCAAACCCGCATCCAATACTGTCTTACTTTAAGGCAGCTAAATCGTAAAACCAGCAGTAGCTTCGCTGAATTTCAGCCCTATTTGTTAGTGAAAAGCAGCTCAACCTATCTGAAATTTTTTACTTTAAGGCAGTTAAACCTTAAAAGCAGCAGAAGCTTCGCTGAATTTCAGTACTTATTTCTAGAGAAAAGCAGCATAACCTCTCTGAAATTAATTCCAGTATGCTGAAAGCACACACCTTTAGCTGGTAAAATAAAACTAATTTTTTCGACTATGCTTATCAGTCGAAACATTTTAGGAAAAAAACAATAATAATTAACACCTCCTTAAACATTAATTTATTAATTAATAGCTTCCAAGGCTTTAAAAAAGTGACAATGCTTGTTTGAAAAAAAAGAAACTGATCCAATATTAAACATTTATAAAACAGAAAATATTTAAATTATAATACGTAAATAATGCGTTTAAAAACAATATTCATTTTACCTTTTAGTTTTAATTATTGATTAATGACTTATTAATTAATAACTTTAAATGACTTTAAAGAGACATTTCGCGTTTAAAAATAAAAAGACTCAATTCTAATACACATTTTTGAAAAGAATATAAGACATAGTAAATTCAAATTATTTGTTACTTAAATAATCAGCCCTGGCATGAATAATTTTTTCCCGGAATCGAAAAAAGGAGTTTTCATTTTTAAGATGAAGCTCAAGAACATTTTGGAAATTATTAATGCAAATTTGTTTATCAACAGTCAATATTCATGAGTGTAGAAAAAAAGTGAAGTCCTTGTCTGCTTTCTTAGAAATGAAAGCTCCCGTTTCAGAAAAAACTAATCATTAAAGGGCTGATTATTTACGAAAAAAAATAATATTCATTATACATTTTAACAATGTCTGACATTTTTATAGTACTAAAAGCAAGATTTATCAACTTACATAATTCAATAATTAATTGCAGGTCTTCTTTCAAGAACGTGATATGGCACATAAAACCTCACGTTATTGCATTAAGCTCTTCAATTAATTAATAGCTTCCAATGCTTTTAAAACAGATTTGTATTTTTTGTATTCCTTTTTAGCATGCTCTATTAAAATAACGCCAAAAATGAACGCGAAAGAAGCGCGTGCATCAGGAGAAGGTGCAACATTAAACACTTAGTATAAAACTACAACTTGAATTAAGCTCTCGATTACAGTATCAGAGAAAAAAGGCCTACCATCTACATATATACAACAACATAAATTTTGTTTGGCAATACTGCCAATTGCAATTAGTCTTGGTGGGTCTGTTTTTTCTGGTACTGTGCTGCTAATTTAAGTTTTTTCTTTAAAAATTCCCAAAACATTGATGTGCCGTTGAATTTGCTCCAGAGGCTTCCTTGGACCGAAAAATGCTGGCGAAGTCTTTTTTTTTTAAATTTCCCGCAGTTGCTGCATTTAGAGTGAAAAATTTAAAGAAATCAATGAAAAATAAATATGTATTCATGACGTTTGGAAACGAAGTTTCTATATATTTATAATAAAAACGAATCAGACCTGTCGGGAATAATTTTTCACGCGGAATCGAAATAGGAAATTTTCATTTTTAAGATAAAGGTCAAGAAAATGTTTAATGTTAATTTGTTCATCTACAGTTTATCAACAAATTTCCATTAAAAAGGCTCCTAAGCTTTATCTTAAAAATTAAAACTCCCTTTTTTGATTCCGTGTGAAAATTTATTGCCGATAGGGCTGAATAAAAAGATTGTTCGCATTAAGACCTTATTTTATGACTTGCTATTAGATTGTTTTATATATCTGTGTCAACAAGGAATAAAGACTAAACTCAAATTATCTTAAAAAACAATATTTTTATTGTAGTAACTCCTACCTTTTCCCTGAAATATATGAAACGTTACAAACGGTAAAGAGTGCTGCATTAAGTGGTTATCTATTCTGAGCAAAAATGTTATTCTGCATTCTATCAAAGATTGGCAATAAAGAAAATGTCGTATCGCTTTTTTACGATAGCTTGAGTTTAGTCATTCTTCCTTGTGACCACGGATTTTATGCTATTTATCTGATATTGATCATTCTTCGAAATAACAACAATCCTGCAAAAGCACGGACCTTAATGCGCTTGCTTTTTTAGGAGGGCAATTCACAATCTCGTGTATTTTGAAAATTTTGGGTATAAAATTGAATAATTGTACTTCATTTAGTGCATTATGACAAATTTACTCACGTGCAAAGGCGATGATTAGTTTAAGTTGCTAAAAGACGTTAAATATGTAGTTTCCTGCTTTGCTACTGTTGTAGGCGGTGATATCAAAAACTTGACGTAAGCTGCTCACGGAAGCGTGATGTGTAATAGCTGCTCTTGGCGAAGGTATTTGTGGGTGTATGGTAAGAAGACGAGATGGTATGGTGCAGGAAACAGTTTCCAATAGGCAGTTTGCAGCACACCGTGTGCAGTGCACAGTTTGGACTCTCAACGATGACGTTGTCGTTTGCTATGTGCTCCAGCGCTTAAACGATCAACCAAAATAGAAAATCCAACCGACATATATACGCTTAATGTTAAGCACGGCAGCACCAAAACGAAAGCATTTTTGTTGAAAAAGAGTTAAATTTAATGGTTTTATTTAATAAATCATCTTTTTTGTTACTTACCAACAATTTTTCTAAAAACTTTTCAATAATGCAAAAAGCGCAAGAAGCAGTATCGGTACTTTTGCTTTAATCTTATTCATCACAGCTTGTCATGGCTTTATTTAAAGTTTGTTTGCGAATCAAATTAATTCTGGAGTGAATATAAGAGGGGTTTCACGTCAACTCGGAAGCACATTTTGTTTGTGTTGTGTTATAATTCATAGAAACTATATTTACCACAAATAACCACAAATAAAGAAAACAACTTTAAAAACATTACATTGTGAATACCTCTAATATGAGAATGGTATAAAGCTTAATATAAAGAGCATAATTAACGAAAAAATAATTTTTAAATTCTGACAACGGATTTGTATTTTGACTGTTGTTTTGACGGACTGTTGTTTTGAATTTCAATGTATTTACGATTGAGGTTATGTATAGTGCCGACTGCATGGAACTTTTAATAAATACTCATCGAACTGTTCAGTTTTCTTAAAACTAATCACTTTAATCAATATTTTTTTGGATTAAATTTCAAAAATTCTTCAAAATTAGAAGTTTTTGCTTCTCACAACGTGTGAAAGCTAAAACTCTTCAAAAACAACATGTCCATTCGACATGTAGTACGAAAAGCAAATGATTTTGATTTTTCTGTCGGTCATACCCTGAACACATTCACGATATTACGACTCGACATGAGGAATGAGTCAACAATCTGGGAAAATCATACAATGTTTTCATTCATGCAAATGCAAACCCTTATATTTGCGCTGTTGTCGCTTGTCAATTTAGAAATAAGTCTATACCGACGATGGCAACATTTTCTTGTCGCTGCGACATTTTTACCAAACTCACCTCCATAAGAAAAGCATGTTGCTGTAGTGAATGTGATCAGTGCATCAATCTAACATGTAGTCTGTGTGAACGCTCGTTCGTCCGACCTTATACATGTTCTCATTCTTAAAAAAAAAGTTGTGGGTTGAACATATAAAGAAAAACGCAAGAAAGTGCAAAGTTGAAAATAAAAAAATGGCAGGTGGTTTGCATTTTGTTTTTTGGAAGGAGTTGAGTATACTTCATAAATTATAAAACATCAAGAAATTTAAAGTTTTTATATGACCTTATTAATTTTATTATTATGTTTATTTTTTATGATTTAAATATAAATTCTTAATGTTTGATATTTTAAATCAGTTTTGATTTTAAATACAAATTCTTATTCTTTGATAGTTTAAAATCGTTTATTGAACTTTGGGTCAGGTTAGAACAATTCAGAAATTGTTTTGCCATTATAATGATATGTTCTCTTTGAGCGCTGAAATATAATGATGTCTATCCAACATACAGTATGTGTAAAAGCTCAACAAAAATATGCCGTTATTTTGCTGAACTACATGTTGGATAGACTTGTAGAATCGTCTATCTTATGCACAACATTTAATAGAATTAACTAAGAAAGACACAGAAAGAATAAATAGGTTTTATAATTATTATTCGTTTTGAAGCCACTTTTTTGCTTAACCCTCATGGTTGTAAGATTGACCCTGGTACTTATATCATAGTACTGAAAGTTATTATAGAAAATACAACCCTGTGCTTAGCTTTCTTTGTTTACCTTTTTACTTTTTGGCAAGTTATGCGCAAGTGTAATATATTTTGTTAAATCGTTTGATCAAGTGCGGTTAATTTATTCGAATAAAATCGTTCATTTATTAAAACAAATGTAATTTTTTGTTGTGATATTTTGACAGGTGAGTATGTTTTGCATAATCTCCATTTGCCAGTTGCAATTGGCTTAGAAATGAAAGTGCCTCAAAGTTGGACAAATGGCCAAGAAAATCTTGTTGTTTTAAATTTTTCCAGCAAAACGAAGCTTTATGTGTGTCAAAAGAAAGGTAATTCCAGCATCAATTGAACAAGGTATAAAACTTTAAAATGAATTTAAATTTGTTTAAGATATAAACCCTATTTTATATGTAGATTCTTCCGAAAAACGAGTGGTTTTCCCTTTTACGAAACCAATATGGGTATCAAAAGAAGGGTTATATCATTACCTATTCAACGAGATATGACTATAAGATACCAACCAGACAAAAGGTAATGCAAGTATCTTTTAACGAGGTATCTATAAATATAAAAATGGTGTAAAAAAGTATAGTAATACATCAATTGAGAACGGCTGGGCCGATTTGGCTCAAATTTTTTTCATTTGCTTGTAATTGCCAGGAGAAGGTTTTTACGAAAGAAAAATTTGGGAAAACCCTCCGGGAAAGTCGGGAAGTTGGAAAAATCGAAAATTGATTTTTTTTGTATGGGATTTTGTGCGCAATTGTACAACCAAAGTCGTATATCGAGCATCACATCCGCAAACGGTACAAGCACTACGATCAATTGAAATTCAATGCGATAGCTATTTATTAATTTGATAATTTTTCCAGAAAACAAGTCCTATTAGACGATCAAACCTTGGACGATGTACACGTCGTGCAATGATTAGTCAGAATGTCTGTGATAATCAAACGCAAGAGGAACGTGCAGAAGAAAATGAATGGAGACGTGCCCATATTGCACAGGTTCGCTCTGCACAATCACCACCTCAAATTCGACAAAATGTTACAAGAAGAAGATCGGTCGTAAATGTTGACTTGAATCGCGCTGCTTTCGAATACGATCCCACAATCGCCTGCAAAGATCTTCGCTGTGTTGATATCGGTTCATTGTCTGTCGTATGCCAGCATTGCAATGCATTGAAGTTTCAATCGGGAACCCCCGGCCTATGCTGAGCTAACGGTAAGGTGAAATTGCCCTTTTTAACTCATCTGCCAGAGCCATTGTACTTATCTATGACAATACAATCCAATCAAAACATTTCCTGGCGATTACATAAAAATATAACGGATGCTTTCAAATGACGTCATTCAATGATCAACCCGGCTACAATACGAGTTATAAGGTAATGTCTCATTATTATTAAAATGAACAATTCTTCTCATTTATTTTTAAATTGCTTCAAAACATTCAGATTCAAGGGTAAATTCACCATCGAGCAGTCGCTTTGTTACCACCACCAAACGAAGATCATAAGTTCCTTCAGATCTATTTCGTTGGTGGCCAACATCGGTAACTTGACCATTCTCCCAGCTACTTATGTTGGAAGCCCGCGCCACATGCATGAGTACGCTCAAGATGCAATGACGTACGTGTGGAATTACGGACGCACGGATTTATCCATCACGTTCACTTGCAACCCGAAATGGCCCGAAATTATAAATCTGTTGCTGACAGGACAAACATCCAGCGATCGTCATGACATCACTGCGCGAGTATTCAAACAAAAGATCAGAGTACTCATGGACTACATCGTTAAGCAAAAAGTTTTTAAGGTACTCCATTGTTGAATATTCTCGGTTGAATCGCAGAAGCGTGGTTTACCACATGCACACATTCTGCTTTGGATGTACGACAAGATCCGACCACATCATATCGATTCGATCATTTCTGCCGAAATACCAGATCCAGAAACTGATCCGGAGCTGCATTCCATTGTGACGACAAACATGATCCATGGTTCTTGCGGAGTCCACAGCGTTTCCCCGTCCGTTGGTGGCTGACACAATCAGTGAAATCGATGGATATCCATTGTGTCGGTGTCGTTCTTTAGATGACAGCGGTAGATTAATCGTGATGAAAGTGAAAGGAAACGATGTCGTCGTCGATAACCGCTGGATCGTTATCTATTGTCAGCTTTTGTCGAAAACATTCTCAACACATTGCAATGTTGAGTACTGCAACTCCTTCAAATCCATCAAATACGTTTGCAAATATGTGAACAAAGGGAACGATATGTTGGTATTTGGCATTGCCTATCCGAATGCAAACGACGAGGTGACGAAATTTCAACTTAGACGTAACGTGAGTTGTAAAGAGGCAATTTGGCGGCTGTTTTCATTTCCAATTCATGAACGTCACCCGACTGTCGTACATTTGGCAGTTCACTTTACAGACGCAAATGCAGCAGAAAGAGTAGAACGGCCACCAGCGACAACATTGACAAATTTCTTTTCGACATGCGAAAGCGATCCGTTCGCAAGGACTTTACTCTATTCGGAAATGCCACGCTTTTATACATGTAACGCTGCATCGAAGAAGTTTCAACGTCGGAAGAAAGGTGATGCTGTTGCTGGTTTCGCTGATGTCTATTCGACTGATGCCCTCGGACGAATATACACAGTTCATCCACGCCAAGACGAATTATTCTATCTTCGCTTGCTTTTGGTGAATATTAGAAGCACTGTATCCTTCGATTCCCTGCGTAGCGTTGATGGTGTGCTGTACGCCACTTTTGGCTTTTCAACGTTTGAATTTGCTTGAAAACGATAAACACTGAGACTCAACGCTAGCCGATGCAACTGTTTCTGCACCAGCGAATCAAATTCGTACATTGTTTGCAATCATCATAGCCACATGTCATCCGTCGAACCCGACCGTGTGACAAATACAAGGATGAAATGGCTGATGACATTTTGCACAGAGTTCACACGACATCTTCGAATTTCTCTCTTAAAATTAACGACGAGATGCGCAACGAAGCGTTAATTTTGGTCGAAGACATGTGCGTGCTCATGTGCGGCAGTCTGCTGTCGACATTGGTAATGCTAGCGCCAAATCGATCGATGTACGAAGCATTCAATCGCAAATTGCAATGGGAGCAAGACTATGATCGAAATGAGCTGGCCGAAAGAGTCCGAACGAATGTGCCGCTGTTGAATGCCAAGCAGAAGAACGGTTGATGAAGGTTGTTGACGATGGAACGAGAGGCATATACTTTCTCGATGCTCCCGGTGGGACAGGCCATTTCGTTGATTCTGGCAACAATTCGGTCAAGATCTCAAATTGCGTTGGCTGTTGCATCCTCTGGCATTACTGCCACATTGTTGGAAGGCGGTCAAACTCCACTTTCCGCTTTCAAGCTCCCTATGAATCTTCTCACTGTTGACATGCTAACGTGCACAATGACCAAGAATTCGGCGACAGCGAAATTGATGCGAGAATGCAAAATCATCATTTGGGATGAATGCACGATGGCGCATAAGTGAGCTTTGGAGGCAGTTAACCGAACGATGAAGGATTCACGAGGTGATTCAAGACGATTTGGTGGGGCTGTGATATTGCTCTCCGGAGATTTTCGTCAAAAGCTTCCCGTCATCCTGAAATCTACTACTGCCGATAAACTCAATGCATGCCTGAAAGCGTCGTCTTTGTGGCGGCATGTCAATTAGTTGAAATTGACTACGAACATGAGAGTCACGTAGCAGAACGACCCATCGGCTGATGAATTCTCGAGACAACTGCTGGCTCTTGGCAATGGTCGAATTCCTGTTGATGTTTCGACTGGATTATATCGTTCCCAGCAAATTTTTGCGAGTTCACTTCGTCGAAGGAGGAACTCATCACCAAAGTGCTCCCCGGCATTGCACAAAATTATAAAAAATCTCGATTGGATTAGTGGACGGGCAATACTAGCAGCAAGGAATAAGGACGTCGATAGCTTGAATTTCATTATTCAAAGTTAAATCTCTGGAGAACTGCATTCATACAAATCCGTTGACAGCGTGACAGACGAGTATGAAGCGACCAACTCTCCGACGGAATTTTTGAACTCGCTTGATGTACCAGGAACTCCGCCGCATAATTTACAGCTGAAGGTGGGATCAATCACAATCATGCTGCGGAATCTGAATCATCCGAAATTGTGCAACGGTATGCGTTTGTCCGTCAAGAAACTGAAGGGAAAATTCAAAGGAGAAGAAGTCCTTACCCCTCGAATTCCGATTATTCCAACTGATCTTCCATTCCAATTCAAGCGTCCCTGTTCGATTGACTTTTGCGATGACAATCAATAAATCGCAAGGCCAATTGTTAGGAGTCTGTGGGATTAATCTAGAATTTCCCTGTTTTTCGCACGGTCAGCTGTACGTTGCCTGTTCGTTTATTTGCAAACCGTCTTCTTTGTTTATTTTTGCGCCGGAAAACAAATTAAAAAAATTGTTTATCATAAAAATCTATCTACTGATAGCTGTCTACTGATTTAGATTCTATTCAAATAAATCACATTAAAATTTGAACTATCTGTATTTTATTATCATTTTGGAGTTTATTTGAAGGCGTTTAATTGGGGCGAGACTAAGTTCGCCGGTTCCGCTAGTTAAACATATAAATCCATGCATATTCCTATTAAGATATTCTCTCTTTAATTTTAGATTTGTCTTAAAAAGTAGTGATTTTCCCTTTTACGAAAGCAGTGTGGGTATAAAAAAAAGTTTTTTTATTAGCTTTTCAACGAGATGCCAATCATAAAATACCAACTAATGGAAAGGTAATGTAAGTATATATATATAACCAGGTATTAAACGTTGAAATCGATGCATGTTTTTTCAGACATTAACTATTTTTATATTTAGATTTGTCTGAAAAGCTACTGATTTTCTTTTCTACGAAAGTGATATTGGTATCATAAGAAAGGTAATATTATTACCTTAACCAACGAGATATCAACAAAAGCAAACAAAATAAACGAAAGGTAATGTGAGTATCTATCTATTCAACAAGATATCAAACATTAAAATCCATGAATACATTTTGAAGCTGTAACTATTTTTATATCCCCACGCGTACTGCAAAAAGGGTTTATAAACTTTGTCACTTCGTTTGTTACGCTGATAAGGACACGTGGCAGGTATAGAAAAGTATTATATATTCTGAATCAGCATCATCTCATGAGTCCATTTAGACATGTTCGTCTGTGTGTCTGTCTGTCTACACGATAATATCCGCAATATTAGAGCTATCGTATTGAAATTAGGTATATCAATGATTCCATATCAATTCGACTAATTTTGGGCAAAATTTGATCTTTGTGTTTCCGATTTTTTTTAATCTTTGTATGTTAGTAGTGCCTATAAAAAATAACTTTAACTGTGTTTTCATTTTTTACGAAAAAATTTTTTCAAAAGTTATACACTAAAAATATAAAAAAAAATACAATTAGTGCATGTATTCAAATAGATGTACAGTGAATCAAAAAAGTTTAGGCACAAAGCTATTAAAAATTTTAATTTGTTAGTCACTTTTTTTTTACTTCACTAACAGAAAAAAATAGATTAAGCATTTAAAAAATTACCTTTTTACTACGTTTTTGCAACAAAAGATAATTTAATTTAAATTTTATTTCGGATTAAATGTTAGAAAAACTAAAAAAGACATGATTTCGAAATCAAAAAAGTTTAGGCACATGCTGAGTGTGTACCATGTTTTTGTAAATATAACTGTTATATTTTAGTTTTCTTTGACCGTTTCCATTTCCCTGCACATATTTATTGCGAAGTCATCCAAATATCAATTGATTTACGTTAGTGCTGTTCTTGATTTCGTGATATATTGAGCAAAATGGGCAGCGGAATCGAAATTTCGGTTGACGTTCGTAAAGTAATAATAAACCTTTACGTCGTATCGCGAAATCAGTAAAATAGTACTGCGGTCATATTCGATTGTTCGTAACATCATAAACCATTATGTAAATACTGGTAAATTAGAGCGTAAGACCCGATCTGGGCGGCCAAAAACATTTATTCCACGCTAGGAGCAAATTGTAGTATCTGCTGTTGCTCAAAATCCAAAGATTTTGGCTGTTAAACTATGCCATGAAATGCAGAAACGGTTTAGCAAAACTTTGATGCTCAAAGAATTCGAAATATACTAAATAAAGCTGGATATCATGGACAAGTTTCTCGGCGCAAACTGTTTATTTCAGCTACAAGGAAGAATAAGAGGTTGAAGTTCGCAATACTCCATGTTAATGAACCAAATTTATTTTACGATTGCGTTGTATTTAGTGCTAAACTCAAATACAATTTATTTGGCTCAGATGGCGCTGAAAAAATATAGAGAGAATCAAACAAAGAGCTGCAGGAAAACAATTCAATTAAGACATAGAAACACGGTGGGGCAATATTATGGTTTAGGGGTGTGTGATGGCACCTGGGGTTGGGAATCTTGCTTTATTAATGAGAATATAGATAAGCATCTTAATTTGAATATTCTATAAGAAAATTTGGCACCCAGTGTTGAAATATTGGGGTTAACTATTAAAAAATATTTATTTCAACAATATAACGATCCAAAACATTCGTCTTATCTTGTGCAGGAATGGCTAATCTACCACTGTAAGCAGTTCAAAACACATCCGCAGTCACCTGATAGGAACCCCATTGAGCATATTTGGCACTTACTGGAAAAAAATTCGCAATCATCACATAACGTCAAAAATACGCTCATGAAGGCTATAAGAAACGAATGGTCAAAAATAACACCTGAGGAGACATCAAATTTAGTGATAAGCGTTGACGTTTAGCGGTGGTAATTCAGGCCAAAGGAAGTCGATCTAAGTATTAGATGACTCAAAATATTATTCCTGATGATGAAACAATATTAATTTTCACTTGTGCCTAAACTTTTTTGATTTCAAAATAATGTCTGTTTTTAGTTTTTATAACATTTAATCTGAAAAAAATTTGAAATTAAATTATCTTTTGTTGTAAATGCATAGCAAAAAGTATATCTTTTAAGTGCTCATACTACTTTTTACTGTGAGTGAAGTGGAAAAAATTTTACTAACAAACTAACATTTTTAAAAGCTTTGTGCCTAAACTTTTTTGATTCACTGTAGTTTTGAAACCGTAGGTTGTACAGAAAAGTGTTCTTCTATTTTAAAAATCTTAAAGCTTAGTGTAGTGTTGAGTTAAGGCATCAAACGATTGCTATTTTTAACGAATTTTTTAAAAAATGCCTACAAAATATTTTTTGTTTTTACACCGAAAATCCATATTTTTAAATATAGTAACAATTTTTATAAATATTAAACGAATAAAAATAGTTTTGTTTTACTAATTGTTTGCTTCATTTGTATACTTATGGATTTAATAAATAATAACATATATTATTTTGGATGCTCATTAGTATTAACAACAAAAAATGAAAATTTCGGAATAAAAATAAGAAATCTTTTGTAGACATTTTTTAAAAAATTCGTTAAAAATAGCAATCGTTGGAATCCCAACCTAAAATTGTGCGTTAGTCTGTAAAATTGATGGCTTAACTCAACACTACTATGAAAAATGAGATTGAAAAATTCAGGTTTAAAAAAAAATAATTTTTCATAAAAATGCTACACAAAATATACCACAAAAAATTCAACATCTTTAAAATATGTGAACACTTATTTCTGTACAACCAACAGTTTAAAAACTACATGTATTTCAATACGATTTTTTCATATTTTTTAAAATTTTCAAAAATAGTGATGTCAGAAACGTGGGCGCTTTGACATGGCGCTTTTAATCAATAAACGAAAATTAAGTTCGAGAATGAGACAAATCGGATGAAAACTACGCTTATATCCCATACAAAGTAACTTTATTGGAGTATATGTATTATGGAGTATTATGGAGGGGCTAGACCATTTCCACGCCCACAAAGACCAATTGAATACATATGTAAACGGCTCAACGGATTTTAATCAAATTTAGTATACAAATTTTGTGCTTTCTAAACTATATTTGTACATACTTAGTTTGGACCACGCTCCTTCTGCCACTTTTTAACTAACGTTTATTTTGTTACTGCAATACTTTTTTCTATCAAAGTTTTTTTAAATTTAGTGTTAAAAAATTTCTGTCGTTTTGGCACAAACATATGACAAAAACATTTACATATATTCAAATTTTTAGAAATTTTTAGTACAATGACTTTTCCATAAAACATAGGCTTTTTCATTTGCTTGACTATTGAAATCATATTTTCTTCAGAAGCAGCAAAAATTGTTTCGTTGAATTTCAAATCAACAATTTAACCCTATACGTGAAATTAATGTAAGGCCCTGCTGAAAATAAGAGCAAGACTGCCTGATTTTGAACACGCAAGCTTTAAAATTTTTAATTTCAACCTCGTACTGTATGAAATTAAGACAGCATAATCTTAATATAAAGAAGACGCTTAAATTAAGGCTAATGTTGATTTTAAGGCAGTGCTGAAAATAAGATTTCGTTTTTACAGTGTTGTTTAGGTTAAGCGTAAAATAAAATTGCATGGCGCTTGGGTACGCAGCGCAACGCGCACTTGTTTAGAGTGCACTGTTACGTAGGCTTGGCTGTTGGCTACGTTGAATATGCTGGCTGTGTGTAGGTTTGGTTGTTGGTCAAGTTAAATGCACAGTGATGTAGTAAGGTAGTGTGCGGGGTGCAAATTTGTACGGAATCCCGGTATATTATCCAAAAAATTTTCTTTATTTAATAGAAAAAACACATTTGCAGAATAAACTAAAATTAAGTTATTCATTAATTTAAAAAATTAAAAATAAAACTTAAAATGCATTAAAATTGAACGTAATCAAAATTCATACTTTTATATAACTTTTCATTTAATTAAATAAAAAGTAAATTATTGATATTTTCCGAGTTCAGCCTGGAACGATGTTTTATAAGTATTAAAGAAATTGCGCTAAATGCTCGCTCTATAATGGTTTGGCTGCTCGGCAGCAAATCCATTGTATATTTTTTGACACTTGAAAACTCTGTTGCGTTATTGAATATATTTTTTTCAAGCAAATCATACTTATCGCAGACAACTTGGGTGTGCTCAACAGAATCGATTACTGAACCACCACAGACTTCAGTACCTCCATCTAAACTACTCAAAATTGAGCTTGTATCAATTATATGTGTCTGTAAACACTAGCAAAATATAAAAAGAAAGAGGAACGGCTGAGGGTTAATTTTAACTTACCACTGCTTAGTTTTTTTTTACTTCGTTCAAAAACGGTGAGTCCATATAAATGAATATCCGATCCACATACAAACCAGCAATAAATGCATTATTCTACAATAACTTAACTATTCTTGATTGCATAGATTGTAGTAAAATTGACTCAAACGTGTTGTCCTGTATAGTTTCCAGTTATGCCTCACAGAGTAGCCATTTATATTAACAAATATTAATCAATGATATATATACCATTTTCTTGGATTACCTTTTGCCATCTTTCGGTAAGTTGAAAAATTCCACGTTTGAAGAAGCCTTGGTATTTAGAAGCGAAAAACTGGAGCAATTCATTTTAAACAGCTTGATCGGAATCAAAAGTTTTACCATTCAAACGGTTTTGAAGGAAGCGAAAGAAATCGTAATCTGATGGTGCTAAGTCAGGACAATAGGGTGGATGTGGAATCAGTTCCTAATTGAGCTCTGTCAATTTTTGATGGGTTATCAAAGAGTTGTTGGGTCTGGCGTTCAGTAAGGCAGTCCTCGCCATAAACTTCACATAATTTCTTCCGAGCTTTCGGAAGTAAAACAATAAAATATACCGATAATGCTCTCTTTGACTTGCCATTTAATTCCATCAACTTAATTTTTAACCAACTTATTTTTACTAACGACTCTCAGTTTTTGAAAAAAGATAGTCAAAGTCTAACCTTTAAAATAGTATATAATAAAGTAAGCCATGCAATCACTACAACATGAAATATACAGTTCACGCTATCTATAAGAAAAAAACGATATTAATTATCAAAACTCCAATATTTTTAATAATGTTATTAATTTTTTAACAAGAAACTATGGTTTTTATTTTTAAATGCATTGATGATGGATACGATATAAGTTTCGTGATTTCAGAAATACTTTTTACCTTCAATTTTTTCACTGGTTCATAAAGGTAGCTGACGATTAATACCGAATCTTCTATGCAGCTGACTGTTATTTTTTTCAAACTTTACTATTCTAACAGTAACTCCACGAATCTTCAAGACTTCAGAAATTCTTTTGTTTTAATTGTTTTTTTTACATAGTTAACATTTTTTCACGGCCAGCTCCAATAAGACGCTTGCAGCTGATTCTTGTTTTGATTATTTATTATATTTAAACAAATACTTTATATAAAAATTAATGTTTCAGAAAACGTTGAAAAAGTTGCAACGCTGCCTCTCGGACTATAATGTTCGTTCTCTAAAATGTAAATATTTGAATTTTTTTACTTCATTCATTAAATAAGAAATTGGAAACATTTCAACTAGCTATCTTTTTATCGCAGAGTAAATACGTTTGATATGCCCTTCTGGCATCAAGAGAACTTTTTTACTAATTATCTTTCACTTACAGTGGCTCACAACGAAAGTCGGGCAGGCATTTCTTAGCACTTTCGCATTGGTTTCAGAAATGAAACTGTAAGAAGAAACTTGGAGTAAATATTTTTTTCAAAACATTCTTTATTGGTGTGCAAAATTAAACAAAAACATAGTTAAAAAATTAGAACATAACGATAAAACAAAATTATATCAAACCAATGCTTTAAAAACGAGCTCACGTTGAAAATCGGGCAGATAAGGAATTCAATGCTAAAACTAAGAATTTAATATTTTGTTGCCAATCCTTTTTCTTATGTGACTGCCTGCAGCCATTTTGAAATGGGTGCAAACAAATTTTTAAAAATTCAGCTCCAATCTGATTCCTCTCTTCACTTAGGATACTTTTTTTAGGATTGGATCTTTAGTTGCCCATCTCTGATACTGCACTCTGAGTTCAAGTTCATCTCATAGATGTTCTATAACATTTTAATCTGGCCTTGTGAGGCTGTTTTTATGACATTTGGACAAATATTAAGTACACAATTCTTTACCAAGAGCGTCGTATGTTTCAGGCCATTGTCTTGGTAAAACTAAAAATTGTCTGCAATTCCTTATTTACCGCACTTTTCTTTACTTGCACCATGTGAATGTCAATGAACATATTTTTGTCCATTATACCTTCAATAAAATTAATCCTTCCAACATCAGACGCAGCCCCAAACCATGACTGATCCTCTACCATGCTTTATCGTATGTTTAGAATTTTTATTGCAAAATTCTACATTCGGTTTGCGCTTTCCATCTGAACCATATAAATTAAATAAACTCTCATCGGTAAACAAAATCTGTACTAAAAGTTTATTGTTTAAAAGTGCTAAAGATCCTAATGTTTTCTGTTTTATTAACCTTGCTCCAGAATAGAAAGATTTTGGTCATCTTCTCATGCACGAAATTGGGGCGTTCTATTACATTTTTCTTTCTAATACAGTACTTTTTTCGTGCTACTCCTCAATTTAAACATTTTTTTCTCAAAACTCTTCAAATTGTTTCTGAGTGTACACTAGGGTGGGGCGATTTGAACATCTTAATAGGCGCTTCGCGTTTCTGATTCTTGGGATTGTACTGAGCAAAAAGTCCACTAGACCATACGTCTACGGTGAAAATCAAGCTTCCAGATTTTGAATTGCAGTTTTTTCTCAGACTTTTGTCACGTTTTTTTTTTTTTTGATATTTTGGCCTATAACAGCCAAACCATTGAGATTTTCGATCCAATACTAAGACAAAAATCTCAATGGTTTGGCTGTTATAGGCCAAAATATCAAAAAAAAAAAAACGTGACAAAAGTCTGAGAAAAAACTGCAAGCCAAAATCTGGAAACTCGATTTTCACCGTAGACGTATGGTCTAGTGGACTTTTTTCTCAGTACAATCCCAAGAATCAGAAACGCGAAACGCCCATTAACACTTCTTTCCTTCCATACTAATCGCCCCACTCTAGTCTACACTCTTTTTCAAATTGATTTTTAACATGACCTCTATTTTTAGTGCAAATAAAAATGGGTCCTTTATTATTTCTCTTAAAAAATACTTTTCATCTTTGGAGCTTTATTTTAGCTACTGTACGTTCTTTATTGCAAATTCTCTTATCTTGTATATAATGCTTGATTATATCGTGCACTGTTGGTTTACTTTTTAAGTCGATTTGTGAAATTTGTCGCTCGGATTTTCTTTTCAAATAATAATCTATCACGATCAGCCTTTCTGCAAGTTCACTTCTGATTCACTTTTCGAGAAATGCTTATTTTTTTAAGTTTTGTGTTTGACTGAAGTTATTTCAACAGTAGTAAAAATTTGTAAGCAGGAATAACGGTTTAAGGACCACAATTTGCATTTTTTCTTTACTTGCCCGACTTTCAATGTGAGCTCGTTTTTATAGGTTTGTTTCGATTTAAACTTGTTTCACCGTTATATTCTAACTTTTTAATTATGTTTCTTTTTAAATTTGTTCACCAAAAAATAACGTTTTGAAAACAAAAATATATTGCAATATTCTTCATACATTTTCATTTCTGAAATCAATGCGAAAGTGCTAAGAAATGCCTGCCCGACTTTTATTGTGAGCCACTGTAAAGCACTTTTCAGAGTGATAGTCAACTTTATTAAGGTTGTATGAATTGGAAGTATACCTCCTTTAAATTATAAATGCCGTTATATTGTATATAAAAAAATACTAATGGATATGCGATTTCTTTACATCTTTGCATTTAAAGTTATGAATTGGAGTCAGCCTCTGCTAGCAAGCAATCGATATTTTTTGGTTCACTGCAATCCAATATAATCAGAATTCTTGCTCAACAATCTGATGCACAGTGACATTTGTTAAACTTTCGAAAGATGGCGCTGTATCTTCAGTTGCGGTACTGTTAAAATTTAGATTTACACCAAATCGACGCTGCTAAACGTCGCTTCAAAATTTATTTGTGGTCCTTGCACCATGCACAGCAATTAAGCACAAGGATCGTTTTTATACTTTGTCCTCTGTACTTGTGCACATACGAGGGTGCACTTGAAGTGTATTTATGCACGTGTGATAGCTCAAGTCTCCACAATCACACACTTTTATAGAAACATCAACGTGATGCATGTGGTTCAAGCGCGCATGTAGAAGTGTGTGCAGACGTTCAGATGTTGTACTGCACCCATGCAAAGTTTCAACTGCCAGTATTATTTGCGTACTTAAGTGTCCTTTTTATTTGTAGAGTTTCTCTATGATTTCTATTATCATTAGTTTTGTGTATATGTGAAGTAACAGCAGTTTATATCGCAATTTTGACACATTTTATAAAGCGGAAGTTTAAGATGTAAGCTTTAAATATTTGTTTTATTATTTAACGATGGTGCGTAATCAACCCATTTGATAGCTAGTTTGAAATAAATTCATTAAAAAATAATTGATTTTGCACTTATTGAAAAAGAATTTAAAAGCATAAAGTTGAAAATTTGTATTCATCAAAAAACGTAAAATTTAAACCGAATATTATTTCTTAACTATTTTTACTACTTTAACGCAAACAAACACTTTAAAAAGATATTAAATTTTTCAAAAGAAACAGAAAAATTTTTAATGGTTCTCTGAATTTAATTGCTTTAGTATGTTTCTCAAGTATGTTTTAATAAATTAAACATGACCTATTTTTAAGTCAAATAAGTATCCGACTGAAACCGGAATTTCGGCCATTTCATAATATTCGGCTTAAACCGAATCTGGTTATTAATATGAAAACTTGAGTTTTTTAAAAATAATTTTATTTTTTTATTTAAAGGAAATAAAATACGATTTCAAACATATAAGAAAAAATTTAATACAAAAAAGTATTCTTTGAATATTGAAGTTTATAATAATTAATTTAAGTCTGTCATAAAAATAAATGCGATCATTTTTTATTTTATTTCTTATAACAAAACTATTACAAATTTTATATGTTCCCTAAACACTCAAAATAGTATCTTTGCTTTTTAAAGGCTTTGTTTTATAAAAATAGGAATATTTCGTTAATTCCACACACACAGAATTCGTTCCTCAGTTTAATTATAACTGTTTGGCTTCAGTATCTATAAAACTTTAATAAAAGTAAAAAAACAACTGTTATTTTGGATCCCTATATAAATTTAAAAAACCATAGCGTAAAGTACATTCAGTTAGAAAACAAAACAAATGCCATCTTAACTCATCTGCTTATAAACTTTTCAACTCAAACTTAAATTGCCGAACCAGAACCACAACAAAAATACCTTAACCGTTAAAAAAAACTAGATATAAGCTTGATACTAAAAGTCTTCAAGATAAATGCGTAGATTTCAATTCATTCCATGAAAAATATTTCAGACACCCAATATTTATTTTCGATAACTTCAAAGGCAATAAAACAGCTGTGAAATAAACAAAGGTAACGAAAATCAATTAAAGTGATAAATTAATACTTGCACCATTGCTCTGATAAAAATAACACTAACAAATGAGTCAATATTATTTCTGAACAGCAAACAATACAAAAATAAAAAAGAGCAACGGCTGTCATCGTGCTGTTGTTGTTTTTGTGATAAGGTGTGAGCCTGTCTCTACGCAACTCGCCCACATGTGGTTCATCTGTTTTTGAGTGACACTGAGTTGAATCCTTTTGCATCCCACTTTTGTTCATTTGCATGGTGGTATGTCTTGCCAATGGCTTTTATCACTGGTAAAAGCATTCGATATATGTTACCATGGTGCCACATTGCAAGGACATTCGGTTTAAAACACACGAGTTTCTGTTTGCTACCTTGGCTGACGTGCGTGTGGTATACATGAATCAGGTTGGTCTCATATGGTGGAGGGTTGCTAGCAGCATCCAGCACAATATATTTGTGAGAAACTGCAAAATTTACATGCACATTTTTTACTGCAAAACAATTTGTCTTTTCCAGTAGTTTCCAAATTTTATTCAAAAAAAGAAAATCGCAAAATCCTCGCAGTGCCAGTGCATCACCAACATCCTGCTCTCGTTTTGTGTGTGTCACAGAATACCGGCCACAATTTGCAGAACGCACACGAATCCATTACGTTGCTGACTGCCTGGTTTGGTTTCTGTTCAGGAAGTAATGCGGTTTAACAATGGTTACATACGAATTCATTCGAGGCTCTTTTCTGTTCTGAAAAATTATGCAGTAGATATGATGGCAATAGTAAAAAATTGGTCTTTAATCCAATAAATATAGGCATTGGACGGAAGTCTTATAACGAACGGACTGTAATGTTACAATAGGATTAGACAATTAAATTGAAGGAGAATTCATAACTGTGACGAGAAAAAAATATGTCCCCAATTTTGCCGCACATGTGAAAACGACAACGCAAGCATGTTCATCATCAACAAGCCTGTAGCACATGAATTATAATTATTTTTTTTCCTCTTAAACATGAAGTACTTATATGTAGATACTTTTATTTTATATTATATAAAAAACAACACATTAATTACTTAAGAAATGCTTACTTATTATTTACCATAAATGGAAATTAGTCAGAAACAATTTAAAATAACTATAATAACTATATACAGGGTTGTCCATATTCGAAGCGCCTATTTTATTTTTAAATAAATCAAAGAAACCACAGTTTTTTGTCTGTTCGTCATGAATATCATTTAATTGGGTTCAAGTAGATTTGCTTACATTATTTTTTGAATATGATATCTCGTAAATGGTCGCCATTGGCCTCTACGACATATTGTGCCCGTTTTGCAGCATTTTCCATGGTTTTCTTCAACATTTCGATGGGAATGGCGGTTATTTCTTGACGGATGTTGGTTTTCAGCTCTTCTAGGGTCTTTGGCTTGTGGACGTAAACCTTTGATTTCAAATAACCCCACAAAAAAAAGTCTGGAGGCGTTAAATCTGGTGATCTTGGCGGCCAATCGAAATCACCATTTTTTGACATCAAACGGCCAGGGAACAATTGCTTCAAAAAATCGATTGTAGTGCGGCTTGTGTGGTGGTGCGCCGTCTTGTTGAAACCAGTTGTGCCTGATACGCTTTCGACGAACGATTGGCATGAAAAAATTGTTTATCATATCGCGATAACGCTCCTGATTGACAGTAACTCTGTGGCCATTATCATCTTCGAAAAAGAACGGCCCAATGAGCATTTTAGCACAAACGCCGCACCAAACAGTGACTTTTGCATCTTGAATCTCTTGTGGATTTTCAGTGGCATAAATACGGCAATTTTGTTTGTTTACCGTTCCACTTTCCGTTTCCGTTCACTTTATTTATTTTTTTGAAAGCACGTTGAGTTTTCACTATTGACTTGTTTTGTTGAATGTAAATTTAAACAATTTTAGAGCGTTCGCGTGGCGTGTACTGTTCCATTGTAAACTTTTGCTTGGAATGACGCTTCAAACGCGGTATGTCATTAGTCGATTTGGCATCACTGCGGAAAGTTACAGTGTTGCCAGATGGGCTTCGAATATGGACAACCCTGTATATGTTTTGAGTAAAGCACCCTATGTCAACATAAATAGTTAACCATCATTTATATATATGTGGTGTGACAAAAAAAAAAGCGACAAAATTAAGCAACAACTATGACAGCATACACAAAGCTAAAGACCAAGAGCAACATGAGTACCAACAATTAGCAACATAAGATTAAGCGCCAACGGGACCGTGAGTACTTCGATGGGAGACCAGGGCGAAGCAGCAGCACGATGCGTATGTTTCCGAAAACCACTGAGCGGTATCAACATGTCGACAAGAGCATGAGTAGTAACACTAATGAACGGTGTCAACATGTTAACGAAAACATGAGTATAACTAGCTTACAGCTATGCTTCTACGATCAACCAGCAGAGGCATGCAATGGATTGAAAGATGAATCAATGATGAATCCAAATAGTTCCTGGCAGACAATAGAATCGAGCGGTTCCTGGCAGTTCCTGGCAGACAATCAAAGCAAGCGGTTGGGCTTATTAAACACTGGCTGAGGAACTATCGAAGGGAAGAGTCGATCTGACTGAGCAGTTGCTGACGAGCCACCAAAGCGAAGAGAAGGAATATAGGACTTGGTGTAGAAATCTGGACGGACGTAGCAGAAGAAGCTAAGACAAAAGCTGCTGAAGGAATTTGCGGTAAGAACGTTCTGAAGAAAAGGTGACAATTATAACAGGCGAGACAAAGACTCGAACATAGCTTATAGGCACATCGTCAGATCGCATGGGACCACATAACTTATAGGCGCATCGTCAGATCGCAAGGGACCACATAACTTATAGGCGCATCGTCAGATCGCAGGGGACCACATAGCTTATAGACGCATCGTCAGATCGCAAGGGACAAACTCTAGCCAGGGAGCACATGGTTAGGACATAAGGACCACAACGACGTTTTACCAGAGTTTCCGCCACTTTCGAACGAGAGTCGAACGTCAACAACCTCAATCACCGCCGCATTGCTCACCACATCGCCTTAGTATTTTATAAAATATTTCAAGAAATAGAACCTAAAACATTTATAAAATATTTTAAGAAATAAAATCTTAAACATTTTTAAATAAAGCCTTATTTGGAAGAACCTGAAACGAAAATTCTTATTTTGTGACGAATTCTGGACACGACTGAGCATAAGAAAAGTTAAACAAAAAGCATTGAAAATAAGAATACAAAGTTTTTTATTATAACATTTTGACGTGACATACGTAACTGTAACAGTAACTGTTACATACGGTGTATATAAAATTTTTCATACAAAACTTATTACCTTTGTTCAAGCGGTGTTCAAGGCTGGCGGAAATCCTCTACCTAACCCTCTAAGTCCCGGCTCGAAATTACCGCAATATTGTTCTTAATTCCTAAGACAGTGGTTAGCAGAGGAGGTTTTTTCTACAGTATTCTGACTCTTCAATAGTGTAAGTGTGGCCTGGCAAGAAGCCTTCCCATGCGACCCATCTTGAGGATTTGCTAAGCTAGAGGTCCATTTAACAAAGTCTAGTCTTTAACGTAGCCTCTCTGATACCTGGCCACCTGAGAGTAACTATGGCCTCACCTCGGCATTGGGGCTAGGACGCGGTGGACATCTTTTCCCCTTTCTATTTTTTGACCATTCTACTGACAGACTCTGAACCAAATCTCGGGTTGGATCAGAGCTGCACACGGGGTTCTTTTGTTCCCTGAATGTGAACCTGATCCCGTTCGAGGAGCGGTCTCAGAGCCCGTCGGTTTAACTCTCTACATTTCGATGGGGAGAGGGTGGTTTCGCGACCAAAATGAAGTGGGCAGTGGGTGGTGGGCATCTTGGAGGAGTCACAAACTCCCGCGAAACCAACACCGGACACCCACAAAGCGTCAGCGATCTCTAGAGGAGGTCCTAATGCCGGAAGATAAGAACATTTGTGGTGGCACAAAAACTCGAAAGCTTTTCAGCAGGGACCGAAAATAACAGTTATATTCGAAATTTCTATCCAAAAACACAAACGAAGAGAGTAAGTCTATTCGTTATTTGAAAAAAAGCAATGTGATGCTTGTTTGCTAAGGAATAACAATTTTTAATGATTTTAATTTATCTGATTTTTTTTATTAATTAATTAATTTTCAATAAAAGTCAAGAAATAATCGTTATTTTTTACCACTTTTATTTTGATCAAAAATAAAAGTTAAAATTTTACTTTTATTTTTTGGTCAAACATAAAAGTTGAAATTTGACTTTTATTTTTTGATCAATATTAAAAATATAAATTTTAATTTAATTTTTTCGATCAAAAACATAAGTTATAATTTGACTTTAATTTTTTTGATCAAAAATAGAAGTTAAATTTTATTTTAATTTTTTTGATCAAATATAAAAGTTAAAATTGTGCTTTTGTTTTTTCGATGAAAAATAAAAGCAATATTTTAATTTCTATATCATCTGCTTGCAGTCGCTGTTCAAATTGTTTACGAAATAAATTAAAACAGAATGTGCAATGATAATCATTTAAGCGATGCAATGCAACGATGTGAATATCGATAGCAATATTTTTATCTCTGTGCAAAAATGTTACGAATATAGGTGTAAACAATAAAAAATACACTCTATTAATTATTTCTAATATTAAAACTATTATAATAAATAGTTCATAACGAATAGATCTGTCAAATTTTTGATCTCTATTTTTGATCGGAAAAATAACAGTCAAATTTTAACTTTTAGTTTTAATCAAAAAAAAAAAATTCAAAATTTAACTTTTATTTTTGATCTTAATTGAATTGAATTGAATTAATTGTTCTTACTTTGATCTAAAGCTCAATAAACGATTTCAAACTTTCAAACAACTAGAATTTGTATTTAAAATCAAGTATGATTTAAACAATCAAACATTTAGAATTTTTATTTAAGTCATATAAAATCAACATAATAAATAACAAGGTCATTTAGAAAAAACTTTAATTAATAGCAAATTTTAACTTATATTTTTGATTGAAAAAAAAGTCAAATTAACTTTTATTTTTGATAAAAAATAAATGTCAAATTTGTATTGACTTTTTTAAAAAAATCAACCGTTACGGTCCCTGCTTTTCAGCGAAATAATAGACGGTCAAATTTTCATTGCGATAATAGACAAAAGCGATGCTCATGGCAGCATCTCGCTTGAAAAATGGTATCTTCTTCCATGGTATGGTGGGCAAACTGGCTATCAAGCCTCAATAAAAGGTTTTTCTAATTCCATATTCATATCAACTTAAATTGAAATGGTTGCATTTACTCGAATATTTGTATTATAAATTTTTATTTTATTTAAAAATCCCGGGATCCCGGAAAGAAAATTATGTTATTTGAAGGGCGCTTAAATTGTCCGGGATCCCGGGATTGACTTCCCTACTGGCTAAATACAGCATTTACAAGACCAATCTTGCTATATGCTGCTATCGTCTGGTGGCAAGCACTCGACAAACATTCTCCATAAAGTTCAGATATAAGCTGAACTGTGTATCACTGGAGCACTAAGAACCACTCCGACTGACGCTCCATCATTCTGACATTATGCTCCATCTTACACCACTTGATATCCTAGCTAAGCAGATGGCCGCTAATCCAGCCATCCGCTTAGATGACACCTCCCAGTGGAAAGAAGGTACTCTAGGGTACTCAGGATTAGAAAATTTCTCCCTCCTATACCCAGGTCCATCAACTACATCACAAAAAAACTATCATTTGGAAGGAAGTTCGATGTATCCATTACCTCTCGAGATGATTGAGAACTAGGAAACCTTTCAACCAACAATGCCATTGAGGTCTTTACCGATGGATAAAAATTAAACATCAAAGTAGGTGGAGGAGTCTTCTCTGAAACATTGCACATCAACATTGCCTTCAGGCTCCCTGACCACTGCAGCGTATTCCAAGCTGAAGTCGCTGCTACACATGAAGCGATAACTTGACTCCAGGTAAATGTGCTATCTTTTATGGATATCTGCGTACTATCTGATAGTCAAGCCGCTTTGAAAGCCCTAGAAACTGTTGAAATAACATCTGAAACAGTTCTCAACAGCCGAAAATCTCTAAACGAGATGGCAAAGTAGCTTAGTATCTTTTTATGCTGGATTCTCGGACATGAAGGTTTTCTAGGCAACTGCAAAGCAGATGAACCCACTCGCACCAAACAATTATCTACAGATAAGGCAAGACTTGGTATTCCTCTTACCACATGTAAACTCTTGACACATGAGTTATCGTGCAATACAACTAACAGTAGACATTGGCGTCGGAAGCGGGGGGGCAAGGTGGGCAGTTGCCCCCCCACTTTTTTAGCTAGGTAAACAATTTAAAAGGAAAAGTTATTCAAAATATCAGTTTTTTTACAACGATAATATTTTTGTATTATATATTTTCCTCTTCTTTCTCTCTTCTTCATGTTTCATGTGGAGAAATTTTGGTGAACTTTTTTTGCACCACCTTTTGTACTGCCCCCCCATTTGTACTGCCCCCCCAGATGAAATTCGCTTCCGACGCGATTGACAGTAGATGGTAACGGGAAACAAGTGAAACACAACTCGGAAAATATGGCCCAAATTTACCCTTAAGACTTCAAAAGGACTCATTTCACTTAGTAGAGACCACATTAGTACCATGGAAGAGGTCTTTACAGAGCACTGCCTGATCGGCAGACACGCTCAGAGGTTGAGCACCCCCCAAGACTTCTGCAGAAGCTGTAGAGATTATAAACAGGTAGAATCTGCAGTACCTTTTCTCTGCACTTGCCCTGCGCTGACCCAAAAACGATTTCTTTCTTAAATAACTGGTTTTTCAAGGACCTTGAAGAACTCTCGGAATTGTCGGTATACCGAATCCTAACCTTTGTGAACAGCTCAGATTGGTTTAATTAGAGAAGAGAAATCAACCTTGATGTACCATAATGGGCCTAAATGTGTCTTAATTCAGGCAGCCACTTTAACCAACCTTACCTTGTTCAAGCAGTTATCAAAATATCACAAGGGTTTGTCTATGCGTGTGATCTGGCTTCCTCTTGTCACCCTTGTTTTAGGCATACAAAAATTTTTGCTGCTCTGCTTACACTAATTTCAAACTGTATAAGAAAATCATAACAAATTCATCTGTTTATTTATGAAATCACACAGTAAAAAATTTGAAGGTAAATTTTATCTTTTTTATAACATTTGTGTGGTATAAACTTTTTTATTCCAAATAATTTATAAATTTTATACCACTCAATATTATAAAAATAATAAAACAAATATAGTTTAAAAATTTCATATGGATATCATGTGTTAATCAAAACATATTCAAATTTAAAAAATATAATGGTTTCGATTGTTCTGACGAAAAAAATGGTTTCGAAAAATTTATAAGATTTGATGGTATAACTTTTTAAACATTTTTGGTTTGGATTTATATGTATACAAAATAGAATAAAATGTATGCTCATATTTTTTACTGTGCAGATATCGACTGTACAATGCTTCCTACCTACAAAATTCAAATTGTGTGTCTAGGAAAATCCAATACCAGCGCAAACAAAATCACAATTTAATTTTTTTTAACCCTGAATGTGCTTCGTTAGTCGACTTGACTTACAATTATTATAAATTTTGGGTTTTCTTTAAAAAAGTCTTATCATTTTTATTTAAAATATCTAATTAAAAAACAATGTTTTTTTGGTTTATTTAGTAAAATATATAATGTATCAAAAAACCTTAAAATTATTTTAACAGATATGGTTGAAATAGCAATGAATATCGAGGGTAAATTATTTTTAATTATTTTTGAGTCGTTTTCAATATAAAATTTAAAAAGATGTATAAATTTAAAAAAAATAATCCTAATTAATATTTTACAAAAGATTACGAAGAATAAAAGGAAAATTATTAAGCATTAATAGATATGAATAATAAATTGGTTCACGAAGAAAGTAAATATAAAAAATAAAAAAATAACATACAAAAATGCACACGCAACAGACTAAAAATACTTTATACTGACATTAATTTAAAGCTTTTTACAAAATGTACATAAAAAATGGAAAGTAAAAATATTGAAACAAGCTATGATTTTTAATGTTATTAAGACTTAACAATAATTAAAACTAGAAAATAAGTAATAACCTTAAATTAAAGAATAAATGTTACTGAGCAACAAAGAAATTATAATGTAACGAAGAGACCATTCAATTACCGTTTAGCTTTTTTTATCGTTTAGCAGATACCTATATCAATTGTGGCACAACTCTAAATATTTTCGCACGTCTTTATTGCACTCATACTGCCCTTCTTTTCAGAAGTCTTGCAAGAATAGTGTTGCCATCATATCTCTTTTAAAGAAGACATGTTCTCTTTTATTCTCGAGATCTTTCTTTATCTTTTTTAAAATTAAAAATCCTCTTTTTTGTTGGGGACAAAAAATATCTATCAATAAAAAATTTACTAAATATGCACACAAAGAAATTTGCATGAAAAGTATCAACATTGATTTGCAAGTTATTTGCTATATCGCAATGCTGAACGCCATCCCAGAACAAAAGTAACTTAACCCTAGCTGTGACCACTATATTTTTGCATACGTTATGTGTCCATTATGACGATTTCATCCTAGCTATTTTTCACCCCTTTAGAGACATCGGTTAACCCTAAATTTGTTTTGAAGGCTTAGTTTTATGTTTAAATGAAAGAAAAAAAAAGGTTTTGTTCAAAACTAATTGTACGGTATTGAGCAATTAAATTTTGGAACAGTAAAAAACGAGCATTTTTAACATTTTAACAAAAAATTTATATCTCTGGCCCTAACCAATATTAAGAAAAAACTTTCCAGGGAATTTTACTTAATATATAGATCTTTGAAAAAAATCTGCACAAAATATCTTATGATTATTTAAAAGCATGGCCCAAACAATCTAAAAAATTTTCAGTTTTTGAAAGGATAAATTTAAATAAAATACTTAACTGTATCGAATTTATTAACTTATGGAAAATAGTTTGCATAAATGACGCTTAGTAATATATTAATTTATTTGCCAACCAAAAATTGGCTTCGAGCTTTTTTAACAAAAAATTATATTTTAAAAAACGTATCGTGTTTGAAGTTTTTCGACGTATGTTAAAAACAAAAACGGTTATTAAAACAAGCTCAAGAAAGCTTTAAGGATAATTCTGAGGAAGCTTGATAAATTAATCACAATTTGATCTCGTTTGTTACTTCAGTGGAAAAGACATTATAAAAAACTCTAAAATGATTATTTGGTTTCATTTAATTGAGCCTCAAGTTTATTTAACTTTTTGAAATAATAAGTGTAAAATGTTTTTATTTACATTTATATTTATGTATTTATTTTATAACAAATGTTTTTAAAACTAAAAAACTCAAAAAATTATATTTAAAAAAGTGTTTATGTATTTTGTAATGTACTAGTAGGGGAGTTACTTACTTAGTTGGCGCTACAACCCTATGTCGGTCTTGGCCTCATCTAAGAATTTGCGCCAGCCATTTCTGTCTTTCGCTTGTTGGCGCCAGTAAGAAATTCCAAGCTTCGTCAGGTTGTCCTCTACTTGGTCTTTCCAACGAAGATGCGGTCGTCCTCTTCTGCGTTGACCGCCGCTGGGTACCAAATCGAATGTTTTCTTCACTGAAGCATCGTCTTTCATGCGCTGAACATGACCAAGCCAGCGAAGCCGCCCGATTTTAATGCGCTTGAATATGTCGATATCAGCGTACAGCTCATACAGTTCATCATTCCATCGTATTCGGTACTCGCCATTGGCGCAGATTGATCCGTAGATCTTACGAAGAATCTTTCTCTCGAATGCTCCTAAAGCCTTTTCACCTGAACTGCTCAGCGTCTAGGTTTGTGATGCATAAAGTAGCACGGGCATGATGAGCGATTTATAGAGCGTGATTTTCGTTCGTCGAGAGAGGGTTCTTCTTCTCAATTGCCTACTGAGCCCAAAGTAACACCTGTTGGCAAGAGTTATTCTTCGTTTGATCTCAATGCTGATGTCGTTGGTTGAGTTTATGCTGGATCCCAGATAAACGAAGTCCTTTACAACCTCGAAGGAGATATTGTCAACTGTAACGTGGGTTCCAAGACGCTGGGACTGTTTGTTTGTTGACACCAAGTATTTCGTCTTATCTACATTCACTGCCAGACCCATTCGACTTGACTCTCTTTCTAATCTGGAAAATGCTGCACTGACTTCGCCCGTATTATAGAAAATGGTATCGATGTCATCAGCATACGCAAGCAGCATAACACTCTTGTAGAATATTGTGCCACTACGTCTCAGATCAGCAGCTCGGATGATCTTTTCCATCATTAGTTTGGAAAAGTCGCACGATAAGGAATCACCTTGTCTGAAACCTCGTTTGGTAACCAAATAATATCAAACTCACACATGGTGGGGTACAGGTGCTTCCGTATTGGGCTGTCGAAGGCGGCTTTGTAGTTCACAAAAAGATGATGGGTGTCGACTTGTTTTTCTTGAGTCTTCTCCAAGATTTGTCGTAGCGTGAAAATCTGGTCGATGGTGGACTTCCCAGGTTTGAAGCCACACTGATAAGTCCGATCAGTTCGTTTACAATGGGCTTCAATCTTTCACATAAAACGCTCGACAGGACCTTATATGCGATATTAAGAAGGCTTATCCTACGGTAATTGGCACAGATAGTGGGATCACCTTTCTTGTGGATTGGGCAGAGCACTCTGAGATTCAAATCGTTCGGAATGCATTCTTCCGCCCATATTTTACATAAACAGCTCAGCAGGTAAGCCATCAGCTCCCGCGGCTTTGCTATTTTTAAGCCGAGCTATAGCTGTCAGAACTTCATCATAGTCAGGCAGCGGAACCCCGACGCTGTCATCCGTAATTGGGGTTTCCGGGATATCATCTCTATTGGCGGGATTGTTGTCAGCGTCGCCATAAGAAGTTAAGAGAAGTGTTCCTTCCATAACGTAAGTGTACTCTGGACAGCTGTCACTAGATTTCCGTTTTCATCCTTTCAGGAAGAGGCCCCGGTTTTAAAACCATTGGCGAGGCGTCTTATTTTTTCGAAAATTTTCGGGCCTCATTCCTGTCACCATACATCTCAATCTTCTTCTGCTTGCGCTTTTCTGCCTCTCTTTTTTTCCTCCTGAAAGTACGTCTCTCTTCCCTACTCTTTTCTTTGTATCGCTCCTTAGCAGCGCGCGTTACAACCGACTGCAGGGTGGCTTTGTAGGCGGCGTCGTTCTCTACAGTGGCGTCGCGACACTCCTGGTCGTACCACTGTTTGCTTTTGAGGGCGGTGGTAGCCAATTACCTCTTCAGTAGCCGCACGCATGGAGTTGGAATATGTGTCCACTGCACGCATATATCATCGATTGGAGGAGTGCTTTGAAGCAAGAGAGAGAGAGTCGAGTGGCGAAAGCGTCGGCTGTCTGTTTCAATTGGGGCTTGTCGACGTCTAGTTTTCTCTGTGTAGGGTTGCGTGTATTCTTAGCTGAGCACAGAAGTGTACGGATCTTGGCTGCAACAAGATAGTCAATGTTTGCACCACGGATCGTGCGTACATCCAATACACTGGAAGAGTGCCTTCCGTCGATCAAAACGTGATCAATTTGATTCTTGGTTTTTTGACCAGGGGACATCCAGGTGGCTTTATGAATATTGAGATGCTTGAATCTAGTGCTACTTATGACCATGTTTCGTGCTGTGGCGAAGTCAATCAGCCTCATTCCGTTATCGGAGGTATTGTCGTGGAAGCTGAACTTTCCGACAGTTGGACCAAATATATTTTCTTTGCCCACCTTAGCGATGAAGTCACCAAGCACGATTTTTATGTCGTGACGCTCGTAAGCATTTTCAAGGCGCTCGTAGAAAATGTCCTTGATCTCATCGTCCTTGTCTTCTGTAGGATCGTGCGCACATATTAGGCTTATATTAAAAAATTTAACCTTGATGCGGATTATGGCAAGTCGTTCGTTCACAGGTGTGAATCGCAGGACGTGGGGCCGTAGTTTCTTGCCAACTACAAATCCGCATCCAAACTTGTGCTTCTCCGCATGTCCGCTGTAGTAGATATCACAGGTGCATGCCGAATGCAACCCTGTCCCTTCCATCGCATTTCTTGGATAGCAGTGATATCAGCTATGTATCTTTCCAAGACATCAGTCAGTTGGATAGAGATACCTTCCCAATTAAGGGTTCGGACGTTCCAGGTGCGTATCCGCAAATCGTTATTAGTTATTCGTTTGCGGTAGTCGTCATCAGAGTTGGGGATGATCAGTTTTCTTCTATTCTTTTGTGCTTTCATTGAAATGGATTTTTACAGGAGGGCTTCAAAGCCGACGCACAACATATTTTATCCTAAGGGGCCCGGCGCTAAACTAACGGTTGTCAGTTTTGACGTTGCCCAGGAAACACCACGTTGAGGTTTGAGTCGATTTCACAAAGATTATGCTGGCCTCGCCACGCTGAGACAGTCAGACATGTTACCCTGTAAAGGTTCGCCCCACTTTCCCTTGCTTTGAAACCTTGAAATACTTCCTTGCTTTTGAAAATTAGTTTATTTTTTCGGTGATGCAATGACAGAACATTTTCGAAGATAGTTAAGAGTCAGAAAAATTACCAAGATTAATAGAGACCAATAATTTTTTTTTTATATTTTCGATAAATATCACAAGAAAGTTTAAAATAATACATATTAAAAGGTACACTAGTATCGCCTGTGGTCGAAAATCGACCAACTGTTTGTAAAGCAGTGAACAAAAATTAACACTAACGTAGCGTATGTTCAGGTACTGTAGCGTAAAATTCAGAACACATACATTAAAAATGCAAACCGTAGATTACAGTACTCGTTTGCCGTTTTTATATCGGCGAAGTTTATGCAAGTGAACGCAAACACAAACATAAACCCTTCAGTATTATAGCATACAAATTAACACAACTTTGTCATTTTGTAGTTTCACTGGAAAAACTGCAAGTTATATCCCTTCTGAATAAACATCGAGAGGAGTAAAAGGTATGAGCTGACTCTATTATTAATCCTACCAATATTTCTTCCAAACTTATCCACCCCTTTCAGTCAAACTTTACGGGACCTCTACAAAAAAACTCAATAAATGAAGAAACTTGCCGGAAATAGTATGATGACTTAATATAATTTTTGGAGGAGTCATATGTATAAGACAATAATTTTTTCATCTTCAACGTCTTTTTTAACACTTTATGGTTTCTCTCATAGCTTACCATTTTTCAGGAAGCAAAATTAATTTTCTTAACGCTCATATTACGGATCATAGGTCACCAGTCCAAATTTGTTTCTTCTTCTTAATTGTGCAACAGGACCTTTTGAATGCTAAATGGTTTTTCCCCTACATTTAAAAAAAAACACTAAAAAATGTTTATTCAGACTTGTGTCACAACGAATTACTTTTTGGGGGATAAATGATATGGCATATGAAAGAGAGTGAGAAACTGCAATTAAAACAAACCAAAAAAACTTTTGACTTATGGTTGAAGCGAACATTGAATATTTTGAATGCTTTTTAAAAACAATATATAACAAAAAATTTGTGAAGTAACGGTACAAAAATTTTCAATTTTCTATAGTTATTAAATTGAACTTTTAGTCAATGAAAATTTAAAGGAAATCGATTGGAAAATAGCGGAAATATTTTCATGCCAAATCAAAACTGTAAGTTTCGCCTTAAGAAAATGCGTTGTACTAATAAAATCTTAAGTTTTCAAACTATGGCAACAGTTTTAATGTCAAAATAACGGGAATTTTTTAACATACCATTCGTAAAAATATTATCGAAAAAGCTTTCGTATACCGTTATTTTTCTTAACCCTGGAAAGTCATCGTTCGTCGTTTCAAATACTGTATAGTTACGCAGAAACGGTGTAACTAAAAATAAACTCGTGTGTATGTATATATTTTTTTTTAGGGCCTGCCTAATTTGGTTTATGCCTGCGTATAATTGCCACTGGATCTAAATTTATTTTTTTTTTAGATTTCTATGCCGTTCACTTAAAAGTGCAAAGGCTATGAAATGAATTAGTCGGCAGCTTATGGAAGCTCAAAATTGATTGACTTTATTTTCAATTTTCGCATCTTTAAAAATAGATATAACGGTACCTTGTCTTAAAACTAGCTAACAATTGTTTTTTTATATAAAATGTAAACAAAATCATATGTTCTTAAATAAGTGTAAAAGTAATAGTAGTAGTAATTTAGTAATAGTAGTATTTAGTAATAGATGTGTAATGTGTGTGAGTGAGTAGACTTAGATTATTAGAAAACGTAAACCTAATCATATGTTAATATATTTGTGTAGGAGTACCCAGTAGGCATTGGCAGCGCTGCTAGCAGGCCTTCGTATGGATTTTAGAGTACTGCCGCACTCATATACAATTACACTTGCTTTTTTATATGAAATGGGAAAATTTTTCAGGCCTTCCGCTCTCCTTGCTCAAAAGAGACCTGCCAGAAGCACTCTTTCGAGAAGTCACGTTAGAAGGAAAAGCAATAAAAATATCATCTTCTAATAAAAATCGACGATCAATTTGAGATTTGAACCATGGACTTCTCCGTCGGCGGTACGATATCTTACCTACTCGACTACCGTGGTTGTTAAGAATCACTTGCTAATTTTGCATGAATACAAATGAAAGTACGCTTTCGGGAGCCCGGGTTCGATTCCCAACTCGGACAAAAAAAAATTTTTTTTTTGTTGTTTTTTTTAAATCTAAATTTTTTTACAAACTATTCTGTGTATTTAAAAATTTTTTTGGAATTTTTTTATAAATTTTCTTCATACAAAAATATAAGAAAAGACTTTGAGTTATGTGTTAGTTTTCGGGAGCCCGGGTTCGAGACCCATCTCGGGCAAAAAAAAAAAAATTTTTTTTTTAGATTTCTATGCCGTTCACTTAAAAGTGCAAAGGCTATGAAATGAATTAGTCGGCAGCTTATGGAAGCTCAAAATTGATTGACTTTATTTTCAATTTTCGCATCTTTAAAAATAGATATAACGGTACCTTGTCTTAAAACTAGCTAACAATTGTTTTTTTATATAAAATGTAAACAAAATCATATGTTCTTAAATAAGTGTAAAAGTAATAGTAGTAGTAATTTAGTAATAGTAGTATTTAGTAATAGATGTGTAATGTGTGTGAGTGAGTAGACTTAGATTATTAGAAAACGTAAACCTAATCATATGTTAATATATTTGTGTAGGAGTACCCAGTAGGCATTGGCAGCGCTGCTAGCAGGCCTTCGTATGGATTTTAGAGTACTGCCGCACTCATATACAATTACACTTGCTTTTTTATATGAAATGGGAAAATTTTTCAGGCCTTCCGCTCTCCTTGCTCAAAAGAGACCTGCCAGAAGCACTCTTTCGAGAAGTCACGTTAGAAGGAAAAGCAATAAAAATATCATCTTCTAATAAAAATCGACGATCAATTTGAGATTTGAACCATGGACTTCTCCGTCGGCGGTACGATATCTTACCTACTCGACTACCGTGGTTGTTAAGAATCACTTGCTAATTTTGCATGAATACAAATGAAAGTACGCTTTCGGGAGCCCGGGTTCGATTCCCAACTCGGACAAAAAAAAATTTTTTTTTTGTTGTTTTTTTTAAATCTAAATTTTTTTACAAACTATTCTGTGTATTTAAAAATTTTTTTGGAATTTTTTTATAAATTTTCTTCATACAAAAATATAAGAAAAGACTTTGAGTTATGTGTTAGTTTTCGGGAGCCCGGGTTCGAGACCCATCTCGGGCAAAAAAAAAAAAATTTTTTTTGTTTTTTTTCAAATCTACATTTTTTAAAAACTGTTCTGTGTATTTAAAAATTTTTTTGGAATTTTTTTGTAAATTTTTTCATATAAAATAAAATGAAAAGAAGGTCCTAAAAAAGGTAGGCCTTACAGAAGTACTCATTAATGCAGTGATCATGGAAGGTGTATTGACGCCAACAATAGCAGTGCTAGCATGCCTCTTTTTGCGTAGCACTCGCTAAAATGCCCACTGGGTAAAAGTAAAATGCAATGGTATATGTTTTGTATTCAGCAATATGAGTACATGCGTGCGACTGAAATAGGTAGTAGTGCTTAGTATGAACATATGTTCTTATTGTTTGAATATTATCTTAGTACAATACAGTAAAATAGAATGAGGTGATCTATTTTAGGTACCGTAAAGGTGAGTATCTTTCAAATATGTGTTAAAGTTGTTTGTTTTAATGTGATAAAATTATAAGTAGTTCATAATGTAAAGGTGTGTACATTACAATACGCTTGTTTGCATTTTGATGTTTTTCTCTTTTCTTTGTTTGCTTTATGCAGATTTTTTGCAAATTGTTAGTTGCTGATATGCTGTTGCTGTGTGCAGTTGGTCGGCTTCACACGCTGCGTGTAAGTGTTTATTTTTCAAATACGCGTAGTCGAAACGACGAACGATGGTCTTTGCGTCAGTTTTTCGTTTCGAAGTATATACAAAATTGTTTAATTGGATCTTTTTTGGATTTTTTCATAATATACTCACACAATCTATTTAAATAAAATAAAAAACTATCAGTCGCGTGGCTTTTATAAAAAAATTGTATTTTGCCATTGTCTATAAACAAATGATGGGCAGACTTGAAACACCAAATATTTCTACGCCGCTGAGATCAAATATTGAAAACTTAATTGGTTCTGATAAGAATAACGAAGTCGAAAATCATATTAGATATATAAAAAAAATGGTATTTGTCCCACTTCTAAGCGACGAATGACAAAAACATTTTGCAAAAAATGTGAAAAACACCTCCGTGGAGAGCACAAAATTGTGCTTTGTGCCTCATGTTCAAAATGAAAACTGTCGTTCCTGAAAACGTGTTCCCATTTAAGTCCTAAGGATTATCTTCAAGAAAAAAAATATGTTTAATTAACTTGCTTTTTATTTTTAAAAATTTCTGTTTTGTATAACAAGCCAAATGAAGAAGAGCTGTGAAATCTTTGTTTATAATAAAAAGACTAACGAAAAGAGACTTTGTTATTATCGATATTGTTTTTTCTAAAAATATATAAGCAAAATAATAAAAAAATAAAATTTTTGTGGACTTCTACGGATAGGATTATTTTGAAAGAAATTTAAAAAGTGTCATCGTCGATTCAACGATGATCTTTTCATTAAATAACGATGACGTTCCAGGGTTAATCAACGACTGTTCATACAAAAATATGTGTTACTGAGAACATATATAGTTTTCGAAATATCGCAAAAATTTTGATGTCAAAATAACGTGAATTTTTCAAAATTTGCAATTTGTAAAAAATTTTACCATCACAATATATTTTCACACATGTTACACTAAAAAAAATGCTTTTTGTAGGATATCCGTAAGAGATGGCGAAAAATGTCTCAAAAATTTTTTGCACATCTTATCAATGTCTAAAATTCCCTCTTACATCATTTTCTTACATCTCTTATAGTTTAGCTTTTGTTAAATAAATGCTCTTTTTATGCTCATATGTGAGGTCAAAGGTCACCAACCTAAAATCCAATCATGCTATGCAAGCCTCTTCATTCAGTTGTTGCATTCGAAACCTTATTCACCATTCTACCACTTCTTAGCTTTGAGATTCTTTACTAAAATTAATATAAAATTACAACGTTAATATTTCGGGTCAGGGATCATCAATTTAAAATCTAACACGATTCGGCTCATCTATAATGTAGTACCTTTCATTGCCCTTATTAGATTTTTGGGTGTTCGTTTTTTTAAATTAGATTTTTTCGATTAGTAACATACCACAACTCTGGAAGCTTTTCTAAAGTTTTCATGTTTGAGAACTCATTTTAAAGAAAAATTAATTTAAAAATGCGGTGCGAACCAGACGTTTTCAATTCAAAATTAAACAAAAAAAATTATAGCAATTTTTTTGTAAAAAATATCACTTTTCAACATATAAATCAAATTACTAACTTAAAGTCACTTGCGTCAGTTTAAATAATATTTTCTTTACAATTTCACAGTTTACTTGAGTTTTGTAATGAAACAAAACTCCGGTCATTAAATTTTTACTTAAAAAAAATAAGGATCACTTTATTGAACACATTACACAGAAGTTAAAGGAGTTTAACACAAAACTAACTAAAAAAGAAGATCAAAAACAATTTCTTCTTTAAATAAGTATTACACTTATGTTAATGTTGGAAGCAACAACTAAACCTTTTTAATTTCCATCAAATTTTAGTAAATAATTTAATTCAATTTAAATTTTTCAAACTACAAAACTATCGCCAGAAATGCCCAGAATTCAGCCAAAAGACTTTTGAAACTAGTTACGATGACTGAATTTGCTTATATATTAATATTCCTAATTTGCAAAAATGTTTTATTTACCCATTATTAATAATAAATTATTTTTTTATTAAAATTTTTCAAAAATGGTCGACTTATGCTTTTTAAAAGGTTAAAAAGTTAGTTAAATATAACTTTTTAAAATAACAGTTATTGAATATGTATCAACAATACAATATATAAACAACTCTTATTTAAAGACTCTTCTTTTTAAAAAGATATATTTAACTTTTATTTGATATGAGTTATTTTAAAGACTTTTTGAAAAAGAGTTATAAAATTTTCAAGCTCTGATTGTGAGTATTGAAATAAGTTAAAATCAAAGTGTTAGAATAGACTTAATTTTCTAGTATATCATAGTATAAATATGTTATGTTGCAGATTCCGAATATGACGAACATTATGGTTGGAGCATTAACGAAAATTAACTGCTTTATTCTGTATAACGAAAATACACACCAACGACAAGCAAGACACGAGAAGCAATAGAATTTCGTATAGAAAAAAGTATATCTTCTTTCGTCTTGTTTGTCGTTGGTATGCTGCTTAGTGATATAGAATAATGCAGTAAGTTAAACATTTTTCGACAAGCACAATTGCTGGATGCATGCATTTTGTATTAAAACCTAGTTAATTAATTCTAAGTATTCGACCAAGCATTTGCATAATTTTTTGTGTATAATGCATAAACTACTAATGATGTTTATACACATTTTAAGCTGTTAGATTAAAAAATAGTTCTCAAAATACCTATTTATAAAAATGCATTGTAAACTTTTCTACATGAGAGTGTAACGTTTGTGGCAAATATGTCAAAATTCTATTTTGAGAATGTTGAAGAGTTAATTTTAAATTTTACACCTCAATTGCATTCTCAGGAAAATCTTTGTTAAATCGAATAAAGCAGCTTCAGTGGTGTGAGGCATATTCAGATATACATTTTTATAAGTACATATAAGGAAATTTTTGTGAGAACATTAGTCTCTTTGGTAGTTTTAAGCTTTGTAAGCTTTTTATGATTGAGTAAAAAAAATCTCTAAGCTTTCGAAGCAGTAAAATCTTTGCTTATTCTCTCTTTTGCTGATTTCATTAATGCTTACTGTGCCAGAATTAAATTGCCAATAATTTTACTAGCAGTCATCAATGACTCACTTTACTTAATGGACGTAAGAATTCCTGTCGCCATATTTGTGGTCAACTAATTTTTTCGCCTCATTTTCTTTCCAACTTCAAAAGAAAAAGAACAAAATTATTCAATCACTCGTAATTTCAAGCTATTTCAAGCAAATATGAAGTATCTTTCAGCGACGGAAGTGGGATTTGTCACGTTCAACCATTTTGCACAAATGCTGCTTAATTATGGCGACAGTTTTTATTGTTCAAACAAAAGCTAATACAATAAATGCGTATCTGATAAAGTTAATTAAATTATAATTTGAATTCTCCTGAGCAACGAATAAATGTGTTGGCAACAAAAGTCAAACTCAGTCAAGTGTAACGAGCTTTAATGACAATTATAAGCAGCGAAGCCGCAAATTCATAGCAGAACAAAAACCACTCATAGAACTAATTAAGGCTAATTGAAATCACGTGCTTTGTAATGACACACTTACATAGTAGTGGAGAGTAGTGGGCACAAGTACAAGTATTATTTTGTCTCCTTTTTTGCCCTAGTTGTGTTGTTGTCTTTGCCGTTGAAGTGTCGAAAGGAGGTTAAAGGTGAGAGTTTGAAAGATGTTTATATTTGACATTACGTTAATTGTTATGTGGGAAAATTTGCGCTTATGTTTCAAAAAGTAATTATATTTGAATTATGGTATTATGGAGGTGATTTTTATGGCTGTTTGAACATTTGCCCAAAAATAGGAGATGCGTTAATTGGAACACTCCACAATAGTGAATAGTGACAATAGTGAAGCTATTTTGAAAATTATATTAAACAAAAGCACACAAAAATATCAATTCCATTAATCTTATAAAATTATTTATTAATTTGTTACATTTGTAGTAATTTGTACATCGGAATCTGGATTTTGATTTGCTGTTCGTGCAAAGTATTTGACAACTAGATGACTTTGAATACAAACATGACAATGTCAACAAAAGCACAATGATAGCTTACTTTTAATATGAGCTATCTACAAAAAATCTTATTCAGGTGTAAACCATTTAGATTTTTCAGTGTACAAATCTTTACCAACAATATTGTATTTAAAGGATTACAAGCCTCCGCAAACAAAAAAAAAATTTAATGAAATCTCGTTCTACTCTTAACCCTCAGCGGTCAAGCTATCATAGTTTTCCGTTAAAGTCACGTTTTGTGTAGCGTATCCAAGAATTTTCGATTGCTTCTATCTTCGATTCTGTCATATTGATTTGATTTTTTTCCATCAAATAGTCAAACGATGTTTATTGTATACAAAAAAACATGAAATATTTACTTTTTATATTATTAAATAAACAATCATTGAACTTGAAGAAAAAATTAGAGTTTATCTAAAAAATAAGATTGTCGATTTTTTCCAACGGTGCTCTCGATATATTCAATCATATTTTTCAGAAAAATACTCAGTATAAGGTTTACTATAGTATACACTATAGTAGTTACACTATAAAAAAATATTTATTTGGTGAAATGAAACTATGCCTATTTATGGAGTGAAAACACAAATTTAATTATTTTAAAAAAGTTATTTATTTTTTAATTAAGCCAAAAAAAATTCAATATGATACAAAAAGGAGACCTAGAAGGTGTCCTGCCTCAGACCGGCTTACTGCAAAATACGAAAATGCCAAATATATTCATAATTTTTGGTGTATTTGCCGAAAGTAATCATTAGAACTTAATTACCAAATTTTAGTCTAATACGAGACAAACCGTCTAAAATAAACATTTTCTTTGATTTGTGGGCGGTAAAAGGGCGTGGAAACAAATTTTTAATACAGTTGACAGTAAACATATAAATTACGTAAAAAATTGGCTGATCGACACAGTTTTCAATTTTAATGATTTCTCAAAATGTGGGCTTGGTTATAATGCGACCACGCCCATTTTTATTACAATTGCCGACAGTAACAATACAAACTAAATTACCAAATTTTAGTCTTATACGACCCAACCGAATGAAATATAAAATTTTTATTGATTTTTGGGCGGTACAATAAGCATTTTTTTAGGGGGTGTTGGCAAAAAATTTCTTTAACCATCTCGATTCTGAAGCAAATAGACTGCCAAGATTTCAGGTCAGACGGTCCAGTATTTTTGGAGTCTACAGGTATCACACAGCCAGAAAGACAGACAGATAGATAAGCAACGAACATGGCTAAGAAGTTTTTTCAGTGTACTCTTTGCACATAAGAAAATCACTCTGCTTCAGTCTTTATCAAATATAGCACGTGCCGTGTTCCCATATGAACTGTAGAAACATTAGGCTGGGGCCAAATTACGCGGTTTTACCGCGATTGAGGCACCGATCTCACGCTCTTTTTTAGCATAGCCAGCTGAAAAATACTGAATTTTGCATGTATTTAAATTTTTAAATACATTAAATAAATAAATGTATTAAAATACATGCAAAATTCAGTATATTTACGCAAAACCGCGTTATTTAGCCTCAGCCAAAAGCTCGAATTATAGCTGACGTAACGTAATGTTGTCAAATGTCATCATGATGGGACGCAATGTAAGAAAACGTTATAAAAATTATAACAGGCAGTAGCCAGGCAGTTGTTTGTCGTAAATAATTGCACGTTCCCGTACAAGTTCAACTAAAACTTCGTCATCCGTAGCTGTGGATATATAGAACTATCATATTAATAACGAAAACTCAACAAAAAACGTAGCTTTCACAATACAAATAGCACACTAATCGCAACAAACCTCAATGTTCAGTTGCTTTTTGGCAAGACTTAATGTAAAGTAACGTAGAAATCCAATTTCCACGGATCTATATCTATACGTCCCGTCACGTTACGTTACTTTTATTATAATAACTTGTATAAGAAAGTATTGTTTCAAACAATAAGTGAAAAAACGCTTTGCTCAATTGACATTAGACCACGTTACGTTACTTCTATTGTGAATTGTGATTGGACCTTTGAGTAAAAAATATTGCAATACTGAATAATGTAGTGGAATTTTTTTTAAGCTTTCACACAATCACAAAGTAGTTCGAGTAGTTGATAACTGAGCGTAGTTTCTAGTGAGCTAATTGAGTTGAGTCTCTAACTAGGGTATGCAACTGTTCGAATTTATAAAAAAATCGGTCGCGAATAGTACAATTCGTACAAAACCGGTTTTCGAATTATTCAATCAGAAAAAACTGGCAAAACCGGTTATTTTAAAATTAAACTAATTATTGACGTTTTTACCTACACATGATATATCTGCAGTTTTTATTTAACAAAAATAGCAATTTGAAAAAAAAAATAAATAAAGGTCTTATGTTGTTAAAATTATGAATATAATTTGAACTTAATTTAAGTGTTTAGCTTTTAGGTGGTTTTTTGCTTTATTTTTTATAAAATGAGAAACTGAAAAAACACGTTCACTTAAAGTAGATGTGGGACATATTGTCAACAATGCGTTAAGCGAATCACCTAATTTGTCAGTTCTGTTTTTAAATTTTTCGAAAAGAATGCATTATAAAATAAAAATCATGCTCAATTTACATGAAATACACCATCCGTTTGTAAATGCTGTTTTAAACAAAATTAAATAAGACAGAGACAAGAAATGTTGGCAACGTTGGTGAAATGTCAAAACGCAAGTGGAAAATAAACAGGGTCACTCAAATACAATGAAAAAGTGATTTAAAAACAATTTTATATTGCAATTTTATACACTTCTTGATTAATCGAGCAGTCGAATAATTCAAGGAAAAAAAAACGGTTTTCGAATTATTCGAAATTTGCTATTTTTAAAATAACCGGGTCGGTTTAAGAAAAAACCCGAAACGCCGAATAATTCGAACCAGTTTTGCATACCCTATCTCTAAATTTACTTAAGAGTAGTAGGGGTACCTACTTTTTTTCCAAACCACTCTTAGATCCCTTACCCTCACAATTTGGAAATACCAAGTGCAGTAAAATTAGGCTCGGGTATCGCATACCCAGGGTGCACTTTGAGGGTTAGGTGTAGATAGGCGGGTTTGTATTTCAAATATTTTTTCTTTGTTGAAATCTGTTGAATCAGTCTTTTTATTCAATAGTAAAAGTAAGTTTTGCGTAAATTAATTGACGATTTTATTTTGATTTATAGAAAAGGTTAATTGTTATTGTTAACAACAAGATTAACAAAAATAAGAGAAAAATATCAAAAGAGCAGTGAATAATATGAGCTTATTAATTAAATCGCTTAAATTTTTTAAATGATCAAAAATTCAATTCTTCAATTTTCACAAAAGGTTCCATTTTTTCTTGATTAGCAGCGGATCAGAATGCAAAGATTTCGACACTGAACATCCTGCATATCTTTTGATACGAGTTGGCAATCCTCATCAAAATCCACCTTAAATTTAACTTCGCTGTTTGGTAGAGTGCGGTGGGTGCTTTCACAGCACCCCAAAAATTAAAATTTTTTATTGGTTTTTGGCTTAAATCGCACGAATGGACATTTTTCTTAATTTCCTTGTGCTCGTATTTTAACATTTCGATTTCAGCAAAATAATTATGGGGGAAATGGTGGAGTAACATCAACATAAATCCGTTGAACCAGGCAGGCTTCTAAGCCAGCAAGAAACTAAAATACTGAATAAAATTCATCGAATCCAATACGAAATTCTTTTATTTGCGGTGTTAAAAAATTAAAGAAAAATAATAATGAAAAATGAGTGAAAAATGAATGAAAATTTACTATTCATCGCTAATATCGCGGTCAGAGTCACAGTTTCGACAGGTGTTGTAACCATGCCGACTCATTTGAAGTGATATGGCCGGTCGCATTTGTTGCAATGAATTGAATTGTTCGAATTCAATTTTTTTGGGATCAACCAGAGGATAAGTGTCAGTGGCTTCGAAACCAAATCTAATATTCCTCTGTGTCATGGCTTTATCAGCAAGGCCCGGCTTATGGTGTATTTCGAACACACGGCCAACATGCAAGTACACAACTGCTGAACTCCTCAAGTGCTCCATTTTTAGGCTACAGTAGAAAATCACTTGTGCAGATTTTTCACATAGGTGTATTTTGTTTTTGTAAAGTGCACAAGTCCTCAACTGCACGGCAAGTAAAAGTGCACTGAATCGTGAATACCCCTATTATTTTTATTGCAAAAATGGATACTGCATTTGAGCATGATACAAAGAACTCCAGATAAAGTATTGCGCATGTCCGCCATCTTTGTTGTGACGTAGTTCGAGCTTGTCAAAGTGGCTAAATAAAAACGTAGTCACAATATATTTAAAGGGGATAATTTATTTATAGCGATGAAAAATATCGACATATTCTTATTGAAACTTGGTTTATTGACATTAAATAAATTACATAATAAATATTTTTCTAAATAAATTTAAGCAAATATATTTTTCAGTACTATAAATGAATAGAAATTTATATTTAATAGGGGTATTTGCTCCCATTTGTTCTCCTACACAAAAAATAAAGCTACGTTGCTTGATGTGTTTGACAGCACTTTGATTGCTTCTTTTTCATTTTGTTGTTCTTCTCGTTTGTTGACAAAAAATTGTGAATTCATTTTATGGCCCAAATTAAAATCGTTGTTAATCTCATCAAAACCATCTAAAACTTTGGTACTAATTTTAATTACATACAAGATAATTGAAAATTATAATTTACACGTACTATAAGTGCACAATATTAGAAATTAAACTAAATGAATGCAATATTTCTTAAATGCTTGCAATTGTGCTGCTTGCTGCTTGTGCTTACTTTTTGCTTTTTCACATTTTCTTTTGTATGTATGCACCACGTGTTACAGCTGACAAGCTCGAGTGACGTAGTGCGCAGAAGATTTCAATTTTTGCGCACGGAGTAAGCTATCTGGATATCTTTGTTTCATGGCATTTGAGAACATATGGTTACGATTCTAATAGCCACAACCATAGGAAAAAATTACTATTAGCGTATATTTTTATGTAATTTATGAATATCAAAGCGAACAGATCTTTGTAAATCGATGTGTTTTTAGGTTACATACTACGAAGTTATGCACTTTTAGGCATTTTTTGTAATAAAAAACTGAATTATTTAGGTCGGAGCAAAGTTTAACTGTGTGTGCATTTATTGTAAAAACGTGACATCGTTTATCTTTACCTGCAATTGTATCTTGTGCAGGGACATAACTGTTGTGCAACTTTTTTGGAATTGGTTAAAATTAATTATTGGAATGGGTTAAAATACATTTCAGTTATGAATAAAATATTATTAAGAAACATTTTTTTTGGTTGCCGGATTTTATTTTTGAGGAATAATTTTTTAGATTGGCTCATAACAGTTATTTTCTGATATGAATTTTTTTCGGTTTTTAGTGTCAAAAATCCAGAAAAAAAGATGACTCTTTTTGGAATGGACTCACACCCTTAGCCTTGGTCGATATGGGGTAATCATCTAACGTCATCGTCGTGATGTTAGAATTTCAAAAAGTTTTTCGACGCCATGGTGGATCCTAAAAAGGTCTTTTTTTATATTCGCTTCCCTTAAAGAATCTTTCCCAGAGAAACCACATCGATTACCGACGTCTGATTACCTAACCGGATACAAATTACTGAAGCGATTACTTAGCCGAATACGATTACTAAGCGATAACATAACCAAAGACTGATTACTGAAGCGATTACCAAGAGATTATTTAGCTGAATACTGATTACTAAGCGATTACATAATTGAAGACTGATAATTAAGCGATTACATAACCGAGGACTGATTACCGGAGTGATCACTTAGCTGAACACTGATTACTAAGCAATTATATAACTGAAAAATGATTACCAAAGCGATTACCAAGTTATTACTTAGCTCAATACCGGTTTATAAGCGATTACATAACCAAATACTGATTACTGAAGTGGTTACCAAGCAATTACTAAGCTGAATGCTGACTACTAAGCGATTACATGACCGAAGACTGATTACTCAAGTGATAACCAAGTGATTATTTAGCCGAATACCAGTTACTAAGCGATTACATAACCAAATACTGATTACTGAAGTTATTATCAAGCAATTACTGTGCTGAATACTGACTCCTAAGCGATTAAATAACCGAATACTGATTACTGAAGTGATTACCAAGTGATTACTTAGCCGAATACCAGTAACTAAGCGATTACTTAACCAAATACTGATTACTGAAGTGACTACCAAGTGATTACTTAGCAGATAAAAACTGTTCCGTTTATTTTTTATTTTTCTATGAGTTTGCGCTTCAATTTAGTTTTACAAACATTTTTTTAAGTTTCTTCTGCAATATTGCATCGCAAATCACTTAAAATAAACTTTGGAGCAGAGAAGGGTCGCTCTACAGTAACTTGCGTTGCTGGTGTTGCATGAACAATGCAAGCTAGTTGCCATAAAAGGTGTGATGAATGTTTTTGCTTACTCCAATACTCCAAAAGGTCAGCTTCAATATCTATACACGATGGCTTGAAATTATCAAATCCACCTTCACCTTGTTACATGTTTCGTCATTTTCATCTTCGTCCAAAGACCTTTCCATTTCCAATTCTCTTATAGACTCCCTTAGGAAAGATGTAGTGCATTGGTTTGTTGACTCATCAACTAGAACACTGGAAATTGAAGTTTCCTGACTTTAAACAGCAGCATAACTGATATGAGAGGAGAGATTGTTCTGAAAGAAATATATCGAAAAGTTATAACAAATAACACTGCACCACAAAATAGCACTTTGTTAAAGGTGCAGAGTATACGATAAGCCATTCTAAATTAATTTTGGACGCCGATTTCAGAAAAAATGGCCGTTCAGCCACTCTTTTAGATCTTGTTCAGTACTGAGTTATAAAAAAAAATCAAAACAGTTTTATTTTCTAATAATATCCCTATATTTTTAAAATAGATTAGAAAATTTTAATATTTTACGACTAGTGGCGAAAAGCTTACATCATTTCTGAAATCTGCGTCCAAAACTCATCTAAAATTGTTTATTGTTTACTTTGTACCTTTTACACTTTCGACCAGTGTACTTTATAGAAACATTTAATTTTCACAACATACCTTATGCATGTTTATGATGTGTAACGCAAGTTTCTTTAAATGATTTTTAGCAATTTCTTTCTTTTCAGAACAAAGAGTCCGACGAAGTCTTGAATCTAAATACAGCGCTGCATGTACCACATCAGTATTTATAAGGGACAGTTCTCAATTTTGAAAACATGTGTATAGTGCAGAAGCCATCGGTGATGTATTGATTTGAACTGTTACCTTTAAATCGAGCAACTCTTATAAGAGTCACCTAAAGAAAGCTGCTTCACTCTTCTTAGCTTAAGGCGCTTTGCAGTTGCTCTAAGCAATATTCTTTATATTTTTGAAGATTTTCTAACATAAGGAAAGTGGAGCTGCATCTTGTTGGAACATCGAGTTGGTGTTTTCCCAAATGCAACATTTGTACAGCGCGTCTAGAACTGAAGAAATTAAGTTAAGTCTGTTAAGAAATTCTAACAAAATTATTTGTTTTAATGTATTCTACCTGAAATTGGGTGTTATTAAGACCCTTAAAACTTATCTGGTTTGTTCAATTGTAGCAGTTCTTGTTGTTGTTAAAAAGTCTTTCACTGCTAATTGAAGAGTGTGTGCTACACATTTTACTGAAACTGTGACTGGAGTTTCACTTAAATCTACGAGACAAGTGGAGTCAACTTCATCTTGATCTTCTAGTTCACATAACTCTTCACTTTCAGTCATTAAGTCCACAGCTTTTATAATGTTGCGAAAGTTGTCATTTGTTATAGAATAAATTTGCATTTTGTTGATTTTAAATTCTTCAAGTACCTAAAGGAGCTCTTGTTTCAGATTTTCGGCAGTTTTCCTGCAGAAAAGTTCCTTCATTGCAAGTGTGTACAACATAAATTTATGCTTTTCAATGATATGCATTTTTGTTCCTAGCACAGACCAGTCTTGACGCGTTGTAGTATAAATTTTCAATGAAACCATGCGACCCTTTACGAATCTTATATGATTTTTTTTATTTCAGAAGCCCGCTCGCTTACCAGCTCACAAATATTTCGAGATACGTTGTAAAAGCATCCGAATCGAAAAATGATAGTGGTTGAGAATGTTTTGTAACCCAATCCATACATGCATTTGTAACGTTTTTTTTTTTAATAATTTAAATAGAATTTTACTTCTTTGTCATCACTGTCATATTGATTTTTATTTTCTATTTGTTGTTGCTCTTTTTCATAGAGTTCAAAATTATTGGTAATTGTGTGTTTCTTTGAATTTGTCACATGAATGCCCCTTAAAGTTGCACAGTACACTTTGCAATCACTTAAATCATTATTTTGTTGGAAGTAAAAAACTCGCGTATAATAAAATTATGTTCCCTGCCCATAGTTTTCGTTAAAATTAATATATTTAAACGGCACATAAAATTTTCTACTATCGCTGTGAGAAAAATTCTAAATTTTAATAAAAAAGGCTTAACTTGCTGATGTCGGTAAATCTCCGATTTAAACTAATAACGGTTACTAAGAGCAAAGAGCAACAACGTATAACAACATCAATAGCGAATAAAACGAAGAACATAAATATTGATGACGTAATACTTGAGCAAGAAAGAGAAACCAAAGTATATTAACTATAAGATGCTTCTGTGGTGCCTGCTTTTAGGAGTCTTATGTAAAAACCAAATAATGTAAGCACACACAAACAATTTGGGGATTTTGTAAAATATTCCAACTTTTCTTAAAATGTTTTTTTAAAGTATGCTGCTTTTATTGTTTTATATATTGAATTTTTCTTAGTATTGTGCTTGATGTGATAATAGTGCAAAATGTTGAATTTTGCATCAATCCTTACTTAATGACCATGTGGGCATTTTCACAGAAAAGCCCATATGCATAAAAAATAGTGAACGCCCGAGAAGTGCAAGTATTAATTAGTGAATATTCGGTAGTGCACACTTTTTTGGTATGAATCAATGCATGTAAATATGTTTTTGTTAGTTTGCTCTATTTTCAAATTTTGAACTGCACTTCTTTTTTATTTGTTTTGAAAACCTCTTATTTTCTTGTCATATATCCAGAATTCAATTTGAATTAACCAGAAATCGAAGTAAAATTTAAAATTAGAGTTAGCAAAAAACTTTAAATCATTTGATCATATAAAAAGCTCGACTTTGGAGGAAAGTTGCAAACAATTTGAAGAAGCAATTAAATTGGTTTTTTCTTTGCTGATACTTCATCAAGAGTATCTGATGGAATGTTTATTACATATATAAATAAGTATGGTAAAATTTTGTTGTCCAAAGCCAAAATCCCATTGAAGAGACAAAAAGGAAGAAGGCTGCCAAAACATAAGTCAGCAATTGCAAGTTGATGGGGGAATTTGTTATTTTTTAGCAAATCCTCAAAAAGGTTCAAAAACTTAAATCCAAATTGAAAAAAGCGGATATTTAAGGAACCAGAAACAGAAAAACTACTTTAGAAGTTTTGAAAACATACATAATAATAAAAATAACTCAAATTTAAAAAATGTACTGATTCAAAAGACAAAATTGAATGATAAGGCACAAAATTTAAAAAAAAAGAACATTTGAATATAAAGGTATTAATGTTAACTAGAAGATTAAAACTAAGATTAAATTTAAAGGAATTTATAAAAAAAAGATAATTTTTTTTAAAAGAATAAGTAAATTATCTTTAATTCCTTACAAAATATAAGCGGGCTTTTTTAAAGCGAAATGCGTGTGTAGTGTTGGTCCTTGCAACGTTAAAATAGGCCCTGCCTAACTTTGGTTGCTGGCGCTTAAAAACGCCATGGGCAAGAATGAGTTTACTTTAAATTTGAAAGCCGGCACTTAAGAATGCCAGGAACTTTTAAATAGAAAGGCAGCTTATTATGTTAAGCTATAATCTCGTTTTAAGACTGTTTATTTTGGGAAGCAATTCCCTCTTTTATATCATCCTTAAATCTATTAACATATTAGGATTATAATTAGTCTAAATAGAGGCATATAATAAATTAATTAGTGTAAGTAGTGAAGCAATCTTTTTAGTACTTAACTAACATTAGTTTTTAATTTGTATTAGTTGCTTTAAATTAGAATTGAGTGATTTGTTGTAACGTTAATTTGTCAGTGTTGGTGAACGTTAAATTTAGTGTCGTTAACTAGCGTAAGTACAGGGTCCGCCATCTAACGTTTTTTTTCGACTAGTGCTTATTTCGTGAATGGTAACACTTAGCTCATGTCTGATTTGACAGATAATTAGTTTATCCTTCCGCTGAACGAATATGGTTATGTATACGCTTGAACAACGCTGGGAAATATTGTGACATTACTTTGAAAATCATGGTAATGTTGCAGAATGTGTGCGAAAATTGCGTACGGATTTTGGAAGAAGAGAAGCACCGTCAGCTCCATATGTTCGTTATCTTGTGAAAAAAGTGAAAGAAACTGGCATCCTCATCGATAAACTAAAGGGTGAAAAGCCAAAAGCAGTGCGTACACCCGAGAATATTGCTGCTGTGACAGAAAGTGTGCGTGAAGCGCTATCAACATCAATTCACCGTCGTTCTCAACAATTGAACATTTCGGAGACATCATTGAGACGAATTTTGCATAAAGACCTTGGTATGACGCCATACAAAGTCCAATTGGTTCAGAAGTTGAAGCCAACTGACCCTCCAATGCGTTTTCGCTTCGCTAAGTGGGCCTGCGATCGACTTACAGAAGATGCCGATTTTGCCAAAAAAAAATTTGAATGAAATTATTTGAATGAAATTATTTTCCATTATTAACCGGATGGATTTTACTTTCAAATAAAAAAAGAAATTTGAGAAAATATCCAGTAAATTTTTTTTATAGAATTTTCAAAAAAAAAAGTTATTTGGCGGACCCTTTAGTATAGCAATATTTTTATAACATAATTTTTAATTTTAATTGTTGTTTTAGCTCAAATGAGTAACTTTTAATAACGTTAATTTTTAGTGTTGGTGACCGTTAGTTTAATTTAAAATGAACGTTTATGAATAGTTTAAGTTTGAATTTTAACTGTAATAAGATATCTTAGTTATATTTTATATATATTCACTACACGTGACAAAATCAATCTTGAATAAGACCGATCTTAAGAATCAACAATATGTTACTAATTGCAATTCAAGTGTTGCCGTTAATGCTAATGAAGAGTGTTATAGCAAATGTTTTTGCATCGATTTACTTCAATCGTGCTTTAGCGACTTAAAATCAAACTTTAAAGTGCTTAATAAAAAAAAAAGGAAGTTGGGAAAACTTTAAGATGACGAGCGTGCTTACTTCGATGAGGAAATTGCCTCCTCGAGTGCCTCGCTTGCGCAAAAAGCTGGAAAAATCTTACAATAATATGAAGATTTATAACTTAGCACTCGTTAATTTGAAAAAATGAATTTCTAAGTAATGAGCTCTCCATCAAGAAAAAAAATTAAATATGACCATATCACTAGATTGAAATAGAGAGTTTAACTGTCGCTCTGAGCAGAAAAAAATGTCAATAGGCAAAGTCGCTACAAATTCGAAGCAGACTATTTGAAAGCGGAATGCGTGCCGAAATCAATGATAGACAATCTTGAATAAGACCAAGCTGAAGAATCTACAATCTATTACTAATTACAATTCAAGCGTTGCCGCTAGTGCTATATACTCGATATAGGCTGACTTCTAAAATGCATTTTTACAATGCATCAGTGCGTTTAATTTTGAATTGGTTCGAAGATTACTAACCAAAATTTCACAATTATACTATTTTTAAGAATATACACAGAGTTACGCAGTTTTCGTATTTAAACTTAGTACCAATTAAAAATAAAATACACTGCCGCATTGTAAGAATTCATTTTGGAACTCAGCTATGCTCCAAACGTGCATCAGCGACTTTGAGTCAAACGTTGAGGCGCTTAATAAAAATAAGCTAGTTTGAAAAACTTTCGGATGACGAGCGCGCTTATTTGGATGAAAAAAATCAACTCTTTGGATGCCTCGCTTGCGCAAGAAACTGGATAAAGCTAGCAAGAAAAGGAAGATTGATAAATACCTTAAGTAGAAAAACAAATTTGAATTCGAATTTGAAGCTAGAATAGGAACTCGTTAAGTAAAAAATAAATTTGAATTCGAATTTGAGCTAGAAAAAGACAAAATCTAACATTTTCGCCTATTTTCCTATATTAGTCTTTTCCTCAATTTTGAAAAAACCCGTTTTTAAATTTGAAAAAATCAAACAATTTATTCTAGAATCGTAATAGTAATTTAATTAAAGTGGATTTTTTGTTTTGCATCTGCGTACGGATTTTAAAGGGCTTACGCATTATGGAACCTGTTCGTCAAACGGCGGCCATATTCGAACCAATTTGGTAGTTAAGAAGCCAATATGACGGTTAGTTGAACTTGTTGGCCTATTGGCAAACATTTTTTATTTTCTACTACAAACAAGGATTGTGAAACAAAATTATGGCGAAAAAACAACAAAAATTCTTCACTATTAGCAATGTGCTTCTTAGAAATGTGCTTCTTCACAATGTGCGTTTTAACAGTGTCTTTCCTAAAATATTATATATGCGAATGTGCTTCTTAACAATGTGCTTTTAAGGAATGTGCCTTTTAGGAGTGTGCTTTTTAGGAATGTGCTTTTTATGAATGTGCTATTTAACAAAATGGGTTTGTTCGAATCTCAGTAACTGCAGCAATACTGCGCAACATATCAAAGTATCACGTTCGATATAAAAACCTTGCAACTATTGCAAAAGTCAAACGTTCAAGAGTAGAAATTTGGCATTTGGCGTGCCCAAAATCCAAGAAGCCGGCAACTGTGCGAAAGTAATGGAAGAAGAAAGTAAGATAAATTGGTATTTATTGCAATCTATTTCACATTAAATGGTATTTATCATACTCATACACAGATATTATTTTATATTCCATTTATATTCCAGCGAAAAAGTGAAAAACTTTGTAGTTTCCGCCACTGTTCTCTTTAAAATTGCGGTCAAAAACAACTTTATTTTCTTGACTATTTATATTTTAGTAACAAGATGCTTCCATTGTCTGCAAAGTTATCCATCGCTAGTTTTATTTAAAAAAATTATTTGAAAGTCTCACGTCCGATCACAAAAGCAGCGCAAAATATTTGCATTTCAAAAATTTCATTTTTTAAAAATCCAAGCATGTACTGTCCCCTTAAATCCCTTTTGCTTATTTTTTTTCGTGTCAGTTCGTGCAGTATTTTAAAGAAAAGTGAAAAATGCCACTCAAGTGAGTTATTTTTTTTTATAATAAAATATAATTTAAAAAGTGCGTTAGGTAAAAGTTGAACGCCTACGCTACGAAAATTTTGCAATATCCAAATCCTTTGAATTTTTTTTAACTTCAGAGTTTTCCGTCTAATACTAATACAAATTTATGCTGAACATGAAGAACTAAACTCAACGGGATCTGGTAGTGAGCATTAATGGGATAATGACGACATTTCATTGCTGCGCGATTTTAATGTGCCTGACTTAAAATGTCTTTTCTTTGACAATGAAACACATTTTTGAGCATTCAATTCGAAGCCACACCAAGATCCATATATTTGTTGGCAATATATGTTCCGACTTACAAGTTATTTGTATTTATTATAGTCTGGAAAGACTGCTTGACATTGTCAGCCCTATCATGATTAATTTTTCACGCGGAATCGAAAAAGGGAGTTTCCATTTTTAAGATAAAGCTCAAGAACATTCTGCAAATTTTTAATGCAAATTTGTTGATAAACCGTTGATGATGTTTATCACGGTTTTGCCTTAACATAAACGTGTTTAAACAGCTTCGACTATACTTTGTAATATTTATCATTATTTACTAATAGTCATTAGATATTGCTAGATAGGCACCAACTCAATACATTTAGTTCAATAAACCAAACTCTTTTTTGAGTATTGCTTGCTAAACGAATGTTAAAATTTTCTAACGTTATAAAAATATACAAGTTTGTATAATAGTTGGGAGGTATGTAAAAAAGTTGAATCTTATTCGTAAAAAACACAATTTTATCAAACCCATCAACTTTAATTCTGTTTGAAGTAAGTCTGAAATAAAAATTAATTCAGAAGACACTCTTGAACATTTTAGGTGCGTGCGTTAAGCACCCTAAAATAAATCACGAAGCTACGCTTATCTTCTTTAAAGCTAATGGTAATACTTACGCACAGCAAAAAACAACAACGGACAGCCATAGTTTTGAACATGGATCGCTTGTTTGTTCATTGTTCGTTCTGGTCTTATGTAAGCGCTTTTGTGGCTGTGTTCAGTATGCGTGCGATCCTAATGAACTCAACACACTAAATTCAACCGCATCGCATCACACTCTGCTCGCTGACTGGAACTGCATTAATATGTACCGTAAGGTTCTCGCACTGAAGTTGATGTTTTGCAATAAGTTTTCCCCATGGCGTCATTTTTAGAAAAACAAATGGCGCAAAGCATTCGTTCAACGTCCCATTCCACCGATATGTTTTCTAGTGTCGGCTATGAAAAAACAAAGTCCTTCTTTGTGGTAGCTGTGCAGATGCTTGTTCCCCAGCCGGGATTCTGAAAAGTCGACAAATAATAATGAACGGAAGGAAACAAAGGATTGTGTTGTTGCCGTTGTTCTTGTTGTGCTTCGTGTTCGGTTATTTATGTAGCTATTGTTGTTGTAATACATGTTGTAAAATATTGTGGTTTCAGCATGGTTCTTCGGTTGTATTGGCAAATAGAGGCAACTTTATTATTGTATTTTGAACTTCTTAATGAATTTATAGCAACACTTTAATTTTTTTCATATTTAACTGGATGCACCAGTTAAACGAAAAAATTGTATGTGCTTCTAAAAAGAATACATTTGTATGTTACTATTGAGATTTGGGAATTATATGTGAATTTTTATTTAGTGGGACCAGAACTAAAAAGATAGCCCAATAGCTTTGCGATTATGGCTGGGATAAGCTTTGGAAACCTTTCATGATTAAGCTACTATTTGAACAAATGGTTTAAAAATTTCAAGGTTGTAATAAGTGGTTGACCTTTGCGAATTATGTTTTCATAACCATACCGAGTATCTACCTACAGCTGCTAGCATTAGTGGTAATAATTGAATGTACTGTTTCACTGTAACAGTGGCAATTAGTTCACCAGACTGGATGTATTCAAACAACAACTTTCAAAATGCATCGACCGCTATATTTGAAGAAAGGGCTGTGCAAATGTTGTTCAGTGCATGCATCGATAAATGTATCTAACAAACGAAAGATAAATTGCTGAACAGAATTTATGTTTGGTAAAATGGCATTTGGCATTGTCTGCATTTTAAAAACGAGTGCACTCTACTAAGTAGGGTTCTTTAAAAGTTTAAAAATCAGGAGAAATTATTTGGAAGGCAAAATTTTTATCGAAACTTTTAATCAGGATGTCGGAGAGAAGACAGCTTTGGCTAAACTGACGGTCAGTTTAAGCTGCACGAGATCACTTTGAACAAAGTTGTACATGCATTATAGATAGTAGCCTAGATTTAAACACCTCAATATTTATGCCAGCTGGTTGTTCATGCATCAAACAATAAAAAACCAATTTGCTCATGTTTTGATCGATCAGCCAAGACCTGCATGTAGTTATGTAATGCAAAAGCTAGATATCGCTATGGTGATATAAACAAACACATACTCGCATTTATTCCCATATCTATATCCTTATATTCATATCCTGGTTAAAATTCTGACTTTTTTCCATAGAACTAACTCACATGTTTTGTATGGCGATGTCCGCTTAATAAGTCAATTGAATTTGTTCGCATATATTTTCAACTACTTGAAAACAAGTTGATTTTAAATTAGTTGATAATTGGTTTAAAATAAATGCATTTAAAACTTGTAAAGTTTGCATTTATTAAAAATTAATTTTAAAGATAACCGATATCTCAAAAAGTATCGTTGCGATTTAACCGGATATAATTAATTTTAATTCTATTAAAGAGATACTAATACATTTAACAAAAAGAACAGAACAGTTCCCAAAAAATGCGCTTAACTTTCGCAATTTGGCAAAGGATTCGGATTCAGCAATCCTTTTCTGCAGTTGCAATAACTTGTTCAGCACTTACGGACATCTATTTTAACAAAAAAGCCGAAAAACACACAAATTATACAATTGAGACGAGCAAAGAAGATGGATTAATTCCCAGACAACGCCGATTCTTAAGTTCAATTAGAAAAATTAAATAAAAACGTATTTTGTTATGAAATTATTATTTGACGAAATATTCAAATGTTTGTTCAAAACACAACAAATCAAGGTGGGTTCCGCCTTAATATAATTCAAAGTAGTTTATCAACTATATGTTTTTAAATTAGTTTTGCAACTGTTTGGAAAAATAAACGAGTTTGTTCCTATAGAGTTTTTGTACATAATTAATATATGTATATGAATATAAATTATTTATGTATGTATATAAATAATCATATATTTATATATGTAAATAAACATATATTTATATACAGTCAAGGAAATAACTCTACATACAACCTTTGATTTAGGGGTATTAGAGAATTAATAGCGATAATAGAAAAAAAATTTATAGCAATGTTTAAGGCATTTATAATAAAGACTATTTGAAGAAAAAATATTTATGAAAAAAATATAACATAGAAAAAATTGGGGAAAAACATAAAAATTAGCGGGAATAAAGTCTACATACAGTGTGGCAACTCCATATATCAAAAAGAAAATGAAAAAGAAAGAAAGGGAAATAACAGTTAGCTTTGTTGCTTTGAATAAAACTACAAGCATTACCATTGTTTAAGTGGAAAAAGTGATAACTAAAGAAGGTATTATTTATATTTATATCCTTAAAAATGGAAAATCGGAAAGAAATACATATTTCAGTTCGAAATATTGTAGTAAATCTTCGAAAGGAAAATAAATCGTATGGAGAAATTGCTAAGACAGTTAAATTAAGTCGTTCTACTGTACAGACGATCATTATAAATTATAATAATAATAGTACCGAAAATAAACCACGATCTGGCAGGCCGAAGAAGCTTTCGATACGCGATGTTCGCAGTATTATTAAAGTGGTCAACCAGGATCCGAAAATAAGTGCCCCAAAATTGGCGGAACACGTCGAAAAATGTTCCAATATAATTGTTACTCCACGAACAATAATAAACGCTTTACATGACGCTGGATTTAATAGCAGAGTAGCACGCAAAAAGCCACTAATTTCAACGAAGAATCGTAAACTTCGCCTTGAGTTTGCTAAAGCACATCTAGACAAGGGTATGGATTTTTGGAACCGTGTTTTATTTACCGACGAAAGTAAATATAATATTTTCGGAAGTGATGGCCGATCCAAAGTTTGGAGAAAACCAAACACTGCACTTGATCCAAAGAATATTATTCCTACGGTCAAACATGGTGGTGGCAACGTTATGGTTTGGGGTGCCATTGCGTCATCTAGAGTGGGTCGTTTGGTTTTTGTCGAGGGTAATATGGACCGCTATCAATACAAAAACATATTGGAACATAATCTGAAGGCATCTGTTGATAGCTTGGGCCTGGGAAATCAATGGATTTTCCAACAGGATAACGACCCTAAGCATACTGCGCACGTTGTTCGAGACTGGCTCCTGTACTATGCCCCAAGACAGCTGAATTCTCCACCCCAGTCACCAGACTTAAACCCAATAGAGCACATATGGGACATTTTGGAAAAATTGGTGCGAAAATATGACATTAGTAGCCGTGAAACATTAAAAACCGCTCTTATTCGTGCATGGGCCGATATAACACCGCATATTACGGAGAATTTGGTGACATCAATGCCCCGCCGTCTTCAAGCAGTTATTGATGCCCAAGGTGGACCGACCAAATACTAAAAGTTTACATTTTTTTCGTTTTTTTGTATAAAATTTTGATATAGTATTTATTTCTTGTGGCTGTATGTAGACTTTTTTCCTATGAATTTTTGCTGTTTTTGTTATTATTTTTTTAATTGTGGTAATGAATTGCTTTTTTATTTTATAAATAAACTAATATATTAATGCCTTAAATATTGACATAAACATTTTTTTTATTTTCTTCACAAAGTCTATAAAACCCCTAAATCAAGGGTTGTATGTACACTTATTTCCTTGACTGTATGTATATAAATATAAACATATATATATATAAGATTATAAAAGTTTACGCGTTTATAAATACAATATTTTACAGAAATGTATACATAATATTATATATGTGGCAATGACTTAAAAGTGCGAAACACATTCCAATTTAAAAATTTACAGAAACAGCCTAAATATATGTCAGCAAATCTTAAAACAACTTTAGTAAACATGCTTTGTTAGAGGTGAATTCAAACAGACTGTTGAACTCCATAATAAAAACATAAGCATAAAACTAAAGCAAAGCAAAAATACAGCAACAAGAAAATATGAAAGGGAGGAAAACTGAGAAATTGGCACTGAAATCTTATCGCCTCTGTGGTGTAGCGTGCTAATGCGCTTGCACAGAGTGTCACAAAGATTTCTGATGAATCCTGTAGCAGGGCCGAAATTGCAATAAAATTAGCTAGTGATGTTTTCTTTTTCGTATTGAAAAATGTTGTTGTTTCTTTGGAAAAATTCGAAGAACAATTAATTGTTCTAACCTGACCTAAAGCTCAATAAAAGATTTTAAACTATCAAACAACTAGAATTTTTATTTAAAATTAAGAATGATTTAAGCTATCAAACATTTAGAAATTGTATTTAAATCATTACCTTTATTTTGAGTAATCAAACTTTTTTAATATAATTTTTTTAATATCATTCTTTGAAGTGACTTGACACTTTGGAAAAACAATACTTAGTTTGAAACATTTGTTCTTAAAACACTATGATATTTAGAGACTTTACATTTTTTAACATATGCAAAAAAATAATATTCCAAAAAAGATTTCTTTTTTATCTCATCTCTCATCTTATTCTCTCTTTATGGCGTCAAAAAAGTTGTCATTTTCAGCCTGGGTCAAGATATTGTTGCCTCAATTTATCGGAAAAATAATCAACTTGCATATTAATAAGAGCCCTTGTCGCTACATTCTATACTGGAATTATTAAGTTTGGTTACAATTTGCCCCAATTTGCCCCCACTACGGGCATCTAAAATAATTTTTTTAAAAGTCGCGCTAAATGTTTGCTATTAGGTCAAACTTAATACTTCTAGTATAGGTTGTAGCGGCAAGTGCCCTTATTAATATGCACTTTGGGTTTTTGTTTCCAATAGTGAAGGGCACTATCGAATGATATCAACTATCGATGGTTTACTATCGAATGATTTCAACTATCGAACAATTCGTTCGAATATTTCATTCATTCATTTACTTAAAAAAATAGTAAATAGTACACGAACTATCGAATGATTTAAACTATCGAATAATTCACTCATTCATTCGAATTCAAAAATAGTAACTCGTATTAAAAACTATCATACGATTTTTGCTATCGAACAAATTATTCATTCATTCGAATCAAATGACAAAGAAAAAATAATTTTTGCTATCAATTCAAGTATTCATTCATTCGACTTAAAAACCTCTAAATAGCTAATAACTGGTGTGATTACTTTATAATTTCCAGTTAAACACAAATCAAGCAGTGTTGTAAAACGCACTTTTCCAGTTAAATTTGCTGAACTGATGATTCATGATTCATGAAGGTAAGCAAGCGAAGTGCAAATGAAAAAACTATCGAATAAAAAAAAAATTATCGAATGAATGAATAATTTTGAACTATCGAATAATTCGAATATTTTAATTCGATAGTTCCCATCACTAGTTTCCAATCAATATGTCCTAAAATATTTTCTAAAGTGATGTAAACCCTTAATGATTACGGTAACACAGTTCTTGGCACCATATAAATTAATTTTCATACAATTTTCAAATTCATATATCATTTCAAATGTTAGCAGCGTTTTTTCCAACATCCAAATCCGATTTCCATACAAACAAAATCCTCCTATGGATTTTGTGAACTTTTCGTTTGAAAAATCACATCCAGTTGGCGTACAATGAAGTAAGTGATCGGAAAAAGCAAATAATCAAATTATCATTTGAGATATTATAACTAAAACCGTAAAACAAACACTTATGAAGAAAAGACATTACTAATGGTTCCAAAAGTTTGCAACTATTGTTATTGTAATGAACAATGTTTTAAGCATAGATTTTAAAATTTAATGTTATCACTATTTTAGGAAAAGGAAAACCTACGCAAAGTCAACTTTAACAGTTTGGAGTTCGCCAAGAAAATATTTTTGTCTTTGCAGGAGCTAAACATGACAGCTAATAATATAACCGTTTCTGCATTGAGCACTCAAATTTTAAAAAGACTTGCAATAAGATAGATGCTTTTTATGTTTTTTGCTGCCAGCCCGCTGTTGGCAGCGCAAGCTGACGAGCTGACCATCACTAGTTTAAATGGTTTAAGACATTTGATTTGTGGTTTAAGACATTTTTAGAATTTTAAGGTAAAGAATATACGACTGTCTATTTTATATTACCTCATCTCTTTAATTTGGCCTGTTGTAAAAATTTTCTTAAGATATTCTAAAATGTTTTGACTTTCATCTTTTACTTTTTTAAGAGCGTCAACTACCTGTAATTCTGCCACCTTCTTTCTAAGCTTCTTTATTTCGAGAATATCAAAAGTCTTCATAAATTCATCGCTACAATATTATTACAAAACAATCATTAATCTGCTGGGTAAGGCAGCAAAGCTAAAAATAAATTTAAGTGGATTTTGTGTAAACGGATGGGCCTTCAATTCAGAAAAAGTTTCAACTGGATACAAGTTGGTGTATATAGATCCCAATGTAGATAACTGATCCGTTTCCATGGCTACGGCAAGAAAGCAGCACCAACACTATAAAAAATGCTGGAAACGAAAATTAGTGACTCACATCGCCGTCTGGGTTGATCATAATCTTATCCAAACCCTTAGGACCCAAAGAGGTCTTTAGGATGGATGCGATTGGACGAGCTGCCAAATGCGAATCTTAATCACATCAATCCCTGTGATGCTTTTCTGATTCTCTTTGTAACTAAGAGAATCATCCACTTTGTTATCATCCTTAAATGAAATGGCGGCCATATTCATCTAAGGCAAGTGTTCCCATAAAGGCGCTTAACTTTCGAAATTCGGCAAAGGATTGTTGAATTTTTGCGGACACATCTTTTAAACCAAAAAGCCGAAAAACACGAATTATACAATTGAGACGAACAAACAAGATTGAGAGAACAAAACGCCGATTCTTAAGTTTAAATAGAAAAATTAAATAAAAAAGTATTTTATTATGAAATTATTATTTGACAAAATATTCAAATGCTTGTTCAAAACACAAAAAATCAAAGTGGGTTCCGCCTTAATACAATTCAAAGTAGTTTATAAACTATATGTTTTTAAATTAGTTTTTCAATTGTTTCAAAAAATAAACGAGATTGTTCCTATAGGGTATATATATACGTATATATACGTACGTATATATATATAAGATTATAAAAGTGTATACGTTTATAAATACAATATTTACAGAAATGAACACATAATATATATGTGGCAATGACTTAAAAGTGTGAAACACACAAAAATTTAGTTTTAAAATTTGGCAGATACACATCCCAATTAAAAAATTTAAGTATACAATATGTTCTGATTCTTACGAAAAGAGCAAGAAGTATGTCACTAATGCAGTTTATGCAGCAGGAATTTATTTAATTTGCAATTTTTTGATCCTAAAGACTTTCGAGATGCGATCGACCATTTCGCAAAAATATTTTAAGATCGAATGTTAGTCTCACAAGAACTTCCTTTTTCTTTTTTTAATGTCCGAATGAATGAAAAAATTAACAAATTTTAGGTACCTGAACTGCGGTAAGATGCAGGATGTTATGATTATTATAAATTATACTCATAAAGAGCTATTTAACCAGATATATCTTAATTGGAAAACTGTTAATAAAATTTCCGAAATTTATGGAAAAATGAATCAGAATGTAACGTCCGAACACTAGGATTTACCCATTTGCAGCATATGACAATATATTGCAGCTGACATTGACATTGGCTGTAAATGTATAAATGAGTTTAAGGAATGTTCGTTCCTTACGTACTTTTTTAAGCGACCCACCTGATAAAAATAACTATTTGCTCAAATTATAAGATTACCACTTTGTATGAATACCCTTAGTATTTATTCCACTCAAGTAAATTTGTTTGATGAGACCAACTTGATCTAAAGAGATCACAATTAAATTCATTTAAAAATGAAAATAGATCACATATTACACTGTTACTCAAAAAATACATTTTGACAAAATAACAGAATTCTGCGATATGAGCTCGATATTATGACCAAAGGTGAGTAAGCCACTAACTGGGTTTCGCGAGTTTGGCGAAAGTTTTCTTTTTATGGCCCCCTATATATTGGGAGTCTTATTGATTTTGAGAAAAAATAGTATCATTAGTTTTTGTTCAACAGCTCCTTCAGATGTCAAGATATCGGTTCACTGTCCTTGGCAAAGTTACAGCTAACAGTCTAATGAACAAACTTAAAAACCAAACAAATTCATAAATTAATTTTTTGTATTTCAATATTTTTTTTTTCAGTTTTTCGCGAAATTTTTTCATTTTTTCGCTTTTTTGGTCATAACTTGAAGGGAATCCAAATTTTTACTATACTTATTTTAGTGGCTTATACTGGCTACTATTTTTAACAAAATTGTAGCAAAAAAAAATATGTGATCTGAACGTGTCTACGCTACTTTAAAATCTCATAAAGACAAGTTTTAAGTGAAAAATACAGATTTTTAGAACTATTTTTGCGGTTTAAACGATAACTCTTAAACTAAAATTCTCAGCCCAATTTTTTGGCTTATTTGGAAGAATTGTGAACAGTTTTTGGAAACTTGCTTTTTTTGATTCGAATGTGTCTACATTACTTAAAAAGATCAAAGAGATAATTTTTTTTTTATTTTAAACTAGCTATTTCCCGGCGTGCTTTGCTTCGCCTTATATATTCATATATTTGCTGCTTATATTGCGTGTCTGTACTGAAATAATCGGACACCGAGGTAAATTTAATCCGAAAGTTTAAACACAATCCGACGGTTAGTTTTAAAGTACTCGAGATTTTTGGTGTTGGAGATACATGGTTGGTGCAACGTTCTTTTTTCTAACCTCGCACATATTTGGTGATTAGTTTCTTTAAAATTTATCGATCTTTCCGAAATTTAAAATATCGTGTTTAAGGTTTTAAATTGTATAGCAGGTATCACGCACTCCCCGTTGATTTAAACCAGAGAACTGCAATGAGTATCGGACAGAATTCGGATACTCAAATCATATCCGAGTGTCGTGCTGTTCTCAACTCTATCCATACTTAATAATATGTGTAAATACTTATAGACATTCGGCTCAATAGCATTTTTTCGGGTATAAGTACATTCTCATATCCGAGAGCGGCGTGACCCAAACTACTTCGAGCCGTTTTCAATGAGTGCGTTGAGTAAGTTTATTACAAAGACGCTCGATTCGAATGTATTTTGAGTGTACTCTGAGTATCCTTCCCTGCCAACGTCTCTTAGCGACAATTAGTTTTTTTTTTTGCTTATGGACTTTTCGTAAGTACTTGTATGCAGGCCATGTGAGCTCTCATTTTTTGTTTGTTTTTTCTCGAAAACTCGTTCTTGGTATTTTATTGTTGCACTCTATGGAGAAAAAAACAATAACAACGCTTGTGATTTTGGTTTGTAAGCAAAAATAAAACAAAATCAAAAGGCGGCGCACGGTGGTTTAAAGTTGGAAATAATAACGTTAAAGCAAATAAGGATGAAAATAAACAGCATTAGATCACAATACAGAAAAGAATTGAAGGCTTTAGAGGCAAGCATGAGGAATGGAGCAGGTCTTGACCAAATTAAAAGACCAATTCTTTGGTGTTTTGAGCTGTTAAGCTTTTTACGGCCACAGCTGGAAATTCGACAGACCCAATCAAATGTTGATAAAGAAATCATTAATCCTCTAAGCGTAAGTGTAAAATTCATTAAAATTAAAAATTATGCAATGCTTAAAATTATTATATTTCAGATTGATGAGCAGCATACACAATCAAAGTCATCAGTAAAATACATTAAATTATACATTATACAGCAGATATAAATAAACGTGACAAATAGTATATTGTAAAAGTATATAAACAGCCCTATTCTGGCAAAGTAACAATTGTTACCAAGTAATTTTAATATTTCTATGTCTATATTGCAACTTTTTATTTCAAAACAAAAGTTGAAGCTCAAAAATAACAAATTGTGATAAAAATTGTTAACCACTTTTCAGATAGTGACAATTACATTAAAAAAATTTGTTTTTTGAGCTTCAAATTTTGTTTTGAAAACAAAAATTTCAACAAAAATATAGAAATGTTAAAAATCCTGGGTAATTTTGTCAGATTAGGGCTGTAAATTAAACTTAAAAACAGTTTTTACCGCACCCAATCCAGATTTCCTTCATTATTAAAATACTCCATTAACGATGATCCAATTTCGATGATTTCTGCCAAAAAATTCAGAACTTGTATTTGGAGTACGTCTTTGATTTATTGTTTCATTTTCATAGTCCTCGGAATTACTTATTTAAAAATTGTGGAGAACGCAGCAAGCTTGCGTAATTTTTTGAAACGCTTCGCAAGTTCATCGGCTTCCGAAATATTAAAAATCTTGAAGAAAGTATTCCAAGAGAGCGTTCAACAACTTGTCTTGCTCGCGAAAGCCTTTTGTTAAATATTTGTTTTGCATGATCAGTCGTTGTGTGCGAAAATGGTTTCAATTAATTTGTTTGCAAAGCAAATGCACTGTTTGCTACTATTGCATATGGTATTGTTTCCGATAATTCTGGGTGCTGAGAAGTAATCCACGGAATTGTCTTAAATAGGCTGCAATGACGATCTTCTGAGTACTCCACTGTCATTCGTTCATCCATAAGCTCCAACATCAATATAAATAAATCTATAATTTGCATCTGTAAGTCCAAGTAAAATTATGCTATTAGTTCCCTTATAATTATGGTAGTAAGCACCAACTTCTTCCGAAGCATAAAAATGTATGTGCTTTCCGTCCAATGCTCCTAAGCACAAGGGAAACTGCCATTTTCTTTTAAATGCATTTGCAATAGCTTCCTACTCTTCGTGTGAATCTGGAAACTGTGGAAAGTTTAAATTAATTAATTAAGATATAAATTGAAATATATGAAAGAATTTTTAAAGAAGTTAATAAAAAACCTTAGATTTATATTTTAAAAATTTGTTCATTATTACAGCCATCAACATCTCAAGCTGCAATTAATAAAACTTCACAAAAGAAGCAGATAGCAAAAAGTAGAAATGATGGCATAAAAAATTTAGAAGATATTATTAATCGCAGCAACTTCAGTCAACCATACAGATGGTTCGGTGATCAGGTAATTGAAACTATCAATTATTTAAGTGATGAATCATGTGATGAGATGGTTGGAAAAATGCAACTCATTATGCTTGAGTTCAAAAATAAAAAACGAATACAGTTGTCTGCAACGCCAGTTGAGAATATTGCCTCAAAAGATAAAGTAGCGGCAATACCGAGACCAGATCTTCTAATGCAAGCGATGGATGATCTTTTTGAAGACATAAATGAGTAATTTTAGACAAATTTATTTTAAGTTTTAGAATCAGAACTCGCTTTATCTGTGATTTTTTAACTTTTTTATTAAAGAGCTGTTTATAAGCATTTTTTAAAGTTTATTTTGTAATAAGTTGCAAGTTTCAGCAGTGATGAAGACTTTTTTAGTACCTTATCCATAGAGAGATGCTATCAGGGATCCTGGAATTCAAATATGATGGGCGATTACATTTGGTTTCTCATTAGAGAAACTGATTCTGAATATAATCGATAAAAATGGAAAAAATCATTTTTAAAGTTTGCCATTGCCGAATAATTTCATTTTCGAATACTTTTCTGAACTTATTTTATCGCTTTCTAATTCAACATCTGTAACTAATTTCCTTTCCTATGTAAGTCAATAATTTTTTTTGGTATTCTTTTTATTCTGTACTTTTTAAGGATTTACGTAGATATTTAATATTTCGTTAAAAATATAAGTTTTTAATTAAAAATTAATCTCAGATGTGCATTAAATGAAAAAATCATAAAAAAGTAGAATTTCGGTACCTTCATTCAATGGACTAAAACTTCATTATTTTACCATGAATTTTCCTAAAAGACAGTATGTTTTTTTCTTCAAAAAACTATCTTTACGTACAAAATGATAAGCTGAGATTTTTTTTGAGATTTCGATTTTTTTAGATTGAAACATTATTCGACTTGATTTTATTAAAAAAAAAATTCCCCGAATTTCTTCTAGTTCCGTCAAATTTACTGAGCCAAATGACGAAGTTTGTTGTAAGCATTTTTAGGTAGTTTAATTGTCTTCATTTAATTTTTTTTTTTTAAAATTGGTTAATTTGTTTTCGAGATACTATTTATGACACTACATCCTGGAAAAAAGGGAAATTTTTTCAAAAAATCATGTCTCAAAAACTTATCCATAAAAAATTTTTTATTGTGATATTATTGTGATATTTATGTGATAGAAGGCCAAAGTCCATAAGAAAAAATTAGTGGCATGTGGATCACAGAATTTTTTTTTTTGATTTTGGCGCTTAGTGTAATATAACCATTTCTTCATTGAGCACTCAAATTTTAAAGAAGACTTGCAATAAGCTAAATGAGTTTTATGTTTCAAATCTAAAAGATTAACAATTTTTAAAGGATTTTTATAGAAAGAATTTTTCACAAACTAAAACTTTTTCAGTTTGAGTTGACTAGATCACTACCCCACTCGAAGTGACCCAATCTGAAGAAAAATCTGTGCAATTTGACCATGAATTTTAAAACACGTCTTCAAATTAAAGCTTTGTATCAGGAGAACATTTTCTTTAGTTTCGGAAACCCAAGCGTCATTAAAACAAATACAAACATATTTTCTAAAATTAACTTCGCCTTCAAAATTTAATCAAGAAAATTGTGTCAACATCAACTTACCATCTCCAATTTTGAAGGAAACACCGCTACAATCCAGTCCATTAAATGATTTCGAGCCACCAACAAAAATTAATAGATAATTAGTGTTTATGATCTATTATAAAATTACATGAATTAAGATTGTGAGCTTTAGATCAAGTAAGTTTTCAAGAAGGCAACAACAACAACAACAACTCTGTATAGAGTCAATCACTTAGCTGACTAGACAGTCTGTTTCGGAAATCGCTACATATTCCTCTTCAGTAGTCTTTGAGTGATTAAGCTGTGATCAACTCACTGTTTAAACCAGCATATGAATGTGCAGATTCTGGAATTCATTCTTATGAATTGTATGGCTGCTAATCAAATGACATTTCAAAGCAGTAGGCTATTTGATAGAGTTGATGGCGGGGATCTACGCATATCGGAGTATTACGAGATAGTTAAAAAGGATACTAATGAGCTATCAGAAGACTACTAATACTATCTAAGGCAATGGTTTAAGAAATTGACAAGCTGCATACTTGCTGCAAAGTTAAAGGCAAAACAAGTTTATTCTCTGTATTGAATAGTTCTGGATAACCGAACATACATTGTGCACATACCAAAATTATTACCTGATGAAAAGTTTGTTGAGCTTCCAATTATGACCAGAGGAACAAAATATCGCAAATCTCTTCTTACCGGCCATGTTCAGGAAAGCGACGACAGCTTTAATAAACAAAATTATTAAGTTTATATCCTCAATATCGTGAGCGCACGATTAAGATGTGGTTCAAGGAATTACTGAAAAAGGAAAAGAATATGCAGAACATATGCTTGGACTCAACAATAAGAAAAATACGCAGCGAAGCAATATCGGAAAAAGATTTGGATAAAGATGACTTTCAAGATATTCTCTTTCTTATGGAAGAGGAGCTTGAAAGTTGAGATATTTATGTACAGCTAGCCACACGATCTCTTGTCGTTCATATGTATAGTGATCGTCAAATTAATATTGCCAAATTGGCATCTTCTCATGAAGATCTAATCAGACACCTGGACACAACTGGCAATACTGTGAGAGACCTTTCAGCAGCGGATAAAATGATATATTACTATACTTTGGTTGTTAAAACACCAAACAAAAGAACGGTCGCCATAGCTGAGCCAGTTTTGTGCCGGCACGATGAAAATTCCATAAATTACTGGATATAGCCTTTTCGCAACAGATGCATAGAACTAAACGCATGGCCAGTATTTACTACAGTAGTAACAGATTTCAACATGGCGTTTCTCTATGCTGCTTCCCTTGCCTACAACAAAATGGATCTCTCAAGCTTCATAAATTTAACTTACGAAATTGTCAAAACTAAGCAATCTACTTTATATAACAACATAGTTTTGGAGCTATGTTTTTCAAATTTTCACCATAATGTGACAAGAGATGTAAACTTCTTTCCACTTCAGTTGGCGATATACAATAATAAAGGAAACTATTGCTTTCATTTATCAAGAAGATCAATATGACATTATTAAAAGTTGGCACAAGTATTTTTTTTTTCAAAAGTCCGTCGATGGATTAAGAGGCAAAGGAAGTGTTTTTACATATAACAGAACTCTGCAAAGAGGGTAAAAGGCAATTTTTCGATGATGACATCAGATATATGAGCAATAATCGGAAGATTACTGACATTCAGTATAACAATACCTCTTATTATAAAGATTTCTTAAAAATATTTGAATATGTGGAAACAAAAATAAAACAGAAAAAAAGAAATTTTAAGAGCAATCTCTCCTACTGTCCGGAGCTAGCGGAAATATTCAAAAAAATATTCATACCCTATTTACCCCTGTGGTGCAATGTGATAAGTGATGGAAAACACTACAATTTTGACTCAAGAGCACATCTGACGAATTGACGGGTTGAAGGATATTTTAATGAAGTTAAAGCTTTTTGCGTTGGATCTCACATAGAAATAGAAGAGCTTTCCGTAAAATTAGGAAGATTTATACGGTTAAAGAAACGTAAAATGAATTATAAATGCGATGAAACGAAACATGCAATTTCAAACAAGCGATGCTCTTCTAAAAACAAATGCAGCTACTTCGGAATGTTGGTCGAAAAAAAACAAAATTACCACAGCTTCTTAACATCAGAGATATTTTAAAAATATCGATTAAAAAGGTTCTTACTCTGAGCAGAGCTGAATAAGTGTTAAAAACTTCTCCAACAAAAATGCACACAAATCAGACATTTTTAAATATCTAAATAAATGGGATAATTCGGAATCCAGACAGATATAATAAGATTGAAGGGAACACATTAAGTGGAAACTATTTAGTATGTGTTAGGAGTGGAAATCAATCAAATGGTCGATCTAACCGATATATCGTACAACAAAGAGAATATGAAAGCTTGATTACAAAAAATAGGAATGAAACATTGAGATAATGAAACATTGATACAGGATATATGCTTTTACGACGCGGTGCTCACCAAAAAGTTTATCACTGATTTGCATAATAAATCCAAAAAGGAAAAGGATAACTTAATACTTAATTGTCCATCCTATATGGAAAAAACAGCAATACAAAAATTATACTGTATCCTATAGACATAGGCTATCATTGGTGCTTAGCAATAGCAGACGTACTAAAATGCACTTTGACATTTTATGATCCACAGCAAAGAAATGCCCAGCAAAAAATGTACCGCTGCACAAAATTCTTCGAAGGCTTCAAGCACCTCGTAAAGCTTTATAGCGAAGTGGCAAATAAAAACGTATGGAATAATATTTTCTCTAAGAATGAATGGTCGCATAAGAAAGAAAGCATAAAATACCTTCAAAAAGATAATTTGAGTTGTAGATAATTTGTTTTGAAATACGCGGTATAATATTTGAACCAAAACAAAGCACAATGGTATTTTAATTGTGTTACCAATCCTATTGCATCCTGCTGGTGGCTTAAATATAAGTAATACAATTATTTATAATTATATTTATTTTAAATAAATTAATAAAAAAATCCTGTTAAATATATAGAATACCTACCCCAAATTTGCTTGGAATATTCAAATGGAGAGGATTTCTGTTTATATTGTTGTAGCCAATTGAATAATATTGGAGGTTTTCAAAGGTGGGTGTTATGCGATATGTGCAGCTATTAGGGTCATCAGCGATACGTATTTTACATCGGCATAATTTACCTTTATATACAAATTTTAGTACAGAGGATTTTACTTGCTTGATATGGCAAAACTTGGCAAATAAGGAATAATTCGATTTTTCCTAAAAAATAATCGGAATAAGGAATATTCGCAGATAGAAATGTTGATAGATAAGGGTGAATATAGACATATTTTAAACTCATTCTATATTTTGTTTTAAATCCAAACAAAGCAACAAATCCAGAAAGGGAAAGTAAAAGGGAAAGGAAAAGAGAAACCGGAAATAGAAATGGAATTGCAATTGAAACTGAAATTAAAAATGAAATAGGAAATGGAATTGAAAATGGAATACGAAATGGAATTGGAAATGAAATTGGAATTAGAAATGTAATAAGAATTGGAATATAAAATGGAATATGAAATTGAATTGCAATTTGAAATGGAATTGGAATTAGAAATGGAATGCGAATTGGAAATGGAGTATGAAATGCAATTGGAATTGAATTTGGAATTAGAATTGGAAATGAATATGACATGAAATAAAAATTGGAAATTAAATTAAAAATGGAATTGAAATTGGAATTGAAGTTGGAAATGGAAAATGGATGTGGAATTGCAATTGGAATTGGAATTCGGATTGAAATTGGAAATGCAAATGGAATATGAAATGCAATTAAAATGCAATTGGAGTTAAAATTGGAAATGGAAATGGAAAATGAAATTATATTGCAATTGTAATTCAAATTGAAATTGGAAATGAAACATGAAATGCAATTGGAGTTGAAATTGAAATTAGAATTGGAAATGAATATGAAATGAAATTAGAATTAGAAATACAATAAGAAATTGAATTGAAAATGGAATTGAAATTGAAATTAAAGTTGGAAATGAACAATGGAAATGGAATATGATATGGAATTGCAATTGGAAAAATGGTTTTTATTATAAACTAGTACTACACGTACATATTATCAATGCGTATGATAAACTTAATAAAAAATTGTTTAAACAAAATTTGTTTAATATTAATTAAAATAATTTAACTATCGCTATGTTATAATAAATAATATGCAATAATAAAATTTATAATTCAAAACGATTCATTTTTTAATTTATATCTAAATTTTTTGCTTCATTTTTTAGCTTATTTCAAAAGAGAAAATGGTTAGTTTCTGACAGGCATTTTCGTCCGACGATTGATTCAAAAAGAGTTAATTTCCGAGTGCCGAAAATTACTTTTCTATTATTCTATTTTTAACTCGTATCCGAACAAAAAAATACAATGTATGGTTTATAAATTCTGCTTTATTGTAAATATTTATAAATCATTTTCGAACAAAATAAGGTTCATTTTTTAGAGGCAGTTTAGTTAGACGAATGATATAAAAAGGGTTCATTTATAGTTGCCGAAAAAGAACACTTGAACCCGAAGAGGTTCATAAATTAATTCGAAAACAGTAGTTTTGGTACACTTGGATGGTTTTTTAAAGGTTTAAAATTGTTTGTACGTTACATCGTCATCTATGCATAGAACAGAAAAAATCCGCAAATGCGTTATATCACCTTCATCCACCATCATGTCTTCATATATAAATAGTCATTATTCGCGGTATTAAAGTAAAACGATTGCTTTATTGATTTATAACAAATAAACATAGAAGCAATGAAATAGCTGCAAACGTCAAAAATTTGACAACAAAATTAATTGCTTGTGAATTTCCTTTGTATAAGTTCAAAAGGTAACGTTAAAAAATACCAGCAATTGATTGCCTGCTAATTTCCATGTGTAGAAAGGGACTTTGGCATGTGCCCTTTTCCGAACACACCATTTATTTTTGCAATGAAATCGCCGCCATTATTTAAGTATCCCCAATAAATTTTTTAAGAGCTCTCCTCGACAAAAGATTGAAGGTGCTACACAAATTCAGCCAGGCTTTGGTCAAAACCCCAGCGATGGAATTGTTCCAACTGTAGTCAAATACCAATAAGAGTCTGCACTCTCCAAGTCATCGCTAAAGCTACGTCAGAGGGTAAAAATGTGCAACCCAAGAAGAAGCCAACTTTCATTCGGGATGAATAACACTCCTGCCAAATTCATCGAATAAAAGAAGGCTCGATTCATAGTCAGCGCTCATGCTGTTGATTCTGAAAAGTTTTGGAAGCCGTCGAGACCAACTATAAGGAATAATTGTACTGACCGGGTCCTAGGTTTTTTATTATTTTTATTAAATTTATATGTGCCTCCTAACATAAAATTTGCGTATTTTTGAAAATTCAAATCAATTTTCTAAGTGCGTGGAAAGTAATTTACTATATTTGCATATATTTGCAAATTCCTAAAGAATTCCTTATTGCCAACTAATAGAAAATTTAAATATAGTTCCTAAAAGCATTTATGCAATGCTTCAGTGTGTTTTATTTTTAATTGGAGCTAAGTTTGAATACGAAAACTGCGCAACTCTTTTAATATTCTTCAAAAAAGCAAAAAAAACAGTGATGCATTACATTACACAAATGCATTTAGAAACTAGCCAAAATCTACTGCGAAAACACTGAAATTATCCTGAAAATACAAAAATTTCGAAGTCCCTCATATGTCGAAGTTGCATTATGAGCAAAATTAGTGCACTTATTAGAAAAGAAGAGAAATTCATTTCACAGAATCACATATAAGCATATATTATTTTTAGCTAAAATCAATTTTTTTCCGTTGAACGATCAAAAAGGAAACGCATCAGCACAAGTGTTGTAATGGTACGTTTCCTTTTTGCTCTGAATGCGCCATATGTATCTATTAAGGTCTTCTAATTCTTAATCTGGAAAAAGTAGTGGCCACTCACATCTAGTTTAGAATTTTCTAGTTTTAGTCCAAACTTGAAAATATAAGCTCGAAAAACTTGCTATGTTTTTGCTGTATATAAAAAAAACTAAGCAAAATGGATATTAAAAGAAGCCTATGGTTAAAGGTTTTTCAAATTGATAATCCATTTTATCATTTTATGAAATTGGAAATTTTTCCACTTGACTCAAACGATTATCAATTACATTAGTTATATTTTCAGTAAAACAATTCTATTTATTAAGTCAAAAAAAATTTTCATATAATTAAAAGCAGCAACAAATTAAATGCTTTGTTTAGACTAAATTATTTAATTAGTTTAAAATATAAGTTTGTTAAGTCGATATAAAGGAATTCACGCTAACAAAATCGAGAATAAAATTTCATCAATTTAATAAATACTATTAACAAACTACTTTGTTGGCTTGTAAATAGCTTTGTTGTACTGAAAAAATAATTCATGTAATTGATAATGGATTGAGTCAAGTGGACAAAGTTTCAATTTCATAATGATTAAATGTATTATCAATTTCAAAAATTTTTAATCACGACAACAAAACTGATATCTTCATTTCAAATCAAGTAATAAATTAAGTTATTTAATTTGTGCAAAAAAAGCTAAAATTTGTTCGGCAGCAAGATATGAAAGTTTAACATATCGAAAATTTTAAAAAATGTGCAAATTTATAAGTGGAGTGCAGTGCAGTGCAGTGTAGTTCTACAACCACCAACTACAGTGCAATTTGAAGTCCATAATTATATTTATATGTAATATATTTACCACAGATACATATTATGTAACCTATTAAAATCTTTTCATCAGAACAAAAACACATTTAAGTTTTATTGTATATAATTATTATATTAGTAGAGTTGTGGACTAATGGGCGTGGAAATTATATGGACCTGCTATGCAACTGAAATATAATTTGCGCTATTTCACTTCAAAAAAATTAAAATAGCATTTGAAACAGCTCATTTCCGAAGATAGTAATCAAATAATCAAAAACGAAACAAATCAAATATAATAAGACTTCACTTACTCTGTCGTCCAAATTATTTGCGATATTTGCTATACGATCATCTATTTTGATTTGTTTTTTAGCAATCATGTCCAACCGACGAAACACTTCCTCATTAAATCTGTGTTGGATTTTACACTTCTTTTCTTCGTGGGTGTACAGAAAGGGGACACACTGTCCATTTGCACTGCGCTTTCTTGCTTCACTTCTTTAAGAGGAGCAGTGTACTTTTTTTTATTGGCATTTTGTATATTGGTTGTGGATTCGGAATTACTGTGAAGGTGAGTGGACTGGAATGGATAGCATGTGGATTTCCTGCTGAAGTGGTGAATTTTAATCTTGCGATGCGCTGCTCTTGGCTCTTGTATGTTGAAGTCTTAAACTGTTCCATGTAAAGGTAGGTATTTAAATTTTATTATGCAATTTATTAAAGTAGATTTGTATGTTGTTATTTATAAAAAATTATATTATTATTGTTTACTTTTAATATTAAATTTATTAATTTTTTGTTATTTTTATATTTATTAATTATTTTCTTTATTAATCTTTCTAAACAAAATAGTGTTTTACAAAGAGTGAATTATTCGTGAAATTCAACTGAAAAGCAAAAGCTTTTAAATTCAATATTATTATCAGAAATTTGCACAGTTTCAGTTCTTAGTTCTCTCGCAAGTTCTACTCCAAGTCCAAGTAAGGACTCAAGTGGAGTTTCAAAATAGTTCTCAGTTATTTAGTAAGCATCAACCATATTTGATTTCGTTCGAACTTGAACGAGTTTGAACGGACCAGCCACTTTGCTGAAACAATATGAATCCTTCCTTTTTTGGAGTTCACGTAGAAGGAGACTATTTTATAAATTTTGCTGCAATCTTGATGGTCACTTTTTACAGCAAGGCTGAGATATTTGGTGCGAGCTTTGTAACTTTTTATTTTATATTTATTTTATTTAAAGACAATTTTTTTTTTGAAAATATTTTTTACAACTAAAATTTTCAAATAAAAATTTTTGATACTTAAAAATATAAATAATAATGAAAATAGTGCGATTCATGTCACTTCGTAACTGCTTCGTAAGCTCGTATTTCGTAAAAACTTACGAAACGTCACTTTTTTTTATATGAACATCGAGATACGAAGCTCGTAACATTGTACGCACTGAAATTGTCTCGTATGTCGTAAAAAAAGCCTGCGTAACCTGTGCGCTGTCAAACCGCAAATGGCAGCTGTTTTTTATTTCAAATTTTTCAAGCGTGTTTATAGCAAATAACAAAAAATGGAAAAAACAAATGATTTAAAGGTATGTATTTTATTGAAACAAAGGTTAGACATATTTTATTGTTTAAACAAACATTTTTAACAAAACGCAAGCGGAGCAATCCCATTCATCGATTGAGTGAGGTGGAAACAAAGCTGCTGCTCAGCCGGGAAAAGCACAAATATGGAAAACTTAGACGGCCACAACGCTGACAGAAGCTGCATCTTAAATAAAACTTGGCCTTATCTTAAGCATCTAGCAGCTGATACAAGATGGAAAGAATTTGTCATTGCCATAAGTCCCTCGAACCAAAGAAAAAAAAAAATAAAATCAGAAATGAAATTTACGACCCACGCCACTTTCATTTTTTAAATACGTTAGGCCTAGCTGAGTGGTAAGAGCACAGTTCTCACGATCTGTATTTCGCAGGCTCAAACACTCCACTGTTGCTGAACATCGACCATTGTTTGGATATATCCCAGTTGCGCGTCTTTGCCACAGAGCCTCTAACAAAGGGTACTCCGTATCGGAACGAGTCCATGACTGCGACGCTATACAACCCTTCGCCAGCAATATCATCGTCGTCGTCACTATCTGCAAGAGAATAAAAAAATTCGTACATCCGACCAAAAGGATAGAATTAATGCACAAACTCACCTTCGTTTAAGGTATCACTAGTATTTCGCAGCATACGTTGTCCTGCCACAGACCTCCTTATTGCCATATTCGAAAATGTCAATAAATGCTAAATATATTCACCATTCTCAGTATAGTTGCCGAAAGTAACGATATGAAGTAAATTACTAAATTTTAGTCTAATATGATCAAAACCGTGCGAAATGTACAATTTTTGTATGTTTTAGGTGTAAAAAGGGGTGCGGCAAAATTATTTCCCTTAAACCATCTCGTTCTCAAAAAAACGGCTGCCTAAATTTCAGCTCAATTTAGCATAAGCCTGGTGCGCTTTGCTTCACTCCTAAAGTGAGACATATGTCCATTTTTAGTGCACTTGCCGAGAGTAACCATATGAACTAAATTACAAAATTTTAGTTTAATATGACCAAACCAGTTGAAATAAAACATTTTCATTGGTTTGTGGGCTATAAAAGGGGCGTGAAATCCAATTTTTAGTACAGATGCTGTTCTAAATGTAAGCCAAACCTTACAAACTAAGCCAAAATTTTAGCTTACTAGACGCTGTTATCAATTTTAATGATTTCCCAAAAAGTGGGAGTGGCTATATAGCGATCACGCCTATTTTTAGTATAGTTGCCAAAAGTAACCATACAAACTCAATTACCAAATTTTAGTCTTATACGGCCAAAACTGCCTGAAATATAGTTTTTTCACTGATTTGTGGGCGGAAAAAGGAAGCGTGGCAACTAATTTTTAGTAGAGTTGCTGACAATAATCATACCAACGAAATTACCAAATGTAAGTCTTATACGACTAAAACCGACTGAAATAAAGCATTTTTATTGGTTTGGGGGTGGAAAAAAGGGGCGTGAAAACCCATTTTCAGTACAGTTGCCGACAGTTGCCATAAAAACTAAATTACTAAATAACTGAATATTACTAAATTTTAGTCTTATACGACCCATACCGTGTGAAATATAGCATTTTAATTGATTTGGGTGCGGTAAAAGAGGTGAAAATTTTTTTCTTAAACCATCTCCTATCTAAAACAAACTGTCCAAATTTCAGATCAATCGGTCCAGTAGTTTTAAAGTCTATAGGCTTCACACAGACAGACAGACAGACAGACAGACAGTGTTTTGCTTTTTATATATTAAGATATATTTTCCCCAACAAAAATTCTATAACTGTTGTTTTTTCACTTTTTCGCGACATTTTGTAATTTTTTTCGAAATTATTTGAGCAAATTAATTTTCATTTGAATTTGATAATCTCCGTTTTGTTTTGTGTATCATTGCCGTCAGAAAAGTGTTTACGAATAAAATTACGAAAATTCTTATAAGTGCGTTCATGTCAAAAAAAGTTACGAACATTACGATACAAGGTTTACGAAAACTTACGAAGTGAAATGAATCGCACTAATGTTTTTTAACTAAGTGTAGAACAAGGTAACAGATAAGAACAACAGACGAAACATATAAGGTAACTAATAAATTAATACATAAGGTCAAAAAAGATAAGTAAGTTGTACGTTAAGATAGACATCATCGTAACAAAAAATGTAAGTAAGATAGAGTGTTTAGGCCGCAACCCTAAAGGTTAAAGAAAGTAATAGATTAACTTACTACTTTATCGACCTGTTCCAGTATCGATTCTCGATACACGAACGAGTCGCTCGATTAGCTTCTCCGACGGGTGAGTTTTCGCTTTTTTACTTCTTCACAAATTGATTTCCGAAACAAGTACATTTAATTTTGTAAAACCGCGTTTAATTTTGTATTAAATTAACTATTTCCACTAATTGGAAACAAATAATCACTTATTGATTATCCGAAATCGATCACTAATTGACTGTCAGAAACATAAATTTAGTTTTCTTTAACGTTCCTGTATATGCACTTCTTGCACTAATTGCAGCAGCCATCTTTACGTATTTATAAGTAAATATTACCAATTGAAGATTTGCCTAAAGGCGAATTTACACGATTCACTATTATCGTTCACTTTGGATGAATCATCTTATTTGTAAAATGTAAATAGAGTATCATCTTTAAAATGAAGATGATTGCCATCCACATTGAACAGTGAAAGAAGTAGAATGTCTTCCTACTTTTGATGAAAGTGAAAGCAAACCGAACTAATGTGTCATTCGTACTAAAACACAATTGAAAGGTGTTAACATAATTTCAAGCAAAGAGGTTATATTTTTTTTATATATTGGGGGTTGGAATCAGTTTTAAAGGTTTTCTAAGAGATGGCGTAACTATCAATAGATCGCATCGGGCACACCTGTGACTATATTCATTTCAAAGCACATTGTCTAAGCTTCATTTTTCAGTATGTGTCATTCCACTGAAGTGTAAACAACATATATTTTTTTCTCTGGGAACATGTCGACTTTCGTTCCAACAAAACGCAATTTGCGGGAAGGTTTACTTTTGTGCTTCCATTTGAAGAAAAAAGCGGTTGAAGCACAACGCACGCTTACTAAGGCTTACGGGGACTATGCTCCATCGATTTCTACTTGTGAGTACTGGTTCCGTCGGTTTAAAAGTGGTGATTTTGATACGGAAGACAAAGAGCGTCCGGGCCAGCCGAAAAAGTTTGAAGATGAGGAATTGGAGGCTTTGCTCGATGAAGACCCGTGTCAAACCCTTCAAGAATTGTCAGAATCATTGGGAGTCGACTTATCAACGGTCGGCAAACGCTTGAAGGCCATGGGAATGATTCAAAAGCAAGGAAATTGGGTGCCGTACCAGTTGAAGCCGAGAGACGTTGAACGGCGATTTTGCATGTGCGAACAATTGCTTCAACGGCATAAAAGGAAGAGTTTTTTGCATCGTATTGTCACTGGCGATGAAAAGTGGATCCATTACGATAATCCTAAGCGAAAAAAATCGTGGGGACCACCCGGCCATGCATCAACATCGAGGGCCAAGCCGAATATTCATGGCGCCAAGCTTATGCTGTGTATTTGGTGGGATCAGAAGGGTGTCGTGTACTATGAGCTGCTAAAACCTAACGAAACCATCACTGGGGAACGCTACCAACAACAATTGATGCAATTGAGCCGAGCATTAAAGGTTAAACGGCCGGAATATGCCAAAAGACACGACAAAGTGGTTTTTCAACATGACAACGCACGGCCACATGTTGCAAGAACCGTCAAGGAAACGTTGGAGGCTCTGAATTGGGATGTGCTACCCCACCCGCCTTATAGCCCAGACATAGCCCCTTCCGACTACCACCTATTCAGATCGATGACGCATGGCTTGGCTGAGCAGCGCTTCACTTCTTACGAGGATACCAAAAAATGGGTCGATTCGTGAATTGCCTCAAAAGACGAATCGTTCTTCCGGCGCGGAATCCATATGCTGCCAGAAAGATGGGAAAATGTTGTAGCTAACGATGGACAATGCTTTGAATAATATACATTGTACCGTTGTTTCTAAATAAATGCTCAAAAACCGAAAAAAAACCTTTAAAATTAATTCCAACCCCCAATAATTGCTGAATAGCTTTTATTTATTTAATTTTTTAAGCGTCAATAAAATTAATCAGCCAACGAATATATTTTGACATTCAACACCGAATCATCCATCAAATTTCAAATTTACACTTTGAATAATGTAAATTAAAAATTGATTCACTGTCATCGTTCAAAGTTCACTATCATCGCTTTGAGTGAAATGTGTAAATTCGCCTTTACAAACAAAACGTAAGAAATAAACTTTGAACATCTAATCGAACTTAACTAATTACTCGTGTTTTGTTCCTTTTTTTTTTGTTTTTTTCCGTTTGCATATAAACCGAGCACAAATTGCTCAAAAGTTATATGCAAACAATAGCTCGAATTACCAAGATTGGTAGCTAAAGACCAGCGCTCTTTGGTAAATCATTTCTTCACCGGAACAGACCCACCTGATCTATTCATAGAGTGTGGGAATTTAACTGATGTGGTGACATGGTGGGCATTTAGAAATAAATCATTGAAGTTCAGAAAACATCCACCGACATTTGGAATTCAGAAATTCAGCAATTGAAATTCAGAAATACTATTTCAATTTCAGGAAAAAACATAAATTGAAATTAAAACATAAATCATTCACAGAAAAGATAAATTGTAATTCAGAAAATATTAAGTGAAATTTGAAGCGTTTGTTTAAAGATATAGCGTGATTTTTGGCGGAATTACGGTGTGAACTAAATTGACAATAATCCGCAAAAACATCGAAAATCGATTTTTACGAAAATTTATATCTAAAACACTTTAACAGAATGTCAAAATTTAACTACTGTTAAAAAAGTAATTAAACGGAATTTAAAATAAAAATAGTTTTGGGAAATTCGTGGTGGTGGGATTCATCCCTTGCGATAAGGTAATTCATTTCAAAGAAGGTGTTCGAAAAACGCCATTTAAAAATGAAAATGTCTTTTTTCTTAAAACTGCCAAAATTACTTTTTCAACAATATAAAAATTAGGGTGGGGACTCAATAGAATCATGAGGTATGGACATTTTACCATTAGGACATTTTAACATATGGACATTATTCGAGCCCCTTCTTCGATATCAATTATTTTACCGCAAGGGATGGAACCCCCAAATCCCTTAATTTCTCAAAATTATTCATATGTTAAAGTTTGTTCAATTACCTTTCCAACGGTAGTTCAAGCTTAATATTCGGTTAAAAAGTGTTTGAGAAATATTCGTGCAAATCAATTTTCGATGTTTTTGCAGATTATTGTCAAAAACTCGGCGTAGAGAAATTCGTTTGTTAATCAAAAAAATATTTGTGTTTAGATGTTTGTTTCCCTCCCTAATTTTTATATTGGTAAAAAGGTAATTTTACCAGCCTAAAAAATATATATTTTTAATTTTTATATTGTGTTCTCCGAACTCCTTCTTCAAAATCAATTACCATACCTCAAGAGATGGAATCCCCATATTCAAAAATTTAATAAAATTATTTAACTATTAAAGTTTTTTTTAATTACCTTTCGAACAGTAGTTCAAACTTAACGTTCGGTTGAGAAGTGTTTGAGGTATGAATATTCGTAAAAATCGATTTTCGACGTTTTTGCCGATTTTGGTCAATTTTGTGCACACCGTAACTCCGCCAAAAATCACGCAAAGCTTTTTTCCTCCAAATTCCGTTTTTTATTTCAGTCAGTGATGTTCCATGCAAAATATGACTTAAATCGGATATGGTCATTCCGTATGGTCGTTTTAAATGGAATTGCTGTTATAATTTTACAAAAAAATTTCTAAAAGTTAATGATGGCATATTTTAATAACAATATTGTTTCTAATAATTCCAAAAAAATAATATTTTTTAGAATTATATATAAGCTTAATGCCAATTAAGTTCATGAAGCAACAGGTTGCAACAACAATAAGTTATTTGCAGAACAAACCACCAAGCAGACTAGACAGCTGTTTCGTTGATAGCTACATCAACTCATCAGTAGTCTTCTGTGACTTCTGCAGTACCATCCACTTTGATAAGCATAAACTAACACCTTCTGTTAAATTAAAACAGAATTATATGCTGTATGTCGCCTTTCAAAGCAATGTTTTTCTACTACTTTACAAAAGCAAAGGTTCAAAAAAACGACTGCATTGATTCTGCAAAGACTTGTTTGTTGTGCTCTTTGTTTACTTCTTTATCACGAAGTCATCTTTTTAACTGATGAGTTGATGTAGCTATCAACGAAACAGCTGTCTAGTCTGCTTGGTGGTTTGTTCTGCAAAGAACTTATTGTTGTTGCAACCTGTTGCTTCATGAACTTAATTGGCATTAAGCTTATATATAATTCTAAAAAATATTATTTTTTTGGAATTATTAGAAACAATATTCTAAAAGTTTTATTTTTTAACCTTTTTTTTCTTTTTAATAAAATTTATTTATGATTTTTCTTATTCATTTATACTTTGTTCATAATTTAAAAAAAAAAATAAATATATCTATTTTCTGTTTTCTCTTTATGTTGTATTTACCCCTCCACTTTCTTGTTGATTATGACTTGAAAAAAGCATGATCTTAAAGTAAATGGAACCACCATATAAATAATCACAAAAAGTGTGTTGATACTCTTGATTATAGCCGTTAATTTTTACAATTTTTACAATCATTTAAAGTTAAAATTTTATAAAACTTACACACAAATAAATTCTCTTTATATCATCAAACTTTTTATGCTACATGAAGCACCGATTTTTGTTAGAAATTTTTGTAACTATAAAAACTCATTGTATCACTAAATATTTTATTTTAAACATTCTGATTTTAATGTTCTAAGGTCATTGTAAGCATCCACCATCATGGTCAGCAATAAATAGCAACACGAAAATAATTAGGCAAAGAGAATTTTAATTGCAACAAATGGCAAAACATTAAAGCCACTCTGGAACACCGCCACTAGCAACATTTGTCCAAAGATCAGATGTTGGTCTCGCAGAGTTCTATGCTGGTTGTACATGAGAGTTAATCCCATTACAAAAGCCTGCCGTTGCATGTAAACCAAATGTATTGCATTTTCTGTTGCACTAAGGTTGGGTTTGGGTAGGTTTGTGCAGATAGCCACTCAACGGCAAAATAGGTAGTTCGGCAGAGAAAATCTATTGCGAATACCTTTCAGAGTTTGTCCGTAATTGTGTCTGATATCCAACTGCGTTTAATATAAAATTTGTGTGGTTTGTCTTTGTTTGCAATACATCTGCATTAATGGATGTGTTTGCTTACAACATAAGATACAATTTAAACGGTGTAAAGTTTTAAGAGATTTTTCAACTACTTTTTATTGAAAACCAAACAATAAATTTATTTAAAATTCTAATTGAAGAAATCAGGACGGCTTTTAAGATATTGAAGTATAAAAAGATCTTAAGTAAGGACATGATGAGATACCATTAACATTTTGAAACTTTCTAGCCAAGAATTTTCCAATTAGATTACTTGGACTAAGTTGTTGATAATTAATTTTTGAATATGATATCATAAATCAAGCTCAGTGATTCCAAAGAGCAACGTTATTTCTGTGGTTTGGTTGTAAATTAAATGACCAACAATTATAAATTTGCTGTTTATTTCGACACTAGGCAGTATTACTGTTCACAATCAATACACTAAAAAAACGCTGTTACGCCAACAATTGTGTAAGTAAAGGCAACAACTTTTATTGGTCGTTTCGTTCCCAAAAACGGAACTCATTTGCGGCAAAGGCGCAACAGCATTTGATCAATCAACAACTTTTGTATTTGATTAAACAGTTAAGTTGTTGTGCCAACAGTGATGAAAATTGTTGCCCTAAAGATAAAAGTTGTTGGCGCAAGTACTACGTATTAAATTCATCAACAACTTTCGCATTTGATTTTCGAGTTTGATGAAATTCAATTTGATAGTTCGCATGCAATCAAATATTGTAAGTGTATACATATGCGTCCACAGGATTTGTTATAGGAGGAACCAAAGGCACAAAGGACTCTAGACTGAACATAAGCAAAATGGAAACCATATAATGCTATTTTTGCTTAAAGTCTCAAACTAGGTAGGATCTGCTAAATAACGTGAATCTGAAGAAGTATAAAATGGATGCTTCAAATCGAGTATAGTATTTACATTTAAGTCATAAAAAACCTTTGGCTACAGCAAATTCTAATATAAAATCGTTTGTTTAATCCAAATTTGCTATAAGATTTTTTCAAAAATTAGTCCTAGATCTAAAATTGGCCTACTTTATTAAATTTTCTAATTATTTTTATTTTGTTTTTGAATTATAAGCTTTGCTCCCGCCTAGATCGCTGCACCTTTCTTAAATGTAAATACTACAGGGATTGTTTGTCATTTCATTAAGTTAAAAAAAATTAAAAAAGTATCCAATTTTGATCATCTTTATGATAAAAAAACAAGCCGACTTTTGGAAAAAATTTTAATTAAAAAAAAAAATTATTTTCTGCTTGTTTGCAATGACTGTAAAACATAAATTCGCTAATCGTCAAAGTTAATATCAGTTATTTAATTAAATGCCCTTTTCCATCTGTTGCTGCAAAGAATGATCTTTGACTAATAAGAGATATCATTCCTTAACATTCATCAATTTCTCGTAGGAATAACTTCGTAATTTGTTTCATTACATTCGTAGTATTTAATAGTGGTTTCGTACTATTTTCGAATTAAAAATAATATAAGTAGAAAAAAATTCATTCGTAGATTGACCGTCCACATTTTTCGTAGAATGTACGAAGTTTAAGTTAAGTTTAAAAAAATTTACTACTGAAATCGTTCAGACTGAACGAAATCGTTCAGTTTGTCATACTGAAATCGTTCAGTTTGTCAAACAATTACCGAATATAAGGAATAGTGTGATTGCAATGTGGCCATAGCCTATTGGAAGAGTACTTGACCCATAAGCAAAAGAACCGTGGTTCAATCCCCACCTGGACTAGACTGCTCTTTCCGTAACTAGGTATTAGAAACATTCGTAAATGTAACAAATGAATTCGTACAATATACATTTGTTTTTATACGAATAAAATATTCGGAACGTGTACCAACTTACGTGTATGCTACGAATTCTATTCGTGGCTGAAAATTACGAATAAAATTCGTAGAAAGAATTTTTAATTTAAGAATACGTATTGAAAAGTGTCTGTGAAACAAGGGTAAATGCAATGATATCGTAATAAGTGCCCCCCTAGAAACAAGTAGCTAAAAATTATCGATTTGTTTGATTGGTAGCACTTTTTAGTTAAGGTCTCCTACACACTGAATGTAAAGGTAAGTAACACATGTAGATATAAAATTTATTAAGAAAAAAAAAATTATAGAACATTTTTCAAATTCAAAAATGTATCTTTTGAAAAAAATGCGACTTTCATACTAGCGGTAATAAAAGTGTATCTTAAAAGGTACAACTGTACCGCTTGCGGCATCACTGCTTTGCAGAATGGTTTTTAGCAGTGCTGCGTGTTTATTTGATCTACCCGAGTCATAGTCGATACACATTGACTGCAACAGGCGTCCACCGACAAAACGAAAACTTGCCGTCAGAGAAATGTCGCAGCATTCTCGACGACTTGATTATAATGAACGCAACAGCGGCAGTCTGTGTTTCATAAAAAACATAAACAAACTCTTCTATGTTCGCTTTTGTCGTCTATCAAATTAGAAATAGATTGAAAGCTGCGGCAGCAACAATTGTGGTCGTGTTCTCTCCTTGTCGTGCCGTCTTCAAAAAATACATTTTCATAAGACGTCATGCGTTCTATTTTTTAGCAATTGCCGTTCGTCGCTTGTCGCAGTCAATGTGGATCGGCTATTATGTATCTAATGAGAGATGAATGACAGCTAGAAGAGGGTTGCCACCAAATTATTTTTGTCATTTTATGTGCGCAAAATTATGGCCATTAATTGACGTATAAAAGTTATTTTATATACGATTATTTTTTAACGTGCACTTCGCAGCATTTTATAATTTACAAGTTTTCCTGGGCAGACGTTGTCCTGCCACAGGCCACCTTACTGTCGTAAAATAATTTTCAATTATTTTCAGCAAAATAATTGTATATATCTGAACTGGCATAACTGAAGTGCGACCACGCCAATTTTTAGTTAAGTTTCCGAAACTAACTGTATGAACTAAATTACCAAATTTTAGTTTATTACGACCCAAACCGTCTGAAATATAGTATTTTTATTGATTTGTGGGCGGTAAAAGCGGTGTGGCTTTTTTATTATCCGAGATATTTACCTTAATAGCAGTTATTGTAACTTTGGTGCCCTTAGGTGTTATCGTTCCTGAGATCTTAAGAGACACCGCATGAACGACTTTATATATACTAGCAGGTTATTGTTGTACGCGGCTTCGCCTCGGACGTTTTTTTATCAGTCTCCTTAACTAAAGACGGGATAAATTTTTTCACACATATGCTAATTTTTACCTAATTTGGATTTGACTAATTTTTATGTGATACGGTTCGTTTTGCGATATCCAACTTAGTGATATGGCATCGTCATTATTGCGTTAAGACAATACATATTTTGGTTGTCATACATATTATAAATTATATTTATTTAACTGTTCAAACTAATTACAAAATATTTGATTGACTTTTTTATTTTAAAGAACATTTTCTGAATGAATAATTAATTTTTTTGATCAATTGAAAATTGAAACATTTGAATAAAAATAAAAAGTTTTATAAAGTAAAGCTCAAATCAAATAACTACACATATCAAAGAAATAAAAAATTGTATTTTTTTCTTTGCTTTGGAGCGCCGCTCTGCATTTGCATATATTTATCTCACTTTTCGCTCTGCTCGAGGCTCATCAGTTTTTTTTTTGTTGCGCTTTGCTAGCTGAGCATGAAGAGAAAGTGAAAAATAGAGAGCAACGTGGAGTTTGTTGAAACTCTCGCAACACAAACTCAAGGTTCATTTATAAGGTTGTGGCTGTCAAGGTGCCTTTTTTTTGTTCTATGCATTCATTTTGACAATTTTTCTTGATTCCTTTTCATCCATTATGTCAGTTCGACCGAGCTCGCTCTCAAGTACCACAACCTTATAAGTGAGCCTTGCACAAACGCGTCAAAAGACAACGAATAAGAGCCCGAACAGAACCAAAGCGGTTGGCGGTCCTCTTTTGGCGAAATACGCCGAGAATTGGAGCGGTGATGGTTGTCGGATCACGGTTGCACTTCATTTTGGGAATGATGCAAATTATTTTATATTTTGCTTTGAATTCACATGAATGCAACACAGACACAAAAACTGAATACCATATCATAGTAAAAACTAAGAAAATAATACTGAACGTACCCAAACTTTAGCAAAAATATGGCAACATTTAAGTCATTCAGAGAGAGTCATCCACCAGCCGTCAGAAAAAAACTAAAATAGATTCTATTCTGGCGTTTTTCCGTCGCTGCTTTCTACGGCGGTGTCATTTTTGGCGGCTGCATATATTTTCATGTATTTTGTTGCACGGCGAATCCGAAAACCAACATCCGCTTTGGTTCTGTTCGGGCTCTAAGAAATGCGTGGCAGCTGGGATGATTTCTTAAAAATCTTAATACCTTAATTAAATAAAGTTATTATTAAATTTTCGAAAGAAAAATACCCATAAATAAATCTGTAGCACAAATATGATATTTTAAAATTTATTTCATAAAAATCGGTCCAGTACTTTTGGAGTAAAGTCGTAACTTTAAATTTTCACTTCAATATTATATAATAGTATAGATATAGATATATATAGAAGGGCGGTAAAACTAGGCGTGGCAAAATTTATACACATAGTGACCAACACTTGGTCTCATAGCACAAACACACCAAGTTCCATTATAAAAACATGCTTATAATGATTTCTGAAAAGTAGGCGTAGTTCTAGTTCAACCACGCCTATTTTTCGTTGATAGTAATCATATGAACTCCATTACAAAATTTAAATCCAATACAAGCGAATTCGTCTAAAATATAGCGTTTTTATTGATTTTTGGGCGGTAATAGCGGGTGTGGAATTTTTTTCTATTTTTCGAGATATTAGCCTTGACAACAAATGTTCTAAATTTGATACGGTTAGGTCAATTATTACCTCTTTTGTAAAAGGTGGTAACACACGGAAAAAGTACTCAATTTGGCAAGAAATCAATCTACCCAAACAAGTCAAGGAGTCAGCTGGACTAGATTGGTAGATGGGTTCTTGGGAGTTTGGGCACTTTACAAAAACAAAATGAACGGAATTAGCCCCTATTGTTTTTTGATTCGAATTCTTTTGAAATACATCAACCATGATGCCCTTCAAATCCTTATCAATAAAAAAGGACTCTGTTTCAGATGGTGATATTTAAACTGGGTTCTTCGTCTCATGAGCCACGCACTTAACCAGTATGCCAAGGCTTTATTATTTGGCTACGCTATCCCAATATATGTATATCGATTTATTTCTTACTTCTCTCGTGGTTTTGAAGATAATTGATTATATTTAATTGCTTTTAAATAAGATACTTGTAAGCCATGCTAAGCTTAAACAAACATTTGCTATGTATCTGAACATATATTAGTAAAGGTAATCAAGATGTAGGACACACAAAAACAAGTTAAGACCTATACAATCAGAATTGCAAACACATAAATAATGCATTTCTTGCGACTGGTCTACTTAAGAAAGTTTCAATTAATACTGCCGGATTATTCAGCACTTGAGGGAAAACTCGAAACACTTGCTTCGGAGAAATTTTGAATGAGTTATTTAAAACTTAGGAATGGCATGTTCTACCCTAACTACTCCATCAATGTTGCATATGTGGAAAATATTTTGTTAGTTATTGCTTAGGATGCACCACAAAACCTCTCAACTGCCGCATACAAAACATATGTATCTAAGAAACTCTTTTCCCATTACAAGGGCAAAACGATATTTTATATATATTAAGATAGTTTATATCTAAATAAAGTTGAAATTTCTTATTAGCACTCTATAAACAAACTCAATTCAAAAAGCTTCTTCATGTCTACTGATTCATTTAGAAACTTTTAGTATCGATTTTAAGCATTTCAAGCAAACTTTGAAATTTCTCTTACACATTTTAATTTCAGAATTTCATCAGCTCTAAAGCACTGGTTGGTTTCATATCATATAAACTTTAATATCAGCTCTCGATTGAAGCTAACCACAGCTGGGAATACATAAAATAACTTTTCGATATTTTAATTAAGTATTCAAACCACAAAATTAAAAGGTAGGAGCAAAGTTCATAGTAAGCTTTCTGAGTTGAACCCATTCAATCAGATGCAAGCTTCTGTGGGTCGCCTGGGTAACTCTATGGAAGCTAGAGTTAGTGGTAGCAATAAAGTGTAGCAAGGAGTGTTTGGTTTAACATCGATATTTGCGCATATTGTGGTAAGTTGGAAGGCATTGAATGTATGTCAAGAAGCATGATGGCATGCCCTGTAAGAAAATTTATATAATTGTTAAGCTTTTTTGGAAAAAATACAATAGGACGAAAGCTTATGCCATGATAGAATCTTTAGTTTAGTTTATATATTTGCTGTAGTATCAATCTGATAAGTCACATACACGTGACTTAGTTTTCACAACTGATGATAAATGATTTGTAGAATTAATGTTCCTATTGGTAAGATAATCACTACAGTGAAGTTTTAAATGCTTTTCTTTTGTTTTTTGGCAATGCCAGCCAATGAATAAACTGCCAGTGAAAGCAACTTCATAATGATACTGAAAGGTTTCAAAACAACATACTGCATAAAAAAGTTTTGTATTTATTCTTCCTAGGCGTTGATTTCTGAATGGGTTTTCAATGTACAAAACCTTTAACGAACTATTTCAATGTTATAAAAGTTAAATGTTTGACTGTTTTAACTACTTAGCATTAAAAATCTGTCAATAGAATTGCTCGACAAACATTTTGTGGTTTCTTTTGTTTCTTGTGGTTAAACGATCTTTAGAGCCTCACTAGCTGGCTCGGCAACGTTGTTATGCTCTTACTAGTATTTAATAAATTTAATTTGGTCAAAGTCCCTGCATCGAGAATTTCAGACAAAAGAGGTTGTTTGTTTGGGGCTTAGGGTTTGATTGAGGTTAATAGTAAGTAGCAATAACTTTATATAACTTTTTAAGTCGAAAAGTAATAAAACAGACTTGAATCTTTAGTCCGTACCATGTTTCGCCACCATATTTTTGTACCTATTTCAGTGAATTTCAACAAAAAATGCAAAACCTCCGATTTTTTTAACGTTCTCAATTTATTTGCATAGAACTTATACATATGAACTTATTTTTTTAAGTTTTTGCTGATATTAAAAAATCTTCTTGAATAAAAAATTGAATGAAAAATTCAACCGAAATAAATTAAAAAATTAAAACAAAAAAAATTTTAGATTATTATCGATTATCGCAGCGGTACTTTCGTTCGTGGCTCATGTGTAGATGGTCCTGCATCATCATCAGGCAATCCTCCACCTTCTTATTCTTTGGCTATTTTTAGAAATTTTCGGCATTAATTTGTATTAATATTCGACGGAGAACTCTGAAGTTTAAGAAAAAATGGAGTAAGTTAACAAATAAAAAAAAATCTTAAAAAATTAGAAATTGGAAAATTTTTATTTCATAGCGCAGCCATTCTACTCTAACCTAATGCATTTCTGTTAATTATAATTTTTTTTTTTTTGATTCGCCAGGAGGTATGAAATTTCCGAAGATACCAAAGAATTTTCCCATCCGAATGCAGCACAAAAAATTATTAGAAAGTCCTTTATGAAATAATTTTTTAATATACTGAATTGATCTTCGCATTATAATACGCTGGCGATGAACTGTGGAGCGAGAAACCGGAACATTGGCGCCATTAATTTTTAGAAAGTGTGCTGTGGAAATTATGACACTTGTAGCTTTTGCGTTACTCAAGCCAGCATAGTCTAAGCTTTGCACAAGCTGTGACGTTAATTGTATTTTGTTTTTTTTTATTTTTTTAGAAATTTAAAGTCAGGGTCAGCTTCGTCTAATTCATAACAAACCTGCAAGTCCGTTTCACTATCGGTTTCTAAATCAGGACTTGAAGTAAAAATATTTTCTTTTTGTTGAAAAATAACAATTTTTCAGTGGCATTGCGATCACTCAAAGCACTAATTTTTTAAAACAACTAAAGCCAGCGAAGGTCAAGTCCTGAATAACAATCTTTTAATATTAGTCTAAGGGCTCGTTTATAGTGGACGCTTCTTGCTGAGCCGAGCCGAACTGAAACTCAAAAACGCATTGGAGCAAATGAGATGCATGACTTGTGTTCTCTATTGCTATAATTTGTTTTTCGGATCGGCTCAGCAATAAGCGTCTACTATAAAAGAGGTCAAAGAGTTGACTATTTGAGTTGACTATTCCAGTTTCAAAGAATAGCGACAACACTATATAACAACATAAATAACGGTAGAAGGCAACACAATGCAGAGAAAATACTACCCAAACAAGAGCACTAAGGTCTGTGTTTTTATAATTTGTTGTTGTTTCAAAGAAAAAAACAAAGAAATATTTGTGAATCAATAGCATCAAAAACATTAAAATAATTGTACAGTGCAACAACAAAGATCCATATTTTAAAGAAAAAGGCAATATCACATACATATAACTTCTACATACCTGCTTATGCATAAAATTCAATATTTTTCAGAAAAATTCACTGTGCAGTTGTTTTTTTTTAAATAAAAGACCGTACCATCATTGGCGTCGAAAGCGGGGGGAAAGGGGCAGTTGCCCCCACTTTTTTAGCTAGATAAACAATTTAAAAAGAAAACTTCAAAAGTTATTCAAAATATCAGTTTTTTTACAACGATAATATTTTTGTATTATAAATTTTCCTCTTCTTTCTTTCCTCTTCATAAGCATGCTTGCGGATAATCATTTTCTTTCTCTATGCTTGCAAAAAGATAGAACAAAATGTAGAGTTTCTACTGCAAACCCATCACTTCAGTTTAAAAGCACCCTTAAGTATGTAGCTTAATGCTTGTTAATTTTGCAACTCTGGTTAGAAAAAATTTGACATGTTCTTAGGGGCTTTCCATATTGGACGACATGTTGTACGATTAGTTAGATGGAAAACAAATGGGACTATTTGATTGAGCGTTCGAACGATCTAACTTGTAAAGCAAGATCATTAATTGCAAACTCTCAAGCAGAACACATCCGGCTAATAGCTAAGCAATTTTTAGATGCCCTTACAATTGAGCAGTAATTTTACATAGTTGTACAATATTGTACAATCGGCAGAAAAAAACCAAAAATTTCGACTATCGTTTTAGCTTACGCATGGTACTACATGTTGTACAATCTGCCATGTTGGTCCAATGTTTTGGACCATGCGAAAGCCCCTACTGTGAATTAGCTGATGAAAATCCACCTCGATGCTTTGAAAAAACATCAAATCCGGTTCCTTCAATACAGTTGCCATTATATGATCGGCTACGAAAAGGTTATTTCGAAATTTTAGATCTTCTCTCAGATGAGATAACGGCTAGATTCGATCAAAAAGGTTGATATTTTACTTTTTTTTATTTTTGCAAGTTTACACCACCTTCACTCAACCGACTCACTTTGATTTAACATTCGGTGAGTCGGTTGAGTGAAGCTAGTGTAAACTGGCACTTTGTAAATCTTATTGTACATTTATGGTCCAGTTAGCCTCGCATGGCATAGCAGTGCATGGCTTAACAAGCGTCACATCGAAATCTGTTTAATAGGATTTGTGTGTATCTGATTATGCACAACATGGCAACGCATGGCAATGCTCAGATAAAAACAGAAATGCATCTCTGACTACATAGATAAACATGGAAGATCTATTTCATTTTAATATCTGTGTATTCTTCTATGTATTTGACATTTTGGCAAAACAGATGTGAAGTTGTAAAATTGTTTGATCAAGTGCGGTTAATTTATTAAAATAAAATCATTGTATTCTTCTTTTTTATTGTTTTATTTTGACCATGTGACTATGCTTTGCATAATCACCATTTATTTAGCTGTGTGCTAGCTGCTTATCTGCGTTGCATGCGCTGCTGTGCCATGCGAGGCTAACTGGACCATTAAACAGATCTTGACACTCTGGAATCGTTGGAAAATATTGTAATCGAAGCCTTCAACGGAAAAGTGCCTTCTGAACAAAATCTAAAAACAAAACTTGATCTTTATGCAGATGCCTTTTTTTCAGATGAAATTGCTGAAGCAATTGCCTGGCCAAACACCTTGAAATTGTAGTGGAATTGTATCCCAATTTGCGAAAAATTCGGTTACTGTAAAAAAACTATTAAATGAAGTTGAAAAACTTATTGCTTTGCTTTTGACTGTGCCTGCATCAGCAGCTTCATCTGAGCGTTCTTTTAGTGCACTAAGACGACTTAAAACGTATCTTCGAGCAACTATGACACAGAAACGACTCACTCATGCGGCACTTATACACATTCACAAAGATAAAACCGAAGAATTGAATTCGATGGTGGTGGTGAAAGAGTTTTTTCTCGCAAGGACAGAAAGAAACATTGTGGAATAATTTAAATTGATATAACTTTTTGTACCTTATTGCATTTAAAACATGTAAAGATATGCCTAGCCTTGCTTTATAAAAGCAACCATTATTTCTTATATTTTCATATTACCATATGAAAGATCCTTTAAAGAATGATCTCTAATATTGAAATTGGAAGAACTTTTAAAAATAATGTAATTTTAATATTTTTTATATATTTTTATATTTTTTTTATTTTAAACTAAAAAAAAAAATTTGTTTATCCACATTCATGATTCTTTGAAGAAATTTTGGTGAACTTTTTTTCACCACCATTTGGAATGGCCCCCAGATGAAATTCGCTTCCGACGCGCTTGCGTACCGTAAATCTTCAAATTATACGTCAAAATTTTTGCTTTAAAATTCCTCAAAGTACAAAATTTATACAATTAAAAAAATTCTTCCTCATGCTCTCTTAAGAAGAGGTAATGTGAGCTGAAGTTATCAAAATTTCGTAATATTTTTTTTTTAAATTTCACTTTGCAGAGTTTTTTAAAAAAATATACTAAGCAAAACTTAATGTTTCTAACAGCAAAAGATGGCAAATTTTAATAGTTTTTAAACAAATGTTAATTGGTAAAAATCGTTTTATTAGTTTCTAAGTTATATGCAAAATACTGAAGAGGAAATTTCTTGTTTTTGGATATAATGAATTTTTGGTCAAAAATGCTTTAAGCGTTTTGCGCGACCATTTGCCGTTTGTTAATATTAAAGTGTTATATACCAAAATTCATGTTTTTAAGAGTAGAATCAGAAATCAACGTGTACCGGGAACTTTTTGAAAAACGTTGAAAAAGTGGGACAGCCTAATGTACGCACGTATTGTTAACTATATTAAAATGTCCTGAAATAAATTCAATATATTTAAATGAAGACAAAGTGGTTTTGAAATCGTTTGTTTTTTTTTTCTCAGTGTATACTTGAGCTTATAAAAGAAGCCTCATAATACAGTAATTTTATTGAATAATATATTCTAGAGAAACACACTTTTCCATAACGAAAGAGCTTTCAATTGAAGCTTTTTTGTTAATCATTGCAGATTTAAGATGTGTTAATTAAAAATCTATTTCACAGAAGTTGAGCTCTTTTTTATTTTTATTCTTTACAAATTTCAATACTTTTCTATTGAATCATTCACTTCATTGTTGTTTTTTGTTTGTTTATATATATAAAATGTCTTAATTGTTTGTCTTTGTAAACATCTTTGCTCGATTACATCTTCACTTTTTAGTAACAATAAAATAGAAAATATACAAGCTTCTTTCTTCCACTAGCAAAAAGCTTTGATGCGGATGTTTTATATTGTTGCCGCCGCCATTAACGCACAGTTTGCACAGGAAACGAAAGGTTATCCTTAGAGATTCAATCAAACAAATTAAACACAGAGAAAACATTTTTAACTGAACAACCACAAGTCAGGCAAATGATTAACTGTATAGCAGTAAAGTTCAAAACAGGATGAGTGCAACGATAACAATGTTACTGGTAGAATACTTCAGTGCTACAGGACGAATTAATTAGTTCTCAGAGTATTTACACTAGTCAGAAAAAGTTTGCGTACAGAGATTTAAGTAATCAAATTTAACCTAAAAAGGCACCAAAAGAAAAATGTAGGAACAAAAATATCTTTTTACTTTATTTATTGTACTTCAGTGTTTAATTAAGTTAATAATTTAGAATACAATAGTTAACCAAAACAAATTTCTTAAACAAAAACAAAGTTTTAAGTTGAATTCATATCAGAAAAAGTCTGCGTACAAAACAAAAATTTTTTTTAAAAAATTCATAAAAGAATATAATTAAACAGTTTAATAACGTGTTGGGTATCCTTTACGCTTAAGAACCTCCTGCAATCGTTTCGGCATGGATTGCACAAGCTTAGCTGTTTCATCTCTGGTGATGTTGTTCCACTCCTGTTGCAGAACTTCCTTTAGCATATTCTTGGAGGTGATGTTGTGCTGGCGAATTTTACGGTCTAATAGGTCCCACAGATGCTCAATTGGATGGAGGTCTGGAGACTGGGGTGGAGTTTTTAACTGCTTTGGAGCATTATAGAGCAACCAAAGTTTAACAATTTCAGCAGTGTGCTTTGGGTCGTTGTCCTGCTGGAAGTAAAAAACATTTTCCAAACCCAGTTTCTCGGCGCTCTGCTTTAAATTTGTCTTTAGAATGTTCAAATACATCCACTTATCCATAGTTGACTCTATGAATTGCAATTGGCCTACACCATTTTCAGCCATGCACCCCCAAACCATTATTCCGCCGCCACCATGCTTAACTGTGGCCGCTAGGTTCTCCTTGTTGAGAGCAGTACATGATTTTCTCCAGACTAGCTTACGTCCCTTGATGCCGAAAATGCAGAATTTGCTCTCGTCCGAAAAAATCACCTGTTTCCAGAACTCTGGTGGCTTGTTTAAATGCTCATTGGCAAATGCGATCCGTTTTTGACGATTAACAACGGAAATAAACGGCTTCTTACGCGCAACACGGCTACGATAACCATTCTTTTTTAAAATCTTGCACACGGTATCGCTGCATATGGTTTTTTGGAATCTTTCCTTAATGTCCTCCGCAATTTTCGATGCTGTTATTTTTGGATTTTGGCGTACGCTTTGAATAATGTAACGTTTTTCCCGAATTGTCAACTTAGAGGGGCGCCCAGTACGCGGCTTTGGTGCGAATCCACCAGTCGATTGAAAACTTTTAACAACTCTTTGAATTGATGAATGTGTTCTTCCCACTGTTTGTCCAATATCGCGGTATGTTTTCCCCTCTTTCCACAATTTCACAATGATTTTCCTCTCACCTGTGCTTATTTCTTTTCTTTTTGAACTCATTGTTTAAAACTTTCGCAAACTTTTTTTTAAAAGAACTAAAAATTATCAAAACGTTACAATAAAATCAAAACGATTTATTAACACACTTTGTAGAGCGAAAGCATTGACGTCAAGCTTTGGGAATCCCCGTTTTCAAATCTGTACGCAAACTTTTTCTGTCCTATGGAAGCGACTTTTGACAGATAATTATCGATAATAAAGGAGTTGCCAGATTGATAGTTTGCAAACTATTCATAAAATGTTAATTACTATTTATATAAGAAAATGACTATAAAAATAAATATGTTTGTAAGTAAAATAATGAAATTGTGTTTATGTAAAGAAAAAATTTTTCTTTGTACGCAGACTTTTTCTGACTAGTGTACATTAGCAACAAAGCAATGAGAAACTTTTTTCACCAGATAGAAACAGCAATCAGCTTGTATTATTTATGTAGTGAATAGTTTAAAAATGTTTTTTTACCAATTCCTTAGAGGTTTTGGTTGGCTCTACTGATTGTTCCCTTTTTAAGTCCTATTCCTGAATTTTTTTTGTTACTACGAAAAATTTATGTATTTTATCGCAACATGAAAAATTGTAAAAGATCAGGAGCTGCTAAATAGAAAAATATTAGCTTTGTCAGTAAATAAATGTTAGTAAGTGTTTGATCTTAAAATATATGGGTTATACAAAAATTTGTCCATTAAAAGCCCTCAAAGCTCTTACATCAATGACATTTTTAGGAATTTAAAAGAAGTAATGTTAATGAAATTATAAGACAGTTATTTTAATAATTCATAATTTAAATCTTTATTATAGAGTTATAAACGATAAAAATTATAACTCTGCACTGACATGTGATGATAGTAAGGCTAAAAAGACTTTTGCTATGGTGCACAAAGCGTTTTCTTGTGAACCTCACTAATCTTAAACCTTAGCGTTAATCAGTAGTCTAGGTTGTCGTTCATACAGCAAAATTTTGGGCTCTATTGTTGATATTGATGATAGTTTTGGCTCAATGAGAACGGACTCTAGGTTCTGTAAAATTTCAGTTACTGTTGTTGGTTATTGTGAAATAGTGTTGTTAGTATTTATTGTTTCGTCTAGATTTTCTTCTTGCTGTTCTTTTCTAAAATATCTAAAATAAAAAAAGAAAAAACTAAATAATGTTCGCATTAAAAAACTTCCGAAAGCTGAATCAAGTTTAGATTTAGCTCCTTATATTAACCCTTACACGACGAAATTCAATTTAGTATGGTAGTTGTAAGTTGATTTGCTCTAGATACTTGCACAGATTTTAAAGTTACTTATATTCTTGGATATAAGAAAATAACAGCATTGAACAAGTCACATTTGAAAAGCATATATTTTCTTTTAGTAGGTGCTTCTTTGAGAAGCGTTTTCGAATAAGAAGGGGGTTAAACTTCAATTTGAAGCACTGAATACTAAAATTAGATTTTCCTTTAGTTCGAGTGATCTCTCCATAATATAAAATTTGAGTTCCATTGATTGGCGCAGTGATACAACGGTTTTTGTAGCGGCCATTTTTTAAAATTTTCATAACATTTGGGCTACGCATTTTCTTACAACGGATTTCCGCTCTCAATTTCTATTTTTAAATCAGTTCTTTTCAGTACATCATTCACAAAGAGTTATAACGTACGTACACTGTGCAACGAATGCTGGCTTTGTTATTTTCTGGAAAACTTGGAATTAAAATCTCTAACCTATCCCCCGGTTGGGTATTGTCTTCTTAATTTTTTTAGTCCTCTAAATGATTTTTGTCTTGATAATTTAGGTTACTTACTATTTTTAACATTTTAGTTCTGTTTAATTTGTTTTTATTTGGTTAATATTTATTTTATATTCTCTAAGTACATCCACGATATTTTTTTCAAATTTTTACTTGAATGCTTTATTTAAAGTTCTTTTAAAGCTAATGTTTCAATCGTAATTTTTTAGTTTTATAGTACTGAACATTAGTTCCAAGTACACTCAAATCCCGGCGTACAACTGCATCTACTTTATTAACGATTGCCCTTTTAATTCCCTTTGATTATTCTACTATTTATCAATAATCAAATATAATTTATCAATAGCTCATAAAGGCTAAGCTAGTGTTTTAAAGCACTGCCTTGGAGCATACATAACGGTCCAATCTCTTTTTTCGCCAAAAACAGGACAAATTGACAAAATTTTTAAGATTTTACAGCAAAAACAGGACATTTTGGCAGGGGACGCAATTAAAAGTTTTTATTTAAAGATGTTATGATCAAATTTGTTATTTAATTTTAATGTCTGCATAACTTCAAATATGAATTAATACTAAGTATTTGTGGTTTTATTTATTTGACCAATTTAAATATGTTTTGGTTAATTTTAATACACTTTAAAAGTTATTTTTTGGTCTTGCTAGTTTATATAATGTTAGTTAAAATAAATAACTTTTATAAAAATAATGTTTTCGCCGTTTCGCAGATTTTTTCAGCTTCCTCAGGGATTGAATTTTTGAACATATTTTTGTATTTAATTTGTATACATAAATTAATAAATTACACTACAAACTTATTTTATTCCTATAATGAAAGAAAATCACTTTACATTTTTAAAGCACAATTCACAAATAATAATAACTAACATACAACAAGCTAACATACAATTGAGCTAACATACAACACTGAACAATTTAAATTGTTTAAACTATAATATTAAGTTACTATACACTAGCGTAGACAGCTTTTCTTGCATATTTGTCTTCTTTGTGTTTATTGTTCTTAGTTTTTGTTGAATTCTCAGACTCTCCAACGTGATTCTTTTCTTTTGATCCAAAATGTGTGTATCCAAGTGGCCTTTAAAAAATTAAAATTTAATGACTTTGTTGACCTATTTTTCGGCACAAAATAACTGTAATTTTTGACCTAAAAAAAATGTCTAAAGTAACAGTTGTTTTGCCCTAAAAAATAAAAGTCATAAAATAATTAGTATTTTTGTTGGAAAAAGTAAAAGTTAAATGATAACTGTAAATATCTGACTTTTTTGAAAAAAACTTCCAGTTCGGAACTGGAGGTTGCCAAAATGGAGGATCCCAAAGATGGCGCTAGGCAGGTTGTCCTTACCTTGTACAATCTGGTTTTTTTAGGGAAATGCGATGGGTGGATTCACTTTGGGGTCACGAGGGTACTCGTGAAGATATATAAGAAGGAACTATAGATGCGACCATAGATGCGGAAGATATATAAGAAGGATAAGCTAGCGGATAACGCAGGCGTTGAGGAAAGTACTACTCCAAGCGAGGCTGTAGTAGGAGAGTCTGCGGCTAACGCGACCATAGATGCGGATAGAGCATCGGCAAGCACTTCTCTAAAGGAGGGTGCTACAAAAGATGATAGTGACCGGGTGTCGGTAGGATCATCGGAAAATGGTATTGCCGACATATTCGATGAGGATTCAGAGAAGCAGCTTCTAGAATCTGATTCGGATATGAGAGACATTATAATAATTGAGGTCGAGAAGAGTAAACTCCGAACTGGGTAGTTGCTGCAGATCAACCTACACAATGCGAAGGCGGCCAGCGCCGAAATAATAACCCGTCTCAGAAGAGGCGGTGAAAATGCAGTACTGATTAAGGAGCCTTGGACTCATGGTGGCAAGGTTTGTGGCTTGAAGATGGGTGGTTATAAGCTGTTCTTCGCTAGTGGCACAGGTACTCCCTGATCGTGTTTACTAGCGAAAACTTGTATTAACTAATTTTTATTATCTAATTTCAGTGATCAAGACCTGGTGGCTGTCAGTCTAGAGGTAGGATCGAGCAGCTGCTGGTTTGCGTTGACGTACCTAGCCCATGACCATCCTGAGCCACCGCCGGTGGGAAATCTGCGGCGTCTGGTCACTGAGGCGGAGAAGAAGAAGTGTGGCCTGGTTATCAGTGCTAACGCGAATGCGCATCATACAATCTTGGGAAGCACAGACGTAAATGAAAGAGATTAATTTTGTTTGACTATTAACTCAAAAGTAATGTTTATGTTTGTAACGTTGGGAACGAGCTAAATTTTGTTACTCGTAGTAGGCGAGAAGTCTTAGATGTTACCCTAGCCTCTGACTTCTTTTATGATAGGATCACGGACTGGTAAGTGCTTCAGGATCACTCCTTCGCTGATCATAAGCATATAACATTTGGTCTAATGGGCCACGTCAATAGCCAAGCTGTCATGAGGAATCTGAAGAAAAAATTGGTTTGAATTTAGAGAAATAGTAGAAGCAGCTTTACCCCTCTCTCAAATAATCCCCCTTAGAAGACACATGAACTAGATTCAATCTGGAGCGGCTGAAGGAGACTCTAAATGAGGCTATAGAAATCTCATGCCCTTAGGACCCCCTAAGAGGCATATCAAAACCATCTTATTGGCCAAGGAAGATTAGTAGTCTAAGGTCTTAGTGCAGGAAAATTTTTAATGAAGCTAAGAAATCAGGTAGAACTCAATGCTGGGATGAGTATAAATCCAGTTTAAAAATTTTTACGAAAGCACTTCGAAAAGCTCAGCGCAAAGCCTGGAGGCTTTTATTCGGCAATATAGAGGAATCTTCCGAGGCATAAGCACTCTGTCAGATCCTGTCTTCTAATCCTAGCTGTCCAAGCTACTTAAAAAATCAGACGATACTTGGACATCCTCTAGCGAAGAGACTCTAGATCTTCGACTGAGTACCCACTTCTCGGATTGCTCTGTGGATTGCACTCACATAAGATGTGAGAGGGCTCCGGCGATGAGTAATCCTGCAAGAATCATGTCAGAGAACATAACTAAATAGGCTCTGGTTAGTTTAAAACCATATAAGTCTGCTGGGCCTGATGGTATAATTTCAGCCGCACTACAGCAGACGTTGCCCATTATCCTTCCATGGCTTCTTGACATTTTCAAAGGTTGCCTTGAAATGACATACATACCATTAAAATGGAGGGAGCTAAAGGCAGTATTTATCCCTAAGGCGGGTAGGATATCGCAAATGAGTCCAAAAAGTCTAAAACCCATTAGTCTTTCTTCTTTCGTGCTGAAAATATTCAAAAGACTAATTGACGCTCATATTTGGCATAGCAAAGACACAAATTTGCTTTAAAAAGGTTTTGTTCAGCAAAGCGTTTCAGTACTCTGTACTTACAAACCTTACTTTAAATTTGTAGAAAAAACTACAAAAAAATGTGTCAAAAGGACAGAAAAATTACAAAATATTATTGTACACAGTACCAAAGCGCTAAGCCAGGGAGCTAGAGACAGGATAAAAATATAAAGTTTATTTTCTGTGGCCACTATGTCTCTGTCACGTCCGTATGTTTGATTTTAATTTTTACTCAATTTGAAGAAAATAATTTCTTCTTCATATTGAAGTATTACAATATTATAACAAACTGTCCTATTACTTATAATTCCTAATCGAATTTTAAGAAAACATTTTTATTTCTTAAAATTCCTACCTAAATATGATCATGTTGCATAGTACAGCACTGATCATAATATAAAATTAATAAACCTACAAAAACAGGAAAAATAATAACCTGAAAAAACTAATATATAAAAAGAAAATCGTCCCATCTATATTAAGTAAAGAAATCAACCTATAAACCTAATCAATTGCCGTGTAGGCACAAGGGCTACCTTAAAACGTTTTTCGACTACCGCCAAGTAGCCTCATCAGAAGGCTTTTGAATAATTAACAAAAAACCTAACCAACCTCTAATTCTGAATGCTATGCATTCGAAATAAGCTAATCTAAGCAGCACATTAACACATTCAAACGTTCACACATTAGCACATTCAAGCAGCACATTCACGAAAACCTACAAAAATAAAATCCCTAAAAAATTAGTAAAAAACCTAATAAAAAATAAAATAAAATAAAAATAACAAATAATAAAAAATTAGTATAACCTAACCTGAAAAAATATATAAAAAATATTGCCCTAGCAAATTCCACAAAAACGGTCAACAAATATGAACCGTCCATAGCGAAACCCGCCAGAACAATGCCTAGAAAGGTGAAAAAACTTTGTACGAAAGGCAATAGATTATTGCTGGAGAGCATCGTACTGGTTCTCTCCAGCCGCCTTCTAAGCTCCCCAAAAAAACCTACAAGAAAAACAATTAAAAATGGGTAAACCACCACTTTCCCTATATGATTTATTTGTCACTAATTGACAAACAACCATTTTAAATATTTTTTGCCTCCAAAGCCACTCACAACCATGCTGTGACTAATGGATCAGAGGAGGATGTGTAGTGACCATGGTAACGTGAGTCTACTACGGATATGTTAGTAAAGGTTTGTTAGTATACAATCTTAATTCTATGTTATTAGTACAGACCGTCGATCATTCCGAATAACGAACGATAACAGAACGCTCACCAATAATAAATTACCAATGAACATCCCACCAACGCACATACATCCAGAAGAAAGTGAAAAGCAACCTCGGTCATCTTCCAATTCTTAAACAGCCGACGTTCAAAAAATAACGTTTAAAAATTACGAACATCAACAGAATGTCTACCGAAATAACTATCGATAAACATCCTACAAATGTCCATACATCCAAATGGAAGTGGAAAGGCCAATAAAGAAGGTTTGTATATTATTAATTTTTGAAATTCTTATATATAATTTTATTAGTATTAGTATTGTAGAAAAATATATGTCTGTCCTTTTGTTTGAGCGGTGGTTGCTCTGGATTGAGGAGGTGACTCCTTCTGGGTTGGCCTCTCCACTTCCATTTGGATGTATGGACATTTGTAGGATGTTTATCGATAGTTATTTCGGTAGACATTCTGTTGATGTTCGTAATTCGAGTAATTGTGCGTTCTTCAAGAGTAGTTGCTACAACCTACCCCTAATTTTTAAACGTTATTTTTTGAACGTCGGTTGTTTTAGAATTGGAAGGTGACCGAGGTTGCTTTTCACTTTCTTCTGGATGTATGTGCGTTGGTGGGATGTTCATTGGTAATTTATTATTGGTGAGCGTTCTGTTATCGTTCGTTAGTCGGAATGATCGACGGTCTGTACTAATAACATAGAATTAAGATTGTATACTAACAAACCTTTACTAACATATCCGTAGTAGACTCACGTTACCATGGTCACTACACATCCTCCTCTGATCCATTAGATTAGAAGGCGGCTGGAGAGAACCAGTGTGATGCTCTCCAGCAATAATCTATTGCCTTTCGTACAAAGTTTTTTCACCTTTCTAGGCATTGTTCTGGCGGGTTTCGCTATGGACGGTTCATATTTGTTGGCCGTTTTTGGTGGAATTTGCTAGGGCAATATTTTTTATATATTTTTTCAGGTTAGGTTATACTAATTTTTTATTATTTGTTATTTTTATTTTATTTTATTTTTTATTAGGTTTTTTACTAATTTTGTAGGGATTTTATTTTTGTAGGTTTTCGTGAATGTGCTGCTTGAATGTGCTAATGTGTGAACGTTTAAATGTGTTAATGTGCTGCTTAGATTAGCTTATTTCGAATGCATAGCATTCAGAATTAGAGGTTGGTTAGGTTTTTTGTTAATTATTTAAAAGCCTTCTGATGAGACTACTTGGCGGTAGTCGAAAAACGTTTTAAGGTAGCCCTTGTGCCTACACTGCAATTGATTAGGTTTATAGATTGATTTCTTTACTTAATATAGATGGGACGATTTTCTTTTTATATATTAGTTTTTTCATATTATTATTTTTCCTGTTTTTGTAGGTTTATTAATTTTATATTATGATCAGTGCTGTACTATGCAACATGATCATATTTAGGTAGGAATTTTAAGAAATAAAAATGTTTTCTTAAAATTCGATTAGGAATTATAAGTAATAGGACAGTTTGTTATAATATTGTAATACTTCAATATGAAGAAGAAATTATTTTCTTCAAATTGAGTAAAAATTAAAATCAAGCATACGGACGTGACAGAGACATAGTGGCCACAGAAAATAAACTTTATATTTTTATCCTGTCTCTAGCTCCCTGGCTTAGCGCTTTGGTACTGTGTACAATAATATTTTGTAATTTTTCTGTCCTTTTGACACATTTTTTTGTAGTTTTTTCAACAAATTTAAAGTAAGGTTTGTAAGTACAGAGTACTGAAACGCTTTTCTGAACAAAACCTTTTTAACGGTGAGAGGCAAAATACTTAGGGGTTATTTTGGATAGAAAGTTAAGCTGGAAACCGAATATTCTTGAGTGAACTAGGAAGGTCATTCTTGCTTTATATCCCTGTAAAAAAGCTATAGGTAAAACGTGGGGGCTTACCCCGAATATTGCACTTTGGATTTGCATAGCTAAAGTGAGCCCAATCTTGCTATATGGTTTCCGTTTGTGTTGGACAGCGCTAAAAACACATTCTTATTGCAAATTTCTAGGGAAAGTTCAAAGAACTGCGGCCGTATGAATCACCGGAGCACTTAGGTCCACTTCATTGGAAGCGCTAATTACGGTTCTTTGCTTAATACCTCTTTGTGTTATGGGAAAAAGGATGGCGCAGGAAACAGCCATCCGCTTGAGAGCAACCTCGCAGAGGACTAACACTATTACAGGTCATTCCTCCATTATCGATCTTGCGGGAGCAGTTCTCAGCAACATCGATTACACTATCAGGCGTTTTCAAATCTACCAACACTTACAGCTACACGACATCAGCACAGTACCGACACTGGCACGATAACGACAGAATATTAAACGACACAGCACATGCAGGTGTCGTTCGAGGAAGCAGTATGGTGAAATTCAACAAATTATATTTGCTTTGTTGTATTTAAGGCGCAAAAAATTATATTTTTATATTTAATAGAAATATTTTGTTCTTGTTATTTTCATTTGTTTTATTCCATATATAGGGCTTCGATTCAACTAGTCCAATCAATGTCACAATATCATACTTGAAACTTGACATTTTTTTAAATTTCAATTAAAAGTTGCACAAAACTTACAAACAATGCACATCTTCTCGCAAAAATCAAATAAAAATACTAAGATAATACCGACATGTCGTCTGCTGTTACGATACGATACTGACATATCGGCGAGTGTGAAATCATTCCCTTTATTTATGTGAGTTTAAGTGTCCACCGACATTGTCGTTGTCGATACTCCCTCATTTGAGAACAGCTTTCACACAGTTATCCTAACCAGAGTAGAACGGGACAGATTACTGCCGCTAAACCAAATTGGCGAGCATATTTTTACTGACGGCTCAGAACTTGACGGCAAGTTGGGGGAGGCGTCCTTTTAACTTGTGAAGAAATGTTTTCTTATTAATAATAAAAAAATTTAAGAATGACTTGCACATTAGTTACATAAAAAATTACCAGTGCTTGAGCATACTCCTGGCGATTCAGATTTTGGTCAACTTCCGCAGCAGCTTCCTATGACGTCAGTGGCAGTGAGCTCTAAATTGCAGCTATTTTTTCGTCTTCTACTTCCCCAGTCATTAGGCTTACTGATTGCTACACTCTTCTGATCATAATTTTACACTCTCGTAAAATGTTTTTTTGAGCCTTCAGCTTATTTTTTTTTTCAATTCTAATTAGCCACTTGTAGAGGTTTCTTTGCTTCTGCAAAATTATCCTTAGGAGACTAAGCACTTCTGTAAAAAATTATATCAAAATTGATTTTAAGAAATCATAAAAAAATCTATAAAAATAAATAAACTATGATTTACCTTGAATAATTAGACTTTGCGGATTTATGTTTTCTTCTAATATGTTTTTTCTATTTGTGATTTTGGTGAAGAGATGCTTCACTATCGGATTCACTATAGGAATTTTAGTGGTAGTGTTATATTGTTGCACTATAACTAAATTGAGTGGTAGTTATAGGGTTGCCAGGTCACGATTTCCACGTGGGTTGTCCCGATTTTCAGCCTAAAAATGTGCGTTCCGCCAAGACCTTAAGCAGAACGCCAAATGTCCCGATTTTCCGAAACACAATTTAATTTTTTATTATTTTTATTACTTTTAAAAATATTTTCTATGTTCTTATTTCTAAATCACTAAATTTGTACAGATATTCTTCTTCACTTACAGTTTGTACGTGTCCATTTGAAGAGCAGCCAGAGGCAGTTCAAGAGGTGCCAATAAAAATTTAAAAGCGCACTGTTTGGTGTGGTTTTATTTCCTTGGGTAATAAAATATATTTTTTAAAGCTACATATCGTCCTTTTTATTCAAAGAAGTTTACTCAAAGAAATCGATTTTCAGTAAACGTATTTTAAGTTTTTTTTTATTCTCAGCGTCTCAGCAAAAAAAGTGCTTCCAAAAGAAGCTAAAGAGGAAGGGAAAGTCCATCCTTGAATTCCATCCCTTCCACTTTCAAACCAGAAGGCATTCTTTTAACATATGAATGTCATTGGGAGGAATGCTTTACTTACTAAGTCTTCTCTAAAAGTGCTTCTAAGATTTTTTCAATAGAAGATTTCTTTCAGCCCTTAAATCAAAGGATTCTAATAGGTGTTTTTTAGAAGAACTTTAAGAAGGCAGTAAATGGACTGGAATGGTTTTTGTGGTTTGGGGGTTAAAAAATCCCTGGGAAATATCCCTTTTCTCGACATTCTAGACTAGTGATTTTGGTGTTGGAAATGAAAAGTGTTTGGGTTTTGTTTAAAAAAATTACACGTAAAATATCCTTTTTCCCGATTTTAAAAGCATTTTGGTGTTGTAAGTAGTAAGTTGTTGGGTATCATTTAGGGTTAAAAAATCCCACGGAAAATATCTAAAACATTTATAATTTTATATAATTTTTATGCTTTAATTGAATTTTGAATGTCTTTCAGAAGGATTTTATAAAAAACTTGAAAGAATTTCTTTATAAGTCTAAAAAAATCACAGTTTGATATATAGAATGTTTACTAGAAGCAGTGTCCGTAAGAATGCATGTCACATTTGCATCAAAAATTTTGCTGGGGTACTGAACAATTGAGCGACACATTTTCCTCTATCGCGAAAAGTAAATAAGATATCGTTATCGTTCACACAATTAAAATTGATCTATGAAAAGTATTTCTATGTACTTAACTAACACATTATTGAAAAAAAAATGAGCGACATGCGTACATATTTTTCCCGATTTTTTTTCTTATGTCCCGATTTATTTTTTGTAAAATCCCGATTTTTAAAAAAAAAAACTTGGCAGCCCTAGTTGGCTTAGTTACTATATCTTCACTACACTCAAACAGTGCAAAATTTGAGCAGCCACTAAATAAAAGCTGCAATTGAAAGTGTTTCCACTCAACTTTCAAATATGACTGGTTTTAAAACTATTCGATAAGACTCGAATTAAAAAAAAAATCTATAATTAAGAAAAACTATTTTTCGAGCTATACATGTTAACTATACATGTTTACGAAGAAAACAACAACAACAGCTCTGAATGAGCATCATCAAGCTAGGATCAGATAGACAGTTTACATAAAATTGGTGTTATTTAAAATAATAGTTTCATGAAAGTTAAATTGCTTTAAGCAAATAATTTTAGGATAGCTTATTTTTCTTGTTTTACTTAATATTTTTATATTTTATTAAGAATAGCATAGAAACATACAAATTTCTTTGTAATATTTAAATACTCAATACTACAAGTAAACTGTTCCTGTTTTCTTTCAATTGAGTGATAACTTTCTGTGCTTTACCACAATTAGTGCAAGTATTTTTTTTTTTGCACTTTTCATTTAGTGCAGAAAAATGTTCCACTAAGCTGTAAACATTTTTTTCCTCTATTCTTATTTGAATTTGAGTGAGAAATCTTGCACTATCACTATCACTCATGTATAGTGAGGCTTATATTTTTCAATTCAGCAGTCAAAAATAATAGAAGATAGAGAATAATTTTACACTACCAGTACATGTAAGCTGAAACTGCAAATTTAGTGCACTACTTCAGACTTTGTCGCGAATGCAGGTGCGAACAAAAAAGGCGCTCTTTCCGAAGGGAGAGCAAAGCGCTTTTTTTAATCACTTTTCATTGCGAGACAATGGTCTTCTTTCCAATGATATGACAATGTTAAATAAAGTTCAATTTAAAGAGAAAACAAAGCGCAATTGTGGTTTTGTAAAGTGCTTTGAAAGCGCTTTCGGTTGAAAGCGGTTTCGAAGCACTTTTTTTCCTAAAGGGTAAATATAATAAAATTAAATAATTTACAATTTTTCTGACGTTCAGAGTAAAACACATTCAGAGAAAAACATCGTTCCCTAAGATATCGCTACCATAATAGTTCATTTGAGAAAATTTGATATCGCGATTATATTTAGGCAAAAGAATCGTAGCTAATATATCATTAATAACAAACTTTATGAAAGCTATATATATAAAATGGAATGTGTGTTTGTTTATTTGTTTGTTTGTACCTTATAGGAGACCAAACCTCTGGAGCGATCTTCCTGAAATTTTCACAGCATTTAACTGGGACTCTGGCATGATTAATAGGGTACTTTTTTCGACCACGCCCACTTTTACGCCCACTTTTTTAAAATTATGTGATTGCTCCCATCTAGTTTTTAACAGATTTACTTCAAATTGTATACACATTATACTCCAGGCGAGGTAGAAATAAAAATTTCTTACGCCACGCCTTCTTTCACGCCAAATTTAAGTTTTAAACTTTTTGTTCTCTGTACAAATTTGTTCCTTCCAACGGATTATTTTTTATTTGGTAGTATATTGCTCTTAATACTGTTAACGTCGCCATATTACTATGAACCATGCCCACTTCACCGCCCCCTTTTTTAATTCAGATACTTATACCACCAACAATGTTTGCTATACAAAATACTTCTTTTGTAATAAACTAAAGTTTTATATACTTTTTATCTACAGGTAAGGTAGCCATAGATTTTTTTATTACCAAATCCCCCCTTTTCGCCCCATTTTACTTTAATTATAATTAATCTGCTTTCAATCTATATATATAAAAAATTAATGTCTGTCTGTCTGTTTGTTTGTTTGTGCTTTATAGGAGGCCAAACCCTTGGACCGATCGTCCTGAAATTTTCACAGCATGTTACTGTGACTCTGCAAAGAATAATAGGCTTTTTAAAGTTTTCATTGGATAAAGGGGCGTGGCACCTCCCATATAACCCAAAAATTTAAATCGCCATATTTTGGGCATTTTTTGACCTACGTCGATGATATTTGGTACATATGGTATTGGCATAGTAAGGAATACGTACCAGGAGAAAAGTGGGTGGGACCACGCCCCTTTTTGGGAAAATTAAAGATCGTTTTATAGTTTTAACTACTCAACCGATCGTCATTAAATTTTCACAATAGGATATTCTTACGAAATAATAAATTCTTGACTCAACATCAAGGGCTTCCGAGACTGCTGTTCAGCGCGAAACACGCTTAGAAATTCAGCGATCTCGAACCTCAACATCAAGGGCTTCGGAGACATCTGTTCAGCGTGAAACACGGTTACGAAGCGACCGTTCTCGAACCTTGACATCAAGGGCTTCCGAGACTTCTACTCAACGTCAAACACGCATGCGAAGTGACCGATCGCTATCCTCTTTATCGAGAGCTGTCGAGACACCAGAGCAACGTGAGGCACACCGTCTACAAGATCGTAGTTGAAGAGCACAGCATCGTCGAAGCCCTGAATCATATCAGCTGATTGCATTCCACTACACATCAGAAATTGATTGCAGTGAAAATGAGTTAGTTGCCATTGCACCAAGTAATAAAGTTTGCCAATACTACAATGCCTAGAAATATAAAAATGAAGCACCTGGAATGTGCTGCGCAAATGGTAAAATTGCTTTACCCGAACTGCTACCACCACCAGAACCACTACTATCGTTAGTTTCAGGTAAGAACAAATAAATAATTTGCCCCTAAGGCATCAAAAAAGGAAGAAGAGGAAAAAATAAAATGATTATTATTCAAAATAATAATATTCCACTTCATAGGAACAATAGCGGATTCCCAACATTTCTTAAGCAACATACAAAAATACAATTCGTGTTTTCAAATGACATCGTTTGGTGCGACTAAAGTGGTTCGAGACAACTTCATGCTAACATTTAGAGTTCAAGGCCAAATTTATCACCGAATGGGATCAATATTGCCAATTCCAGATGAAGATCCTAAGTTTTTACAAATTTATTTCATGGGACAAGCGGACGATAACGACCAAGTGCAACAGCGTGAGGGGGGTAGCGAAGCACACCGGGTTCAGCTAGTATTAATATATATTAGATATATATGTGACAGTAAGTTAAAAAAGCTGAAGTTGCAGTACATAAGCTTTGGTCTCAAATCTTATACGAAGTGACGTCTTCAAACTTTCAATTCATGAATAACTAAGAATATACTGTGGGAGTAATCGAGACAGTTGAAGATAATTTCTTACTAGTTTTTCATATTAAAATGAATAAAGGAATTTTTAAAAAAGCCAATAACTCAAAACCCCCCATTTTTTATTTAAGTTTCTTTATCATATTGCCACAGATATTGTATATTAGAAAAACAAAATAGAAATTACTTGCATACCGCGTTCCTGAGAAAATTCTACAGACATCCTCTTTTTGTAGAAACTTTTTGAATGTTCGCTTGAACCTGTTTAAAAAGTGCGCTTCACTACTCGTAAGTGCTGAGCTGAAAAATAAATATGCACAATGTTTTTTAAAATATACACGACTGAGAAGTTCAATGTTTTTCTTACCTTACCCTTCAGAAAACGATGCAGTCGTGTTTAAAATGTCATATGAAAAATAAGAAAAATATAAGTTATAATAATGTTCAAAGCAAAATTGGGACGTAATCGGAAAGGAAATTTATCTTTTTACTCATTACCTTTTTTTATTGTTAACTGAATAAGCTTTTTTGTCACGCCTAAATCAACAAGATGCATTTCATCCAAAGGAAATTGAGACACCTTGCCAAAGCAAGAAATCTCCAGCAAACTTTTTTGCTATCTAAAATGTAAGCTATGATAAGTAAGGGTGAATTCCAAGATCATATGTTGAGTCAGTTCTCAAATTGTGGCTTTGTCTTGAAAAGCTTACTTTTTTTGAATATATTTTCCTATTTGGCAGAATTTTGGACATCCATTTTTACCATTAAAGTACTGCACTCCTGTAACAAAGGCTCGAGCTAGGGAATCACAAGCGAACAGACGGACATTGAACTTTTATGACTTAAGCCTACTTGAAGACCATTTTCTCTTAAAAAAACTACTTCTGCACAAAATTCCTTTAAAAAACCCTCTCCATTATCTGGTTTTTTCATTCCAGAAAAACAGGCAATGGTGAAAGGTTTTTTTTAGGGAAATCAACTACTGCTCCAAGTATTGGCCATAATACTTTTCTGAAACTATAAACAATTAAAGACCATCAATACCTGCATCATTTAAAATTTCTAATGAGTTTTCCCAATAATAAAGAATCTGAGTTAAAATATGTTTGTATACCTAAGTAAAAAAACTCACCATCTGGAATTGATTGAATTTTAGTTTTTTCCCTGCTTGTCCCTAGAAGTTTCTTAGGTGAAAACGGCAAATCATTTACCCCTACTCTACGCAAAGTCTGAAGCAAACCGCTTAGTGCATTTTGCGATATATTGTGCTTTAAAGACCAGGATTTCATTTCCCTACATTTATCTCTACCTACATCACAACTCTCATCAACTTTAACAAATAATTATACTGAATCACCACTGCACGATTCCGTATCAAATGAATTGTCACTCGAACGATTTGACGAACTGTCCACTTATCCGATACCACTAGCAGACGCTCTCATGAAAGCAAAGCAACGCATTCCATTTCTTCGACTTCTTGAAGTCTTTTATGTTTGCGAACTCTTGCAATAAATTTCTTTTTTTCTTTGTTCATGCAATTAGAAAAGTTTATTTTATTCATTTTATTTTATTATATTTATCAAAACAATTTTTATACCTTACGCGTGTCATAGCAGACAATAACCTTATTTTGGCGCTAACTTTCACACAACTCAGTAATTTTATGGTTTATATTGTTGTCCAACAAAACTGATAAATGTGAAATAACTGAGAATGTATCAGTTTTTGCTTCAAATGTTGTGATTGTTTGAAGCTTCAGTTAGATATGCCTTGCAGGGAAACATATGATCCGATTTGCCTAATATTGAGTCACAGCATTGCCAGGCTAACTTTTTACGGGTCTTTATGCAAATTAAGTATCCAAATGTACTTGAATTTAGTATAAATTGTATTAAAAACAAAAATAATACATAATTGTACCTAAATTTAAACCAACAAGACTAAAATTGAAACAAAAAATCTATAATTTAAACCAAAAATCTGAAATGACTGCTGTAATATTTATTTTGGTTTAAATTCTAGTACAGAAGAGTTTTAAATGTGAGTTAGTATTTGAAAAGCTTAAACTTTTACCGCAAAAAATGCAATAATATTTTAGTGGGACTAAAATTTAGTCTAAGATTTGTAACAGTGCACTTCAAAAATTCTCTCAAAATATGTTAGGACACTTTTTCCTGCGTCAGTCACAAATATGATCTGCGCAAATTATAACTTTTACAAGACGTTGAAAGTGTTTAGTTAATGTGATTTCACAGACACTAATTAAATATTTGTGCTCCAACCTATGGGCCTGAGGACCAACAGATAGACCTCTTCCCTAAATATCAATAAAGTATAAAAACGAAATGAGCATTTCAGTCCTTGAAAGGTTTTCGATCGGGCTTCTATTGATTAACTGTGTAGTGCGTGTTATTTAATGTTTGAACACAAATGATCCAGAACTGTACCTATCAGTTGTATGAAATCTCCGAACGACTTAAGTTCCAATTACATATACCTAAGTTTAATATCACTAGGCAACAAAAAATGTATATACAATAACATGCCATTCTTTTTTTATTTAAAAAGAAGATCAAAGGCATGCGCCTTATACAATCAAGGTTTGGTCTTTGATCTGAAAGGAAAGGGATAGATTAGTTAGAGGAATTGATTGGAACCATACGTCAATTATCGATTAAGTGAAACAAACGTGAAAGACAATATGAATTGATTTTAACCGAGGCTAGTGTTTTGCCTTAACCTCGGCAAACAATCCAGCCCTTAGTTGTTCCTGTCCTTTGATTCCACAATTTAGCTGTGGATAGTTTTCCACAATTCTTAAATGTAGTAAAGAACAAAGAAAGTGAAATATATTATATTACTGAAATTTTTTAAACCTCACGGTTTAAAATTTAAGGTTTTCAAATACTAACTCATATTTAAAACTCTTTTGTACTAGAATTTAAAACAAAAGAAGTTTAACATCATCCATTTTAGCTTTTTGGTTTATATTTTAGCCTTTTTGTTTAAATTTTAGTACAATTCCGTATTATTTTTGTTTTGAATATTATTTTGTTTTGTTTATTTTGTTCTGGACACCGAGGCGAAGAATGCACACCATACAGTCTGGGGAAGCACGGACGTGAATAAAAGGGGTGTGTTCTTGTTTGAGTATTTACTCAAAAGTAATTTATATGTCTGTAACGTTGGGAACGAGTCAACTTTTGTTACTCGAATTAGGCGTGAAGTCATAGACGTTACCCTAGTCTCTGACCTATTCTATGATTGGACCACGGACTGGAAAGTGCTTCATAGGTATATAACATTCGGTCTAAAGGGCCACGTCAATAGCCAAGCTGTCTTACGGAATCTGAAGAAAACAAATTGGTGTGAGTTCAGGGAGGTAGTGGAAGCATAGTTTGCCCTTCTCACAGGCAGTCCCCCTTCGACACGAAATGAACAAGATTCAGTAGGGGTGCAGCTGACGGGGAATTTCGATAAGGCTTTAGAAATCTCATACCCTTAGGACGCCCCAAGAGGTAAATCAAAATCTCCTGGGTGGTCAAGGGAAATTTGTTATCTTAGGTCGCAGTGTAGAAAGATTTTTAATAAAGCTAAGAAATCGGGTAAAACTCAATGCTGGGATGAGTATAAATTCAGTTTGTAAATTTTTATGAAAGCACTTCGAAAAGCTCAGCGCAATTCCTGGAGGCTTTAGTGTGGCAATATAGAAGAATCTTCCGAAGCATCAAGACTCCGTAAGATCCTCGCTTTTTATCCTAGCTGTTCAAGCAACATAAGGATAACAGACGATACCTGGACACCCTCTAGCGAGGAAACCCTTGATTTTCTTCTGAGTACCACTTTCTGGATTGCTCTGTGAATCCAACTAACATTAAGTATCAGAGATCTCCGGCGATGAGTAATCCCTCAAAAATCATATCAGAGAACAGAATCAAATGGGTTCTGTTTAGCATCAAGCCTTATAAGTCTGTTGGGCCTGATGGTGCTATTCCAGCCGCTGTACAGCAGATGGCGTCTATAATCCTTCCATGGATCATTATAATTTTTAAAGATTGTCTTGACATGACATACATACCATTAAAATGGAGGGAGGTAAAGGTAGTATTTATCCTTAAGGCGGGTAGAATATCGCAATCGAGTCCGAATTACCTTAGACCCAATAGTCTATCATCTTTCGTGCTGAAAACATTCGAAAGACTGATGGAAGCTCATATTCGTTGTAGCATAGACACAAGTTTGCTTTCAGCTTCGCAACATGCTTACAGGAAAGGTAGGTCTGCAAAAATGGCCCTGCACTCTGCTTTATAGAATATTCCTTTTTCACAATGGTAGCATTTCAAGATATCGAAGGTGCTTTTATCCATGTTCTTCCGGGGGCAATCATTGGCGCACTCATGAAGCTTTGCGTGGTAGTCAATGAACTTCTGAGGAAAATAGAAAAGGTGGGTTGTATGGTGAGTTCTTGTGAGGATGACGTAGCTATTGCTGCACAGGGAAAGTTTCCTAACCCTCTCTCGGAACTACAGCACACGTTGTTTTGGTAAATACCCAGGAAATATAAAATTCCGCGCATAATACTTCCATGTCTGAATGGCACTCAACTAAACTTCATGGAAGAGGCAAAATACTTAGGTTATTTTGGATAGAAAATTAAGCTGGAAGCTGAATATTCTTGAGCGATATAGGAAAGACAATGTTGCTTTGTATGACTGTAAGAAAGCTATAGATAAAACGTGGGGCTTACCCCGAATATTGCATATTGGATTTATATAGTTATAGTGAGGCCAATCTTGCTATACGGTGTCCGTTTTTGGTGGACAGCACTAAATACACAGTGTAATTGCAAATTGTTTGGTAAAGTACAAGGAACTGCGGCCGTATGTATCAGCGGAGCACTTAGGTTCACTTCACCTGAAGCGCTTAATACTGTTCTTTGCTTAATACCCCTCCATATTATGGGAAAAAGGATGGCACAGGAAACAGGCATCCACCTAAGAGCAACCACACAGTGGATGAGCAATGGACAGGTGCAGGAGCAGTTCCTAGCATCATAGATTGCTCTATATCTTCTCTCTGATTCGAGAATGACTTTTATACATTTATCCCAACCAGAGTAAAATGGGACGAGTTATTGGCGCTAAACCAAGATGGCGCTCATATATTTACTAACGGCTCAAAAATTACAGCAAAGTCGGGGGAGGCACTCATTTCGACTGCCATATCATTGCAGCGTCTTCCAGGCTGAAATAGTGGCTATTTATAGAGTTGTGGAATGGTTGAGGTATAGTGAGATATCAACTAAAAATATCAACATTTTTACTGACAGCCAAGCAGCGAATAAGTTCCTTGCAGGTGTGTTTCAAACATCACCAACAGCCCTTAAATGTCGCTCGTCTCTTAGTGAGGTGGCTGATAAGTTCGACATTCATCTGGCCGTGGTACCAGGGCATAGGGACACTCCTAAAAATTGTAGAGTGGATAAGCTCGCTAGGAAAGGTACAGCGGTAACGCTGCTGACGGACATGGTAAGATTTGGCATGCCACTTGAGTCTTGAAAGCTGGCTCTAAGGCAATATTCCACAGAAATGGCTAATTTCAGGTGGAAGAATAGCACCACCTCTAACACAGCTAGACAGATGTGGCCTAGTTTTACTGAAAAACGAACGATGAAGCTCACTCAAATGGTGAGGAAAGATCTGTCCATGCTGATAGGCGCTATAACAGGACACTGTATTACAGGTAGGCTTACCCTTAGAATAGGGGTTAATGCGAATGACTTCTGCAGGAGTCACATCGCATCTCCTCTCTTCATGCCCCGCTTTAGCCCGCAGAAGACAGAAGCATCTAAGAAGCCCATTTTTTTATGATCCCAGGGCTCTTTATGAGGTAGACGTTAAGCATCTACTGCTTTTTATTATTAGTTCAGGGTGGTTTCACACAGTACTTGAGGAGGAGTAGATCCCTTGTGGTACCACAACGGACAAAATGTGGGCCGGTCCTTACCCGGCCGCCACTTTCACTAAACCTAACCTAGTTGTAAGTGAGGGTGCTTTATTTCCTCGCAAATTATGCGTTTTATTAAACCAATTCACCAATCCCAACTACAACTTGCCTTATTTATATGGATGGGGTAGTCAAAAGCCATAAGCCAAGGTATCCTGTCCATCAAAAGTGTGCCTCCCTTTATTGGTATACGTATTTTCTTCAAAAAATAATCTCCTGGTCTTTGACCTCTATTTTTAAAAAATATTTATCCAGACATAACGTGCTTGATTTTAGGTTGGATGCACAGAAATTATGCACTGTTCCTTGGTGTGGTGAGTATGAATTTGTGAAATTCGACATTAAGAATATGTACCCTTAAATTGATAAGAGGAAGATTTTTTCTTTATTTTATGACTTAGTTTGTAGCGATGTTGTTGAGAGCACTTGTAAGATTCCTTCTGGGTTTATTCTGTCCTTTTTTAATTTTACCTTAGAGAACGGGTGTTATTTTTCATACAATAGCCAGATATACAAGCAGGTTCATGGCTTGCCTCTAGGTGGCTATATGCTGCTCTATCCATCCTCTAATCCTCTAACTTTACGCTGCTCCTTTTTTTAAAGAGCATTTCATAGTATTTTTATGTAAGTATGTAGATGAGTATTTAGTGTACATAAATATTTCCCACGCTGACATTTGTAAGACCTTTGAGCCATTAAAAAATTTGGAGTTCCGTCGAGCACAAAAGGCTTAATGGCTCAAGCCTCAACAGTATTTTTTCTGGATATCTTAATTGTTCGTGGTCGATAAAAAAAAATAGGGATTTATCATAAGCCGATGTCCTCTTTTCGAATAATACACAATTTATCTCATCATGCATTTCTTACCGATCTAGCTTATTACGAGACACAGTTTCAAAATAATAGCTATTCTTTTTTTATGACTGCCTAGTATTTTTTGAAGCTACTGGTTTAAAGCTGTATAGAATATCCCTAAGAAATTCCTTAAAATTTTCTTTTGTATGCCTTTTAAAACGTTAAACGATTTTACAGGATTTTTTAAACGATTTGGTTGCCCTTCCGATTCCAATCTTATTTTGTGGGTGTTACAAAAAGCATAGGTGGTTTCAATTCCCACTGTATCCTCTATTTAGTGTTGCTGCTAGGAACTTACAGTTTTCTTGCGTCGTTTTTTCCGTCAGTATAATCTTGGCAATCCCGTTTTCCCGAATGCTGATAGCGCTTTAAGAAATGTGAAGAAGTCTTCCCTCCGATGCTGATCCCTTCCGCTTGCTGAGTCCTTTATGTCCACCTGTCCTGGTTCCCAAGTTTTCATAGTACGTTGCGACCAATGCACGTGTCATTTTCTGTTGAGTGGTATTGGCTCTCCTGTTGATATCTTAAAGGCTGCACGGAGTATACCTAGAACGTCGCTGTTTTCCCATATGGAACTATATGGTCATGATGTGGTTACGCCTGATAGGATTACGCTTATACCTATGCTGAGAATATTTTCCCATATTGAACTATATGGTCATGATGTGGTTACGCCTGATAAGATTACGCTTATACCTATGCTGAGAATATGTCCACTAAATTACGTCTGAAGCTTTTTTAGGCCTTGTCTACTTTGGGTGTTCAGTGTGAAACTAATTCCATCTTACAATGCATTCCCTGCAGTGTTCGAAGGGCCACTAATACCTGTATATCTCGTATGTGTAACAACGGTATCGAAATCAGTGAATATGGTGAGTTTAAGCTATTAGGGGTTATTACATAATATTTTACTGAATTGGCTTCTTTCAGTTTTTTGATTGCCTCTGCTTTCCAAACGTGGCTAATTGCTGAAGTTAATGTTTTACTGTTGCCGTCTGGATGATATTTGTGTTCCTTTACTTTAGTACAAGTACAGTACTTTAGCGATAAATCCTAATGTTTTATTGTTGCAGTCTGAACGATATCTTTGGATAGTACTTTAGCGACAAAAATCTTAACGTATTTTTCTCTTGCATATCTTTCCATTTTTCAGTGTCATAATATTTATGTAAATAAAACATTTATTTACTATCTTTCTTTTTTATATTTTTTTTTTGCATGTTTTCTATTTTTTCTTATGTTTTTTATTTTTTAGTGAATTTTTCCTTCTGCGTGTTTTCCTTTTTTCCATTGTGTCTTTGTATCTTCTTTTTGTTTTTATTTTAAATTTTTTGTTTTTATTTTCTATTTTCAGGTTACTATTTTCTATTTTTTATTTTTTATGTACTTTTTTCTTTTCAGAGTACTTTTATTTCTTAGCAAAGTGCTTTTTCTCTTTTAATTTTTGAGTGTTTTTCTCTTTTTTCTTTTCCTTTCCTTTTTTTTCCTTTTTTTGTTAAACTAGCTTTTACAGTGTATTTTGCTCTTCAAGTACAGTCTACAAATACTCACTTATTTTATTACGTGCTCGCGTGCTATTACATCAAGGACAGAATGTTTCGAGTCGTAGTTGACGGTATTTCGTCCGAGGAGCACGCCATTAACGCAGGAGTACCGCAGGGTTCAGTTCTATCGCCAACTCTGTTTCTGGTTTTTATCAACGACCTTCTGTCGTTGACGCATAACCCAATACATTCGTTTGCTGACGACAGCAGCATTTGTCATTCATATTCATTTAAAAAACGCCCAAGCTCTATGGAGATTGAGAGAAAAAGGCAAAATATGAATGACACACTCCTAAATGATCTACAAAAATCTCCGAGTGGGGTCTTGCTAATAGAGTAGAGTTCAATGCAAGCAACACTCAGTGCTGCCTGTTAACCCACAAGCGGATGGATTGCCCTTTAGCACCCCTCAATATGAATGGTGTGGATCTTGTGGAACCAGCCATTCTTGACGTTCTGGGTATATCGATCAAATCTGATCATCATTGGAATGATCAGATTTTCGACGTGCCGAAAGAAGCGGCCAAGTGCCTAGGTTTTTTAAAAAGCTGCAAAAAATATTTCACCTCAGCTGATCTTCGCATGATCTACACCTCATATATTAGGCCGAAAATGTAGTACAGTTCGCACATTTGTGCAGGGGCTTCAAGATCTTATTTGGAGCTTCTGGATCGAATTCAACGTCGTGCGATATATTTGATAGGGGATGAAAGTATTTCATCCTCTCTCAACTCTCTTTGGCATCGCCGCAATGTTAGTTGCCTAAGCCTTCTGTATAGGTATTACCATGGGAAGTGTTCAAGGGAGACACATAACCTGACGGCACCAGCTCGTGTGTTTCCCAGGTCCACTCGGGCAGCTGTCCAAGCCCACCCCTTTACCATTGTGTCGATGTCCAATAGAACATCGCATTACCGTGATAATTCGTTCTTTAGTCGCACAGTTAAGTAGTGGAATAGTCTCCCTGCGAGCATGTTTTCCGGTAGTTTTGAGCTGTGCAAATTTAAAACAAATATTCACCGACATTACTCCATCTATCCACCCTCCAACTAACTATCACCCATCTTCCAAATCAACATAATGCTTACGCATTTAACGGGGGCATCCTCTGAGTGTTGGTTTAGTCTAAAAAAAAAAAATATAAATAAAAATGTGCTACATAAACAAAAATTTAAAAAAAAATGTGCTGCATAAGTAAAAATGTGCTATTCAGTGGTAAGCTATAAATTTAGCCTCTATCATTACACGATTCGAATGGGTTTTTATCCTTTTGAAAATAAAAATTATGCGTTTTGGACAAATTGGCATATTGCTGAGTTACATAGATAATTTATGGTGCTTGTGGATAAAAAAACACTTTTTTCGACACTCATATTCTGGGTTCTGGATTCCAGTAGGTCGTAAATCCAAAAGGATATCAAAATCGGTGAAATCGTCATCCAGCGGTTTTGATTTAAAAAAATCATTTTTTGCCAAGTTTTTATCAATCTAAAATAACTACTTAAAAAAAAAGATGCAAATGAAAGGTATCTAGGACCCCAAAATTAATAAAAACACCATGCCTAAATTTTCCCAAATTTTCTGAAAAATGGGAAATTTATAGCGATTTTTGTGAAAAATTCCAAATTAACTTTATTAAATACCGAATTCTGAACACTGTTGCACTAAAAAATTTTTCGCATCTAACGCATCTTCCTATTTACTACTTTGGGGTCCCAGATACCTTTCATTTGCACCCAACTTTTAGGTAGTTAGTTTAGATTGATACAAACTTATGGCGAAACAACCGGTGATTTTTGGCGAAAAAGTTATTTTTTAAAATCAAAACCACTGTATGACGGTTCCATCGTTTCCTTGTGGATTTACGACCTTGAATCCAGCTCCCAGAAAATGAGTGTCGAAAAAGTTTTTTTTACCCCTAAACAAAACGATCCAAATAAAACATTAAACTGGCCATTTCAGCTCTTGAAAGGACTTTGACGTAGCTTCTATTGATCAATTGTGTGTTGTGCGTATTCTTAATTGTTTGATCACAAATGACCGAGTACTGGGCCTACGTGTTTTATGACGACTCCGAACGGCTTATGTTCTCAAGAAGCTTTACATAGCTGTTATTACTCTCTGAGGTTTGCCATTGTCTGCAGAGATGTGACGACCGAACAGAAAAATTAATTCAATTGAAAAAACTTTCTGTCTGAGCTAGTCTACCCACTAGGCTACGGTCGCCACATGAACAAAATGATCCACCTTAATATATATGCATAGCAGAGAGGGAAATAAGGAATTTTTAGAAGATCATCGTTTTCTTTCAAAAGATCCGAAAATCACTTGTTCAAATTTTTTAATAATAAAGCAAAAATCGATAAAGTTTTTGATGAAAAATATCAATAAGCATTTAGGTCAAATATAAAATATTTTCTAGAATTTGTTTGTTTAAATCGAAAATGTATTACTCTTTGTATCGTTTTGAAGATAGCGGTGGTTTTGCGCTCTTCAATATTACAGTGCAATCAATAAGTTTGAGTACAGTTGGTTGCTTAATTCGGTGCGCACTACACCCCCATCTTTAAGATAAAAATTATTTTAGAAAAGAAAAGAAATAATTTTTAAAATTATACAATTCAAAGTTTCTTATTATGATCTAATAAATTGTTCAATTTAAAAATTGCAATTTAAATATATTTGTTTTATGCATTTTAGTTATTTTTATTAATTATAATAGATTATATTTTACATTTTATTCCAAAAATTGTTACAAAATAGATAAATGATATTTGTTACTAAAAATTATACAAATACAATTTGTTTATAAAATTTATACAATGCAATTGTTTTAATTAATAAATTTTTACTTTATTTGAAAACTTTGCATTAAATCAATTTTTTTAGTAAATTATTATGGTATTCTTTGATTTTACAATCTACGTTAACTTTAGAATTTACTCCATTCGTATCAATTATTATATATGGACCATGATATGGTGGTTGGTTTTTCTTTCTATTCATTCTTCTTATCATTACTTTGTCTCCAATTTTTATATTTAATGGTGCTGAAATGGCTAATTTTTCACTCTTAATCTTGGCTATGTTTATCAATTCTTTCGTTTTTTGCAATGAGTATTTTAATCTTACTCTTAATTCCTGCACATAATTGTCTGTGTTGTAACATTTTGAATTTTCTAAGTTATCATTTGGTAGGTTTTCCAATTTCCCAAATAGAAGTTCAAAAGGAGTGTTATTAGTGTCAACATGAGGTGTTGCATTGTAAGCAAATGTGAAGTATGGGATCCAGTGGTCCCATTCATCATCTTTGCAAAAAGTTAATAAAAATTCATTCAATACTCTGTGGTTTCTTTCTATAGAACCTTAGGTCTCATGATGATAAGGCGTGCTGAATATTTGTTAAATGTTAAGTTGTTTGCAGATCTCCGACATCAACCCTTTGGTAAACTCAGTACCCATATCTGATTTAAGAACCTTAAAATGACCATAGGTCAAAATTACATTTTCGATCCATGATTTAGCTATAGTCTTTGCGTCTTTGGTTTCCATTTGACAAGCAATGACATACTTCGTAACTCATATTGCATGGTTAATATGTAGCGTTAGTTATTGAATAATCGCAAAGGCCCTACAGTATCTATCGATATTATTTCAAAACTAGTTCCCGGTGTATCTGTCAAAGTTAATTCCTCTTTTGTATGTCTGGGTTGTTTGTTTATTTTACATTGTTCACAATTTAATATATGTTTCTTTATCATTTTGTTCATGTTTTTCCAAATGTATTTTTGTTTTATTTTTAATATCGTTTTTCTTATACCTATGTGGCCTCTAAGAGTGGAATTGTGGTATTCCTCAATTAATTTATTTTGTATATTTTTATCGATTATTCTTGTCGGTTCATTGTATATTAAAATTTTTAAATTTTCATTATCTTTTCTTTGTAAATTATTAAATATCTCTTTAAATTTATCCATTCTTATGGTTTTAAATATTTTATAATTTTTACTTAACGCGAGCTCGTTTATATTTTACCTATGCATTTTTGACGACAGTTTCTCCAAAGTCAGCTGTGTCGATGGATTATCGCTGCATCTCGTAATAACTTCTCTTTTATTTATATTAATTTGAATACCCTTGTAATTTCTATCTATTACGAACCTTACCCAGCATCTCGACAGGCAATAATCCATTACTTACCATCTGTGAATTCCATTGCAAGCAAGGGCAATATTTCAAGGGTGGGTTTTGTCATGTTACGAAATCAACATGTAATTTTATCTGAATTAAGATTATGAGCTTTAGATCAAGTGAGTTTTCAAGAAGGCAACAACAACAACAACAACAACAACTCTGTATAGAGTCAATCACTTAGCTGACTAGACAGTCTGTTTCGGAAATCGCTACATACATATTCCTCATCAGTAGTCTTTGAGTGATTAAGCTGTGATCAACTCACTGTTTAAACTAGCATATGAATGTGTAGATCCTCTAATTCATTCTCATGAATTGTATGGCTGCTAATCATATGACACTTCAAAACAGTAAGCCATTTTAGATCACCGCCATCAACTCTATCAAGGGTTGCCATCTGTTCTAGTTGCTTCTTCATTTATTTCAATATTCATTGGTGTTCGATTGTTTGTCGAAATGCACCATAGAAATGAAACGAGTTTTTGCTTCGCCAGAAGCTAGTGTTCTAACTGAAAGGTGGCTATTTTCACAACCAAATGTAATTTTATCATTTACTATATAAATTTATTATTTTATAAATCTATTCTGCACGCTACTTGATTTTTATAGATATACACATTTAAAATTTTGGAGAAAAATTAAAAATGGCTGTCAAAAAAAAAAAATACATCTCATTGCTTGGCAATACATGGAAAGCAATATTGCTCGCCATGAATTGCCAACCATGGCAATTGAGTAGTCTCGATTAGCAATAATTGCCAATTGACAGATGGAAAGCAATGAATTATTGCCTGTCGAGACGCCTCGTTAATTGTATCATTTTGTTAATATCTTATTTGGATGTGCACTCCCAAGCAAAAAGTTGATCAGACTTCTTGCTAGCAATGTCACTTGTTTTGTCTGAATTTGTGTTATGTGTATTTGTAATCATACTTCTTGTTATAGCCAGTATTTTGCTGGAATCATAGCCTGTAGTGAATCGTTGTTCAGCACTAAGCGAGATAATGCGTCAGCATTAGTTTTCATGCTGCCTTTCTTGTACATAATGTCAAAATTGTAATCGCATAGATCGAACCTAATACGTGTCATCTTTGATGACGGGTTTCTATGGGAAAACAGAGACACCAAAAGTCTGTGATCTGTTACTTCTAAAAATTTGCTACCGTAGAGGCATGGTCTGAAAAAATGTATGGCCATATATTGGCCAATAGCTCTTTTTCTATTATTGATTTGTTTAAATCGTCTTTGTTGAGAGACTTGCTCGCGTATGATATTGGTAGATCTGAACCAACATCACCTTGTGACAAAACGGCGCATAACGCACAATTTAAGGTGTCTGTCGTTAGTACAAATTGTTTTTCAAAATTTGGGTATTGTGGTTTTGGAGGGTTGAGTAATTTTGTTTTTAACGTATCGAAAGCATTTTGACAATCTTCAGTCCAATAAAATTTAATATCTTTTTTCAGTAGTGAATTCAAAACTTTAGCTTTTTCTGCAAATAAGTATGAACCTCCTATAATAATTGCAGAAAGCAAGAAATCTTCTGACTTCATCTGTGTCTTTTGGCACAGGATAGTTCTCAATTATTTTATTTTTTGCTGAGTCAGTTTTAATGCCCTAAGCTGCCCCGAGGTGTCCTCGGTATACAACCTCTGGTTTTCCTTTGAACTTCCTTTCAAAGGATAGTTTTTGTGTGATGTAGTGAATAGACTTAGGTAAGGGAGGGAGAAATTTTCTAATGCAAGAATGTCCTGGTGTAGCTTGTTTCCACTGGGAGGTGGCTTCTAGGCGGATGGCTGTATTAGCGGCCATCTGTTTAGCTAGGATATGAAGTGGTGTAAGATGGAACATTGTTTCTAATGCGTCTATCGGAGTGGTTTTTAGGGCTCCAGTGATGCACAGTTCCGCTGATCTTTGAACTTTACAGATAAGGTTAAGCTGAGTCTGTTTTTCGAGTGCATGTCACCAGACAATAGTACCATATAGCAAGATTGGCCTTACAACTGCTGTATATAGCCAGTGAGTAACACTTTGTGACATGTTAAGTTTATTCATTTCAAAGAATATATCGGCTAAATAGGCCATCCTCTGAAGCCAGGCAATGTCCAATAATTTTGGAGCCAGCTGAAAACATTTCTCCTCCAGAAAAAACTTTTATTTCGTTTCTAAGTATAAAGAATCGCGCCAAGACTTTACCTTGAGAAAGCCATCTGACTTCAATATGAAGAAGCAGCGTGGTAAACTGACTGCCCATATCTTGGTATAGTAATTTGAAGATCCTCGAATTTGTAGATTTAGCCTTTATGAAGTTGACTATCTTGACTTCTTCTGGGAGATTTTTACAAGCAAGATTTCGTCTGTGGATGCAGCAGTAATTGCAGGTAATATTGGGGGCTTCTTTGATAATATGAGCTCGTAACCCATTTACACCACAACAATTTTCCCATAAAAAGTTTTGATAGTGTGAAAAATATCTTCGCCTCTCGGGGCGTCAGAGCATGACATAATATGAGGTTTTCTTGAACATTAAAACCTTTTATATATTTAGCAAAAACAAGCAAAACAGCAATGTTTGAAACGTCAGTGCTTTCGTCAACTTGTATGGAGAAATGTTCACTTTCTTAAATGTCACTTATTATCTGGGCCGCAAAATCTGTAGCTATATCACATATGCGTCGAGATATTGAACTGTTTGAAAGACGGATGGTGCCTAATTTATTCATATTTTCTTCACCAAACATGCAGAGAGCAACTCTTTTAGACAAGGCGAAATTAAAGTTTCAGCTTCTGTATGACTTTAACCTGATTTTGCAATTCGATAGCTAACTCGATATGATGCTTCGGTGGCCATTTCTATGCCAGTTGTGGCAAACGTCATATATGAAGTCAGTTTTTGCGTATTATTAGCTTTTGGAAAAAAAAACACTTGCCTGCATAACTAGGATGCTTTGCATTCAAGTGCCGCAAAGGTAAAGAAGGCTTTATGCTGTTGTTAGATAAGACCTCTTTACATATAACGCACTGAGGATGAGGGCAGTCCTCGTCACCTAAGAATGGAAATCCGAATTTGATATAGTCCGCACAGAACCTTCTTTTTTTAACTTCTGTCCGTCGGCTAAAAGCGGCGCTTTCTGTTTTGAAGATGAGGATATCCCAGTAGATGTGCTTGGAAATTCACCTGGAGAATTTTTTTCTGCTTGTGAAGCATTCAAAACAGTAGTATCTCTCAGCTTTCCAGTTTGTAGCCACTTTATCATTTTTTGCTTGCAAGTTACGTTTACTTTCTGGCGGAATTCAACAGCTGTTGATCAGTTGTAATTTTGAAGAAACAATGCTAGCAAATCAAATTATTATATGATCAAAAATAGCCCAGTAAACTAAATATTTGTAGCAAATACTTGAACAGTTTATTTTTACATGTGATGTTTACAGTTTGCTTGGCTGCCATTACTGATTTTTTTCGCGTGCTCCCTACCAGAATTCGAGTACCACCAGCGGTACGCAAAAGCATAGCTTGAGAAACGCTGCCTTAGGGCATGTACAAAAGTGGCAACATTTAACACACTGGTTTGACTTGTGTTTACATGAAAAACAAAATCTAAAATTTAACAGGCAAAATAGCACATCTCAGAAATAGCACATCAAACCCTAAATAGCATGAACTGTGAATTGCCCAAATGTAATTTTAGCATTAAGAATTGATATCGCAGCGTAAAACATTACACTATCAATTTTAATTTTTTTTTTATCAATTCAACATAAATAACACTGCGAAAAGTTAGTTTTACATTGCCTCATTTTTATGAGTGTATATGGGCCAAAAACTTTATCGCTATCCTATGTAATTTAATTTGTATAAATATTTATTCAGCAATTTCAAAACGTATAGTATATAACTTTTAAGTGGGATGTGAAGGAACACAAAATAAATTTATTGCTATTGATTCATAAAGACCAATATTGATTTTGTCAAGCAGAGAGGAATTAAGGAATACCTCACTGAATATGTGTTCGAATAAATGTGTGCACCTTCAGGCATACATATGTAGCCATGATTAAAGTGGATTCCATAAAATATTACAGCAATAGCAACTGCGATTAAAAATAATAGTATAAATTTTTTGACAAAATGTAACATTGTTTCAGGCAAGTATAATGAATGTTAATGAAACTGAGGCATCTTTAAAAGATAGTCTTTAATCAAATAATGTAGTTACATGTGAATGTTTAATTGTCTCTTATTTCAAGCTCAGAAAACCTTTTCTTGATTAGTTTTGCCATGATTAAACTGTAATGATTACTAAATGTATCTAGTTTTGTAACCACTATTAAAATGGAATTTTAAAAATAATTTTAAAAGGATCACAATATTTTGACTGCAATAACCACATGCATATATAAAATGAGTTAGAAGTATTTCAGGTTTTAGTTAAGTTTTCTCTTTACAAACAATTTAAAAAGGAATTTGTAATTAGTTTTGAGATTTTGGTCAAAGAGTAAAAAAACATGTATCTAAATTTCAAGACTGCTCAAGTACAGGGTTCGCCATTTAACTTTTTTTTTCAGCTAGTGCTTGTTTCGTGAATGGTAACACTTAGCTCATGTCTGATTTGGCAGATAATTAGTTTTATCCTTCCGCTGAACGAATATGGTTGTGCATACGCTTGAATGTGCGAAAATTGCGTACGGATTTTGGAAGAAGAGAAGCACCGTCAGCTCCGTATGTTCGTTATCTTGTGAAAAAAGTGAAAGAAACTGGCATCCTCATCGATAAACCAAAACGTGAAAAGCCAAAAGCAGTGCATACACCCGAAAATATTGCAGAAAGTGTGCGTGAAGCGCCATCAACATCAATTCACCGTTGTTCTCAACAATTGAACATTTCGGAGACATCATTGAGACGAATTTTGCATAAAGACCTTGGTATGATGCCATACAAAGTCCAATTGGTTCAGGAGTTGAAGCCAACTGACCATCCAATGCGTTTTCGCTTCGCTAAGTGCGCCTGCGATCGACTTACAGAAGATGCCGATTTTGCCAAAAAAATCATCTTTTCAGATGAAGCTCATTTTGATCTTGGCGGGTATGTAAACAAGCAAAATTGTCGCATTTGGGGCACACAAAACCCGCACGCATTCATTGAAAAGCCGCTGGACTCAAAACGAGTCACTGTTTGGAGGGGATTTTGGTCCAGAGGCATAATTGGGCCATTTTTCTTCGAAAATGAGCAAGGAGTGGCCGTTACAGTCAATGGTAATCGTTATAGGGCCATGTTGAACGAATTTTTGTTCACAAAAATTGAAGAGGAGGATATTGGCAACATTTGGTTTCAACAGGACGGCGCTACGTGCCACACAGCCGAAGCTACACTCGATGTTTTGCGCCCTGTTTTTGAAGATCGCATTATCAGCCGCAGAGCTGATGTCGTTTGGCCACCTCGGAGCTGCGATTTGACACCGTTGGACTATTATTTGTGGGGTGCCCTCAAAGATAAGTGTTAGGCCGACAAGCCAGAGACAATTGACGCTTTAAAGGACAATATTCGTGAAGCCATTGGTGAAATACAGCTGCACACAATCGATAATGTGCTTAAAAATTGGACCGATCGTGTAGACTACTGCATGGCCAGCCGAGGCAGCCATTTCAATGAAATAATTTTCCATTATTAACCGGAAGGATTGTACTTTCAAATAATAAAAGAAATTTGAGAAAATATCCAGTAGTTTTTTTATAGAATTTTCAAAAAAAAGTTATTTGGCGGACCCTTTACATTATATAGCATTGCTCATAGATTAGTCAGCTGTATAAATATGTATCATTAGGAGTTCTTCCTATACTAAACACTTTTGTTCCAAAGCAATTACTTAAGTTCGAGCACATGCATTATACATAATTTATTCTATTCAAAAATTTTGTTGAATACTTCATTTAATGCAGTTTGTCTAAACCAAAGACGGTGTCATAGGATCGGCCTAGCCTGCTTGTCAAATCTAGGGCTCGGGGATCTCATTCACGTAGGGAACAATTGATATCAACGCTTTGGCATCAACAAGAAAAATATTCTACTGAGCATTTAACAATTCTTGACTAGAGAAATTCAATTGCCACAGGAAAATATTGTGTTGATTTTATTTAAAAAACCTGTTTAATTAATCATTAATAAGACTTAGAAGCAAGGTAGCAAACATTAAAGGAAAAAATATCTTATATAGAATATCTTAATAGTTACTGTGTCTCATATAAATAAAAATATAAAGCATATTTACCCTTCCCTACGTCCACTATATTCTATACTATATATTATACGTTCGTGTCATTACTCTACTATAGGGATTATTGCTGTTCTTTAAAACTTTATTATTTTTTGCTTTGAAGGGTTGTGCTATTGACCACAAAATGAATGTAAAGTGTTTCTTAAAACTTATACTAAATATGTATATCATACATACATTCCACGATACATGCATATCGAAACACTTCACACTTATTCTATGTTTTATTACCTATATATCTTATCATTATTATTCACACATAACGAATAAGAGTAATCCTACGGGACGGAATTTTATGCAAATAAAAGTCGAGAATTTGAACGAAATATATGTATTAACTAAAAATACAACAAACTTAAAAAAATTATGTACGCTTCAACGAAAGTTTTAGAATTAAGCAACAATACAAATCTTATGATTTGCAATATAAACTTTATTTCGCTACTCCGTAACCCCATATGGAGGCATGATAAGTATAAAGGGACAGTTTACCTAATTTTTCCGAAACTAAAGAAGTTTTTAAGTAAGCATTGTGAAAAAACGGTTAGAGATATTTAAGTAAATATTTTGTATTATTTTACATAAGTAACAAATTAAAAAAAAAATTTTGTGACGTCACTTCCGTGTCACACTTACGTAAATGCAGTATAAAAAAATAGACAAAACGGTGTGCAGGACATCTAGTTTGGCTTATCTGAAAGAAAAAAGGAAAAAATTTGGTAAGAAGTAAATCGGTATAATAGTTATTGCGAAATCTTGCACACCAATTTTAAAAAACCCGTTTCCAGAAAAACGCGTGACGCTGAAGTGACGTCACGAAAATTTTTTTGGTAAATATTAGTACAATACAAAAATACTTACTAAAATAAATCTAGTCGTTTTTTCACAATCCTTACTTAAAAAACTCCAAAAATTTCAGTTCCTACACTGTTTGGTATTAAGGAACATCGTGTCAAAGAGCTAGAATTTAATGCCTTTTCACACCGTTATATTTTTTCACACCGATCGGTGTAAAAAAGTAAATATCAGATGTTTGTTTTGTGCCCTGTTGGGTGTTTTTTTATAATACGCAAAATGAGAATTTTTATGTCATACCGAACGGTGTAGTTTTTAACAATTCGAAAGAATGTTTTTTACAATTCTTTTTTATGTGAATGGTTAAAAAAATGTATGCTATACAATCGGGCACTAAGGTAATTCCAAAGAAATAGGTCTGATAGACCGCCCAAGTGAACCTAGAAAACACACGAGCTTGTGGCATCAGGCATCCTATTTTCAACCTTTATATGCATGGCTACACTCTACCAAACCATTATCCACTTCACTCTTCATTTACGTTTAAAATTTTTTATTTTGTTCTATTTTTTGCAATGTTCATTCACCATCGCCACCTTTTTGTCAGGGTTGCTGAATGATAAATTCTCGTTGTCGGTTTTTGACATTTTCGACCGGTGTTACGGCATTTTTACTTCTTAAAAAACACCAAAAAACTGGTTTAAAAAAACACCGACCGTTTTTGGTCATCCATACAACCAGGCCAGTTACTGCAGGTATTTGGTCAGGCGTTACCAAACAAGACTACTTAAATTTTTCTGTATGGACCTCAAACACAATAATCGCTTTCTATTCGTTCTTGTTTAACCCGATAAACGAATAGATCGCATGAGTTAAACTTTTGTAAGTTTTGCCTCTGACCGCTTGGAGAATCGTCGACAAATGATATAACCAAACGGCTGATTGCAAAACAATACAGTTACTGCTTCTGACTGCTAGGGGCATTGTCGACGATGATTTGACTAAACAGAATAAAACACGCCTAATATGTAAAAAATTACTTTCAAATATTTAATCAAAACATTCTGAATCTTTAATCAAGATTTTGACTTTTAGTATTGAGAAACTTCATTCTGTGCTGAGAAGCATAATCTCTGCCTTAGACGAAGGCTTTGTTTTACAGAAATATACCACAAATTAGGCTCATTCCATAAATTTCTACAAAAAATTTCCTCACCCTTTAGAAAAAATTCACAAAAATATATGTGAGTGCCGATATATAAATCAGTTTTATTTGCTATAAACCTATTATCAATCACTTTTATGTTCCTTGAATGTGAATTTAGAATGTGAAACTGACATATATGACACAAACTCTTTTTTACATTAAATTAAACCACCTCTATTTGCATTGCAAAGAGCTTTTTCAAAGCCGAATTTGTACATATTTCTACTATTTAAAATGTCGAAAGCATTATTCATGTACCTAATGAAATTTACTGTAGCCTCAAAACCTGAAAATCTGACAACAGCAGTAATTCCCTATAAAAATCTAATATAAGCTACAGATTTACTGCACATCAAGCCTTACCTTAATTTTTCTATCAACAAATGTATATGAGCTTATTCCCTAAATCCAATTGCTCTTTTTCCTGCAAACTAGTTTTTGAAAATACTGCCATTTTTTAATTTTATTTTCTGAATCTTCAAACTCACCTTTTCAGCAAAAAATAAATTCCTAATGAGTTTGATCATGTGGCAAGGGTCGGTAAAACAGAAAATCACGTACTTATATGTGACACATTAGATCCTAAAGGTCTAGCTGCAGTAAAGTTTACTGCAGCCCCATCAAATGTTACCCCAACTACCTCAGTTCCTGTTTTTAAAATATTTTCGAAACAATGTTTTATCAAATTTACACGAACATGAACACCAAAATTTTGTTTGCTTCGGTGCTGCTGCAGTCCCTGTCTCCAATTTAGGTGTATCCAATTGATCCTTTGCTGCTTCAATCAATGTGGCTGGTAATAAAACTTTCCAATAATAAAAACAATAAATACATTTTTAAAATCATTACTTTTCGAATTAATTGTGAGCTTTTTAGATGAAGTAAGTTTGAAGAAGGCAACAACGACAACAAAAACTCTGTGTAGAGTCAATCACACAGTAAACTAGACAGAACTGTTTCGGAGGCTAATAAACCTCGCTCTTCAGTAGTCTTGAGTGATTAAGCCGTGACCAACCCACAGTTTAATTCTTACATAATTTGACACTTGTTCGAACAAATTCGTAAAAATTTTAATGTTATCATCGTCCATTTAACTATATGAAATTAAAGCAGTAACTATTTTTAGATAAAGGCTTTTTAACTCTACCGGGGTTGCCGTCTGCTCTAGTTGCTCCGTATTTTTATTTTCGATATACATTAGAGTTCGGCGAGTCTGCCGAAGTACGCCATAGGAACGAATTTTGCTTCGCTAGAAACTTACTTGATCACCATTAAAATCATGTAAATATTCAAAGAATAGATTACGAATAATTATCTTAATAAAATTAATATTATTTTTCCAGCTTTATTTCGTGCTACGTCAACAGCGGTACTGATTGCTTTGAATGATTCTGCTGATTCTGGTACCATTTGGAAAGCGTACAAGAGTGCGGTAACCAGTTGTCAAAATTGTATCTTACAAAATCGTATGCTTTCATTGACAAAATGTTTAAATTTAACGCAAAAGGTCTTATGGCTATTTTGTATATCCTTGCGTTTGGCATGCCCTTGATTTTCCTCAGCTTTCTTTTGAACAGATCTGCGTTCATGTCACCTAACATACTTAAAATTTCTTCAGTCTCCTTATTTATTAAATTTTCCTTTTTTATGCTGCACACAATATCTTTCAGAGAGGCAGTTCTTTTGGCTTTGCGCAAACTTTTTGGTTCAAAGTCTTGATTTATTTATTTTTTCCAATACCACCTTTCTGAGCACTTCTTGTTTATCCTTTACTTACGTATCTATTCTGTCGCGGTAACGTTAATCTTATTACCGAAGAAATTCACCTCATGGTAACTTTTACACCCTTTTGGTATTTTGCAGTCAAGAGTTACCGATGAATATTGTTACCACCTCTTTAGGTGGTAAAAAGCAAAACAGCTGACATTTGTATATATTGCGTTTTGAGAAACTAATTTAGTTTTATATACATTTAAAATAAAAAATAAACACATAGGACAATGTCAACTTCACTGTTGCTGCTTCTACTTCTCGATGATGAAGTAGAAGAAAAATCTTTGAGAAGACATCACCTGAGATCTTTGCGGGATAGCAGCGATCCGTTTAATTTGACATAACATATTCAAGTTCCATTTTCGTCTTCCAAAGGAAGTTTGCTTTATGCTTGTTGAGGAGCTGATGCTGAAGGATACGCAGGCAACTTCTCTGCCCTTTGGAGTACGATTTTTTTGCTGCCTTTTGTTTTTCGCACACGGTTCATACCAAAAATGTGTTGCAAACAGTATTTATGCCTCACTGAGCCAATCTTCTGCGTCGCGGTCAATTAAATATATTTCTGGCCTTATAGTGAAATACCGAGCTCCGGAAATAAGTTTCCCAACCACAGACGAGGAGCAGTTACCTATTAAAGCCAGGTTAATTTAAAAACAAAGAAAATAGTTTGTTCATAATGTTTTGCACATAATTGCCTAGATTTTATTCTAAGTTTGGATTGAAGGGAGTGGTTGGTGCAATTGATTGCACTCACGTTGCTCTAATATGTCCGCCTAAAAACTACCCAAGGAATCCGTGCAGCCTGTACATGAACCCAAAAGGCTATTATAGCATAAATGTAGAAGCTGTTTGCGACACTAATCTACGATTTTTGGCGGTAAATGCAAATTTTCCGGGCTCCCGCCATGATTCTAATATTTGGTCAACATCACTAGTGCGCGCATTCATGACTACTCAAACAGAAAGTTGGTTAATAGGTGACCAGGGATATCCGCTGGAACCGTGGCTGCTTACTCCTTTAGCTCAACTAGGACCTTCAAACGAAGAAAAATATAATAAAATGCATTGCAAGGCTCGTGATGTAATAGAAAGAAGCTTCGGTGTAGCGAAATCACGCTTTCGCTGCATTTCAAAATTCAGAACTTTGCATTATAGCCCCAAAACTACGTCAGAAATTGTAAACGCTTGCCTCATTTTACACAATATTGTAATAAAACAGGCTCCACATGATGAGTTGCAAATTGATGAAGAAATCGAGACTTACATCGTGAAGGCGAAAGAATTCGTCAATGTATAATTAACACTATATAATTGAAAAGCTTATTGCAAGAGCATGATAAGCCACTTAAAAAGTATTTTGAAATAATCGTTTTTTGAAAAAATGTATTTTTCTATGTACAAATGAAATTGAACATGATAACTTTTACAAATAGGTTACAAATTTTAAATAAATATAAAGTAAAAAAAAATTTTTTAAAATAAGTTTTTATTTAAAAAAAGACGTGAACTAAAAAGAAAAAAATAAATTTAAGTGACATTTATCATATATGTGTATAGTAGGTATATTATAGGTGCAGAAGAAACCCCTCTTGGTTACTCATCATCATAATATAAGCGTACGTAAATTGGTAAGTTCTTAGGACTTATATAAATTTAGAAATTTTCAAATACATTTATATATAAAATTGATCGATCAACCAACTCAAATAGAATGTTATCAGTGAAACGCAACGTGTAAATTGAGGTCAAAAACTGAATTCCAAAGCTGTGCGGCCTATAAATTCAAAGCTATTCGATATCGCAAATTTGGGTCTCATGGGTGGTGCCCCTCCCCCTTGTCCAAATCCCATAAAATTTCATCACTGAAACGGTACGTCTAAATTGTGGTCGAATACCGAATTTGTAAGCTGTGCGACCCATAACTCTAAAGCTATTTGATAGCACAAATTTTGTATATATTTGTGGGAGGTAAAAGGGTTGTGGCATTTCTTCTTAAACCATCTCGTACTCAAAGCAAAGCCACTTGCAAAAGTTGAGCTCAATCGGACCGTAGATGAAGTGTGATCATGCCCGTTTTTATTAAAGTTAATGACAGTTATCATACGAACTTATTTGGCAAATTTTAATTTAATACGACCAAAACCGCCTTAAATATAGCATTTTTATTAATTTGTGGGCGATAAAAGGGGGTGTGGCATTATTTTTTTTAAACCTTTGCGTAGCAATTACGAACAAACCTGTAGAAGGAAGTATCTAATTTGGTCCAGTCGTTTTCAAGTTTTAAGCATCCGAACAAATCACGATTCATTTTTATATGTACAGATATTGAGTTGTGGGCGGTAAAAGTGGGCGTGAAAACATTTATCTATCGTGACTGCCTCTTGGAGTACCTACACAGCAAGTTTCACTATAAAGATGTGTAGATCTCCGGAATTGCCATGATTTCGAAAAAGTGGGCGTATTAATATTACTACCACGCCCATTTTTGTACAATTACCGACAGTAACCATCTGAAAAACCGTCGATATTATTCGATGAACAACCGAACCGATTGAAACCGTCTGATATACATCTTTTTTTTTGTTGTGATCGATAGCGCAAATTTTGCTTGTATGGGAGGTACCACTCCCCCTCGTCGAATCCTTACCAAACCTCACAGGAACACTCAAGATGTAGCTTCAGTTTCCCTGAAAATTTCATAAAGATCGGTTCAGCGGTTTTGGAGTCTATACGTGATATAGCCACATACCCACATACATACATCCATTTTTATATATATAGTTCACTTCAAAAGTAAAAAATGGTTCTTAAAAAATCAGTTCATTTAATAATGTAAATAAAACAAAACAATTCATTTAAATTAACTTAAAAAAAATATGAAAAAGTCTTACAATCCCCTAATCACAAAAATAGTTTATATAAAAACAAAATAACTATAAAACAAAATTACTAAAAATAAATCACTGATTAGGAGAAGGGTGCTGACGCTGCAGAAATGCGAGTTCCTTTATGGCTTCTGCTAGTGTTGTTATGCCATTTGCTATGCTCTGCAACGATTCTGCTAGCCGAACCTGTTCTTCTCTACGCTCCAGCAAATTCTGTTGGAACTCGCTGAGCTCCAACAGCAAATTCTGCCCACCACCCGTGCGATTGCGCACAATTATAATTTTGCGCGCACGAGCTTGCAGCTGCTTGCGCCAGTTTCTTAAAGCCTGAAGTAGAATAGCATTATAATATTATAATAGCAAAGAATATGTACTATATACGTACCTACTTCTTTCCAAGAATCTGGGGTTCTTGTTGGCCCCAACATCGCATTCAAATTTGTTGCAATTTCTTGCCACAATAATTTTATGCAATTTGGCGATGTGGGGCAATTTTTCCCTTGCAGCAGCTCTGGGTGGCTGCGAATGAATGTAATATCCGGCGTAGTGCGTGCATATTTCCTGCTAAGAAAAGCAAATATTTTAATATTTAACAAAACAAGCAAAATTATTTTTACTTACTTCTCTTTTTCCATTGTTTTTTATTTCACCACACTATCACACAGCGTTGCCAGATGCAAGAAAAGGGCTTTATTTCAATAAGGTGAGTTTCCGAGGTTTGACAGCGTTACCGAGTGCACAGAATACCAGTTGCTAAGACCGGCAACGAATTTGAGTAACAAGATTACTATTACCGGTAACGCACAGAATCGATCTGTTAGGGTATTCATTACTAATTATATTTACTTAGGAATTAAAGCAATAGTCTCCTGTGAAATATCATCCAGAGTAACATGGGAATGCCTACCAAACTCAATGAACTAGGCAAGAATAACACCGTTACTATACTCTGGGTCCCAGGACACAAAGGAGTACAAGGTAACGAAGAAGCTCAGCGCGACGGCGCAGCCACAAAATATATAGGACCAGAACCATTCTGCCGACTGGGCACATACACTATAAAAAAGAACTAAGAAGGGAGGAGATACACAAACGATCAAACCTTTGGAAAAGCCTCCCAAAGCTACAACAATCCAAATTGTTCCTCAGAGATTTAAGCATTTGGAGAGAAAAATTTGGCATAAGCTTAGGCAAACAAAATCTAAGAATTCCAACGGGGTTTCTTAAAGAGCACAGCAAACTTAAATATTACCTGACGAAATTGGGCATCGAAACCGATAGCAACTGCCGTTTCTGTAAGGAAGTTGAGTCGACTCCAAAACACCTACTTAGAAACTGCGACGCTGTGCTCGCAGGCATAAGCTAGCTCTGTAGCGGAACCTTAACCTTACGAAAGAGGTAAAATAAATCTCTATTAGGTCGCAGTACGCATCTCCAACATATAGCATTAACATTAGGGTATTCATGCAAAGTGGTAATCTTACAATTTAAGCAATCATTTTTTTTATCAGGTAGGTTGTATGAACAGCCCATAAAGGCAATTGTTGTTTTGCATCATATATGTCAGCTGCAAGATATTGTAGTGCACTTCAATCTAAATATTGCTATAACTGCAACTTAAACACATTTATTTCATGCACGTATTATTTATATGAATTTTACACATAAAGATCTATTCTACAAACTAAACATTTCTATAAACGTAGCCTAAACACATTTATGTAGCAAACAAACAAAAAAAAACATAACTATTATTTACATTCTTACTCGCTTGCACATCAATAAGGTCAGTGAACTTTATGTTTACATAACTACACTATATAACTACATTACAATGACTACATAAACTAATGTTCTACTTAGTTACGATTATATTAAGTTAGATATATAAATTTAATTTTGTATTTATTTTAAGTCTAAAAAATACTGTCATTTAACTTTATAAGCCGAAGAAAATCTAAAAATAAAATCACTTAAGTTTTGAGCTTTAAACAAATTGTTCCTTTTAATTTTATTTCTAAGCGCCTGAATGCACTTTCGAGTGTCGGCGCATAGAATTCTTTTTTTTAAATCAGGCCAACAGCGTTCTTAAGCGCTGGCTAAAATAACGCGTGCATAAAATATATTTTTTTTAAACGCGTAAACTTTCTTTTACAATATTTTTTTCTTTACAATATTCTCATATGCTGCATACGTTGTCCATAAGATATTAAGGTGCAATTTTTAATAAAATACTTGTTACTTTTGCTCCAATTCACAAATTCTTACATCTGTCATTGCTTCTTAACGGGTTCTGATAAGAAATTTATTACTTTCGAAAAACTGAAACAGCTTATTGATCACTTAAGTTTGCCACCTTGTTTGTTCACCTAAATCGAAGAGCAAATATATTTGGTTTGTGCATCGGCAGTTCATTTATAAGACTGATAAACTTATACAGTTTATACCATTTATAAGGGACTTGCCCACTTGCCTAAAAACCCTTACTATTTTTTCCAAGGTGTGTTTGAAAAGTCATCACTTAACTCCGTTGCTCTTTTTATAGATATTTTTTTATTTTAAGTTGCGCAACATTTTGCATTTTATCATTATTTGATGTCAAAATTTCTGCGCTAGGTGTGGCGTAACTTGAAGATTGTGATGAAAATAAATTTCCCTGAAAAATGTTCGCAAACCAAATTTTTATGAAGTAACGCCAATAGCCCCTGATGACGATCATGGTTTTCGAGACATTTCATTAAATTGCATAATTCGCACGAAAAAAAACCACTTCACACAAATAACACGCGCTTGCTTGTTTTCGTTTTTCCTGCTCACGATTTTAAATAGTCTTTTATTTATTTAAATGCACAATATAGAAATCTTTAGAAAACTCTTTTTTGTTACACTCAAAGACATGCTTAGGTTGTTTTACTAAAGCGGTTGGTCAATTCGGAGCTGAGCTGAAAAGCAATAGGGATGAAAGAGATAGAGATATGTATTATATACGTATAGGGCACGAAAATATGTAACAAGAATTTTTACTCGTAATGTACATAGTCTACCTATTCAAACTAGTTGCACTAAACTGTTATACTGTCAAATCAGCTGCTCATTTTTAATAAATTTTGTGCAAAGCAGTAGAGTAAATACGAAAAATTGAGAAATATATTTCCAAACGTTCGAAATTATGACCATTGATAAATTTTGCGACCTAGATCGGTGCAAGGATATAGGTATTAGACAAACAGGCACAAAAGATGCTAACAACAGTCTTTTGGTTGCAGCTGCAGAGGTAATTGGCATAGACTGGCACTTTCCTATGGCTTTAAGTCCTAATTCTTAAGTTGAAAAAAGTAATAAATTTCTTTAAAAACTTAAATCATGAATAAAGGTAAAAACCTTTCCTAAAAATAAACAAAAAACAAAGAAAAAAACTTACTTTAAAAAATTTTTATATTATCAAACGAAAAAATAAAAGATAATACAAATCTGATAAAACAAAATATCTACACATCCAACAGTATCCAACTGGTATGGTACCGCAACAAAGCATGGTTAATATCCTATCCAACAACCATATCAGGGTCTGATACTTTGGATGCTATGGTATTATCTTTGGTAGCATCTACTTTACCAAACACGTTTTTTTAAAACCTTGTATCTCAGTGGATGTTAAAAATAGACCCCACTGCCCATAAAATTTTTTGGTCGATATAAGCCAAGGAATCACCCCTTAGCGGATTAGCATCTCAAGTCAGGATACCATGTATAAATTAATTAAATAATTAATTTTATATCAAAATGAATACAAATAACACAGTGTTCACAATGCTGATGGATGACTCGATCGATGTAAATCTATTGATGCATATATCGAATCATGGAGGGCATGGAGGCTTGACAAGGGATTATAGCTTGGAAAAATTTCGAAATAACAAGTACTTAGAAAACATGATTACTACTTATACAGACATACTATTTAGAAAGAATTTCCGAATGACGAGATCAGCTTTTAGGGTTTGTCTTATTTTTGCAACAGAAATTTATTGATTTTATCATAAATGCAGACCAAGCAGACAGAGGGGCAGGCATGATTCTTTGGGGGGAATTTTTTTTTCATTTAAATAAAAAAGTGGGAAATTAATACATTATTCATATATATTTTTATTCAGATTTATATATTAAGAACAAACTAGCATGTTTTGATTTAAATCTTTTGCTTCTTTAAATTTTTTCTGGAATTAAAATTTGCAGTTTTTTTTTATTTTAAAATTAATAAACATTCATCATGCATAAAAAAAATTTTTAAATTATAAACATTTCAATGAATTATATATTTTTTTATGTATCTGCATCAAATTGGTGCACAACGTGTTTTTCATTTCTAGTAAGTTCCTATGGATGCGGGTTAAAAAATTATTTAAATTAAAATCTTATTTTTTGGTAGCAAATGTTGGCGATCCAGTAGAAATTTGAAAAATTGTAACAATTTGTCTGAAATGTTAAACAAATTTTATATATAGATATGTGTATATTTTTTGTTATTTTAAACTAAACTAATTTTAAAGCAATAAACTAATATATCAACAAAATGCATATTAATTATTCATTTAAAGATTTTCATTGTCTGATTTGGTCAGATGGTGCAAACGGTTACCCCCTGGCTACAGGCCTGTGGCAACCATACAGAACCGCAATCAAAGTCAAACATGGATACTACATTGCAAAAGAAGCTTCCATTTGTAAAGGAGCGGCAGTTATGGTTTCGATTCAACTAGAAATAAAAAATTAAAAAGTCTAATTTAATTTTTGGAGCGGTATTGCTATCTTGAGAGGTGGTAGCCCTGTCTATTTTGTTTCGAGGGTACTGAGTTAGAACGTCCCTGGTTTCCTATAATCAGACTTACAGGTGCTGCCTCCTCGCCAAGGTGGCACCAACGCTACGCTTAGATGACCCATAAACACTAGGTTGGCAGCTAGGTTGGTTTTTATAAAAATATAAAACAAATAAACACTTTAAACAAAACATATATAGCGAACATACCCATAAACACCTTAAGTCTTCACTTTCAACACCTTCGAATTCTTTGGTGTTCATTCCGTCTTCACTTTCAACTCCTCGAATTCTTTAGTCCTCTTCTTTAATTTCTCAAATCCTCAAACACTTTTCAATTCTTCATTTTGAACTCCTCGATTTGATTTAAGCGTGAAAAACTTCACTTCAAAAACATAACATGGAGTTTATTCGAGAAAAAAAAAATTAGTTTAATTTTTAAAATTTTTTTCACGTTTAAAGTATGACGTGGAAATATTAAATTAAAATAGTTCTATTTTATTACAACTTTTTCTTAGAAAAAAAACGTTAACTTTACGACCGAAAAAATTTTTGGTTTTTGTTTAAAAAAATTTTTATTAATTTATACGTAACAAAAAATAGTGAGAACAAACTAATTCAAATACAACAGAAAAATATTCTTAGATAGAAAACACACACTTTAAATGTTTTTTGCAGACTGAACTGTACTTTATTGCAGTTGCTATTATATTAAGCCAAAAGCCATTCGAACGAATTCATTTTGCGATAAATCGAGCTTTATTAAGAAAAAGGAATAAAAAACTACTCGCGTATTTAATTTAAAAAGTTATTTTTAGGTTCTGCCTAAATTATACAGCCGTATATTCCCTACTGGCTTCAGAAAATATATTTTTTTTTTAACTTTTCTATGCTTTTTAACTCTGGACAGTGCAACGGCTAAAAATGAATCGAGTTGGCAGCTGTTGTTTTCTCAATACTTGATAAATTTTTTTTAATTTTCTCATCCTTTTATAGTACGAATAACGGTATTTTGTCTTAGAATTACTTAAAAATTATGTTTTTACATAGATTAGTTAAAATGTAAATATAATCATACACTCTTACACACAGAAAAATTTTGCATAGTAAAATCATTTTGATGCATAGTTGATTTAATTTTACATGATTTCATATTTCGTGGTGACAGCAACATTAAAATCATTGTGATTTCATGTGAAATCATTTTAAAAATCATGTAAAAAAAACACGCACTCACACGTGCATGGTGTTTATGTGTTGGTATTATTTTTGCAGAGTAAAATCATTATGATTTCATGTAAAATCATTATGAAATCCATTAAAAACATTCTTGCATCATGTAGAAAGTTTATCAAAATGATTTCATGTAGAATCATTATGATTTCATGTATAATCATTATGACATAATGTAAAATCATTATGGAATTCTAGTAAAATCATTACTGCATCATGTAAAAAAAATTGTTAGCGTGCTTAAGAAGTTCCGTTAAGTTCTGGTGAATTTTTGCATATCAGAAGTTTAATCGCGAGTTGCAAGTAGCGTCGTGCAAAAATTAAATAGTGTTTAATGGAAAGTGAACAAGTGCTAGTGGAGGTAGATGAAGCAGAAGGTAGTGTGGTGTTCTACGAAAATATTATTATCCATGAAGATAACAATGAGGCTGAGCTCGACGAACTATTAAAACAATTTAATATATCGGAAGTGAAACATTACTTGAAAAGTAAGTATTCATAAAACATGATTAAGGATGAGTTCCTAAATGCATTTATGCAATGCATCAGTGTGTTTCATTTTGAATTGGTGCTAAATTTAGTTACGAAAACAGTCCAACTCTGTTGAAATTCTTAAAAATAGTCTAGTTGCGCAGTTTTGGTTAAAAAGCTTCAAACCAATTCAAAATAAAACACACTGATGCATTGCATAAATGTATTTAGGAACTCAGCCTTATTCTAAAAAAGTTATAACAATAGGAATGTGCACGGTTAAAGACGAGGGCTTCCGTGGCCTCTTAGCAACAACAGCAACAACAGTAACATACATTACTAGTGTTGTTGAGTTTAGTACTTGTTTGTTTTCAATTAAATTTTTAAAATTTAAACTTTTGTTATTTGAAATAATTTTCAGTTTGTGAAAATTATTTTTGTTCCGAAACTTTATATCATTGTTACGCATACGCCTGGTATGAGGCAACATTAAGTAAGTTTTTCTTATTATTAATTATTGTAATTCCTTTATAAATTCATTATTACATAATTTACAGAGAATAAACCTATTCCTAACAAAAACTGATTCGAGTTTATTTGAAGCCTTTCGTACGCAACAATTTTATTCTTTAATGGTACTAAAGCTCGTCGGTACAACAATTTGATGAAATTAAGCCCTAAACCAATCCAGAGAATAAGCCAGAGACTAGCCAAGAAAAGACTCGTGAAAATGCCTGTAAGCCGATCTCCTCCACGTTCGTCTACTGTACCGATTGCCACGTGGGATTCAACCCTCTCTTGCCAACGCTCGTCTTCTGCGCCAGCTATCACGTCAGATTCACCGAATGAGTCGTACACCATTACTACCGAATACACGCCAATATGTAGCATATTTCCTGAGTCGGACCCGCCGCCTTCACTGTCACTTCCAGAACCATATCGGGACTCCAGTAATTCAAAAGCAGAGTAGATAGATCTGAATAAGGTAACAAATGAATTTAATAAAAAGTTAATGGAGATGCAAAATTTATTTATGAGCCAAATGCATTCCATTCAATCGCTGGTTATAGACAACACCCAGCAAATGAAAAATAGTGTCGTCAAATTAAGAAAAGAATTCGCCAAAATCCTTTGTTTTTGCAAGTAGCAGCGCCCATATCTAGCCTAGCGACAATACCATTGTTCGCAACCTCATCGACTCAGAATCTCATTTCATCGTCAGCGCCCACATCTGCCCCAGTAACTTTGCCCATTATGACCAACGTTACTTATTTATCATACTTGTCACCATCGTTTGAACCTAACTCTTTACCAACCCTTAATCGAGCTTCAGTGGAAACTCTCACTTCTGACCAAGCCATTGTACACCGCCACAATAAAATCTATCCATTGCCAAAATTTTCTGGGATACCAGAAGAGTGGCAAACTTTTATAGAAGCCTTTAGTAGTACCACAAGGGCATTTGAGTATTCCAGCCTTCACAATATCATGCGTTTACGAGAAGCTCTGCAGGGAAGTGTATGCGAAACAGTTGAACCTCTCTTAAGTCATCCACAGAATGTCGATACCATTATTAACACTCTGGAAGAAACTTTTGGTCGTCCCGAGCAGCTCATAAAGTCCCAAATTCAAAAAGTACGTTTCATTCCTGCTGTTTTCGACGGAGATTTAAGTTCAATTTAGAACATGGCAACTTTTCTCCAGTCTGCTAGAGGTGAACATCACCTCTCGAATCCACTGCTACTTAGCGAGCTTGTAGCGAAGTTGCCAACATCCAAGCAACTTCAATGGGCTGAAAATTGTGTTCTGTTAGGTAAATCACCCACTATTATGGACTTTAGTGTGTGGCTGTATAGTTTAAGAAAACTCGCCTATATGGTAAATGATGCCCTACCTTCCAGCTATGTTGCTACTCAGTCAAGCCAACAAAAAAGAGGACGACAGCTACAGCTCGCAGAAAATAAGGATCGTAGATTCGCTTGTGTGAGCGTCACACAGAAGAAGTGTTTAAAGTGCCAAGGAGAATGTCGTTCGTTAGCAAATTGTAGTCTCTTCTTAAACTTGTCATTGTACCAACGCTGGACTAAAGTTAAATCCTTACGTATTGCTTTTCATGTTTAAAATATGGACACCAGGGGTCAAAATGCTTTTCAAAACGAAAGTGTAATAAAGACGGGTGTATACGTTTTCATCATCCACTCCTTCACTCGACGAACGCATCTAAAAGTTCTCCAAGCCCAATAGCCATAACAGAATCCATTTCTCACGAACATAGGAGTTGCCTTGTGGATTCTAATCGTGTAACAGTGGTTTTATCTTATGGCTGAGGTCAGCTCAGCCGTGCCAGGATCGAGTGAAAGATCCACAAACTTTCAACAAATGAGAACGCAGTTGGTGTTGGTTTTAATATTACAATTTCAAGTTTTATTGAGACTCGTTCCTTAATATGGCTATGCATAGATAGGTGGTGTGCGTATTAATTAGTGGCTTATGCAGTAGTGCGGTTGTGTGTTGTCAACTAGTTTTATTGAGTATGCATGTAGCGTGTGTTTCTTTCTATGGTCTGGTGTCGTAATGCGGTTGTGTGTTATTGCTGCTTTAATAATAATAAGTAGAAATATTTAAGTAGTACAATATGAATATATATATCGATAATATTTAATATTATAGTTTACGTAGTGTATAAAAATATAATATTTGTAACGTCTTTATATTTATAATCATAAGTAGGAATATTTGAGTGATATAATATGAACATATATGTACATCAAAATTATTTAATATTATAGTTTATTTAGTGTATAAAAAGTATATAATATTTGTAACGTCACGTTACAATCGTGATGAGGACTTTGTGTTATTCCAAGTTATCCCTGTCAAATTATACAGGAAGGAAAAAACCATTGAAATATACGCGTTTGTAGACGACGGAGCTAATGCTACTATGCTTGATGCTGAAATCATGAAAGATTTAGGTATTACTGCACAAGAAGACGTTCTTGCAATACAATGGATAAATAGTCAAACGTCAAGAGTACCGACAGTGAAAGTAGAGCTTACTGTTAGTGGTGTAGAACTTCATGCAGAAAAGTATAAAATGTCAAACGTTTTCGTGATATCTGATGATATCTGAAGCCCATTCAATCGCTTAATGTAGCGAAATCAAGAAAAAGGTATGGAAGTATTCTAGACGGGATACGCATAAGAAGCTACTATAAGGTACAGCCGAAAATTATTATTAGTTTGACTCATGCCTTCTTGACCGTGCCAACCGAAACACCACGTTCTCTGCCATCTCCGGGTCCAATAGTCACAAAAACAAGACTAGGGTATATGGTTTATGGCCCAGTTGAAGAAAAATCCCATCAGCAGAAGCATATTTCCTGTCACGCAAGGAAATATACAGACAAATGTCAACTTTTTGAGAGCTTGGAAAGTATGATGAAGAGCTACTTTGACATGAAAATTTTTGGAATGAAATTAAACTTGAAACCCTTGCAGTATAAAGACAATCAGAGAGCACTGAGTATATTAGAATCCACAACGAAACGAAGTGTTGAACGTTTTGAAGCTGGACTACTCTGGCGTGAAAATTTTTCATCATTTCCTGATTCTTTCAACATCGTCGTTTGTTGGGCGTTGAAAGAAAAATATCTCAGGATGCAGAGCTAGCGAAGGAATACTGCGAAAAAATGGAAGAATATGTATATTAAAAAAGGGTACGCGAGGCAATTAACGCCAGAAGCAGCAGAACGCTTTTCTCCAAAAACGTTTTACCTCCCACACTTTCCAGTAATAAATATAAATAAAAAGAAAATTAGTTTGGTTTTTGATGCTGCTGCAGAAGTAAAAAAGTTTCTCTTAATAAAGCCTTATTGTCTGGTCCTGACATTAATCAGCCTCTAATATCAATACTTCTAAAGCTTAGACAAGCCCCTGTAGCTATCTGTGGGGATTTGAAAGAAATGTTTCACCAAGTCAGTATCGTTGACGAAGACCGAGATGCGCAAAGATTCCTATGGCGAGGTGGAAATCCGTCAAACCCATTGAAGACCTTCGTGATGGGAAGAATGATTTTTGGGGCAACTTGTTCGCCAACAATAGCTCAATACGTTATGAATGTAAATGCGCAGTCTTTTGTAACAGACCATCTTCGGGCAGTGAAAGGCATCATAGAGAGGCATTACGTTGATGAATATGTTGACTGCTTTCGATTTGAAGATGAAGCAATCAAAGTTCTAAAAGAAATTAAATATATTCACAAATCCGGTGGTTTTGAAATGCACAACTTTGCTTCAAACTCTAAATAGGTTAACCACGAGTTGGGGGATGTAGTTATTAACGAATCGGTCAATGTAGATGGTGAAAAAGTAGAACGCATCCTTGGCATGCACTGGCAATCTAATACAGATGAATTTATATTCCCGTTGAAGTTTCAGAAGGTGCCAGACGAAATTTTAAGTTGTGCAAGAAAATCAACAAAGCGTGAACTTCTGTCCGTAACAATGTCTGTTTTTGATCCGTTTGGTTTGTTAGCCAATTTTATGGTATGCGCCAAAATCCTTATGCAGCAGGTATGGAAGGCTGTAATTGAATGGGACGAAGAACTTCCTGACGAAATTTTCAAAAAATGGAAAAATTGGTTAGAACAACTGCCTAACGTCGCCAAATTTCGAATTCAGAGATGTTATTTTCCAAGTTTCTTGGACACAGATGTGGAACTTCATGTGTTTTGTGATGCAAGTGAAGAAGCGTTAGCAGCTGTAGCATATTGGCGGATCATGCAACCAGAAGGAGTTACACTGGCATTCATCGCTGGAAAAACAGCGTGTGCTCCTACACGTTTTCATTCAATTCCTAAATTGGAATTGCAAGCAGCGGTTCTGGAGGTTCGTTTAAGGGACATCATGATCATCAGATACCACGAAATTGAAGCCAAAAGTTCTACATTATGGTGTGACTCGCATACTGTCATTCGGTGGCTAAGATTCGACCATCGCGTTTACAAGCAATACGTCGCCAATCGAGTTGCAGAAATTTTAGAATCTTCAAAAATTAATGATTGGCGTTGGTGCCCTTGAGAGCTCAATCCGGCAGATGATGCCACGCGAGCGAAATTTCCTATGACATACAATCCTGAAGGACGATGGAAAAAAGGAGCACAGTTTCTTTTGACTGATGAAAACAATTGGCCAAGCGAAGATATGATGAGGCAAAGGAAAGATTCCAGTTCGGACGAACTAAAAATAAAGCATTTCTTGTGTATTGCCCAGATATAAACCGTTTTCCAAGTTATGAAAGACTTAAGCGAGCAATGGCTTGGGTCTTTAGATGTATTTATAATTTGAAATCGAAATTTGAAATGGGTCAATTGGTGAGCTCAAATGTGAGGAAGAGGCTAAGGCAGAGGTGTATTTATGTAGCTGTGTTCGAAGGGAGGTATTCTGTGACTGATTTACATCTTTAAGTAAGAAGGAAACTATTTCAAAGTCTAGCAGTCTGGTCATGCTCAACCCATATTTGGATGAAGATAATGTCATGCAAGTAAATGGCAGAATTGAAGAAGCTACGTTTCTACCAGTTTGCACGAGAAGGCCAATAATTCTACCCAAAAGTCATTATATGACTGATTTGATTGTGGCTACGTATCATCGAAAGATAACCCACATGAACATAACAACCGTAATAAACGAAGTTCAACAGAGTTTCTGGATTCCGGGAATCCGAAGTGTGGTACGTAGAATTGAAGGTCAGTGTATGCTTTGTAAGGTTCGGAAGGCGAAGCCAACTCAGCCGCAAATAGGATGCCTGCCTATTGACCGAGTTATTCCTTTTGTCCGACCATTTACATATACCGGAGTTGACTTTTACTGTGACGATTCGCCGTCGCCACGAAAAATGTTGGGTAGCGCTATTTACTTGCCTCACAGTAAGATCGGTGCATTTTTAGATGTAAACGAAATTTTATAAATAGAAGAGGAGTACCACTACAGATAAGAAGCGACAATGGTAGAAACTTCGTTGGAATAAGAACAGAACTACAAGGTGTTAAGGATTTCTTAGACCACGACAAGATCACCGCAAGTCTTGCACCCTTAGGCATAAATTTTTCAGATTTGGAATAAAAAGGCCTTAATACATATGTTTTACGAAAAAAAGTGAAAAAATTTCATTTTAGCTAAAGGTAAAATATTCCGATAAATGGCTTGTTGAATACGTACGAGCATAACCTTTTGATACCCATAATAATTAGTTTTGTAGGAAAATAAAATAAAATCATTAATTCTTAGGCCAATTTTCACAACTTTTGACCACTATAACTTCTAAACGACTTGCGAGCGGCCTGAAAGTTTTTGTATTTGGACTAAGAAGGTCTTAATACATATAATTAAAAAAATATTATAGTTTCCACTATTAAATTATTCCGAAATTTGTTTCTATACACTCAAAAAATTGAATTTAATTTTAAAAAATTCGCGAAATTTATCTTACGAAGCACAGATACATTTCGACGTCTTCCAAAACCTTTGAAAAGTTGTCCTTGTCTTTTACTTCTACGATTGGCAAAGGCAAGTATTTCGATGAAACAGGCGACCCAATCGGGCTTTGGCCTTAACGATTCAGTATGGGACCCCATTTTTATGGCAAAAACAGGCAGGAAAAGCGCCAAATGAATTGGATGACATCATTAGCGAAGACTACAAATTTATATTCTTTCTTGGATTTGTAAGAATTGATGTCATCACGAATGAAAGTTTGCTTCTTCTTGGATTGCGCATTTTTACTCTTTTACTTCTCCTCAGCGATCTTTTTCAAGCGCTGTTTCTTGTCATGAGCACATTCTTTGGTTTTGTCCAAAGACTGGCTGGATTGGTCGAAGCACCTCCAATCCTTTGTGAAGGATAGCTATGTTAAGTCTTGTTGGGGATATTAACTTAAATATTTCACGGCTAAAATAATTGGTGTGTTCGAAAATGAAACAAAATTTACGAAATTTGCAAAAAAAGCTGTAAACACATGCCTCACTACGCTGATTAATTTGGTCCCCTTTTCCACACGGCAAGTCGACGGTACAGGCAAGTTTTACCGGCAATTTTTTTGGCATATTTAACTTTTAGCTTAAATGAATTTTTCACTTGTAATTTTTGCTATTTTCCAACAGAACTTGTTATTATGGGTACCGAAAGAAAGCTTATGCTCTTACCTATTCAACGAGCCATCTATCTTAAAAATCAAAGCATTACTTTTGAAGATATAACATTTTAAGTATTATGCACACTTTTCGACCTTTAACGAAATATATATATAAACTGTTATATCCTTAAAAGTAATGCATGGAATTTGAAGATAGATGGCTTATTGGATGGATAAAAGCATAACCTTTCTTTTGGATCCCATAATAATAAGTTTTGAAGAAAAAAATAAACATTCAGTATATAATTAATCAAAAATAATAATAAAAATAAATAAATGCACAGCTGCAAACTTCAAGAAATTGCCAGCAATTAATAGCTCATGAAGTGCTCATGTACAATGCGACGGCTAGTTATTAATCCAGACTTAAATCCCCATGGAAACGTAGCACGTGTCCAAATTGGTACGAAAGTACGTTCTTGTGCAACATTGGTGACGCATGTGCAATGCGTGCATACAGCTTTTTTGGCACTTTTGGAATGTGTTGTTCTATTTCCGAACACACCAATTATTTTAGTTGTGAAGTGGATGCGAAATTTAGGTATCCCCGTTAAGTTTTTTAAAAAAGGTGTGCCCCACACAAAATAATAAAGATGTTTCTACCAAAATAATAAAGATGTTTCTAAAGATGTTTCTACCAAATGCAACCAGTTTTTGAAAAAAAACAGCCTTGAAATTGTCGGAACTATTTGAAAAATATCGTCCAGAATCTGCACTTGCCCAGAAACCGCAATTGCCCAGAAGATCGCTAAAGCAAAGTCGAAGGGTAAGTCCCGATACTGAACTTTATTGATCATGCGTTTTCCTACTTAATTAGAAAAAATCGCCAATTTTAATTGACTGTTCGACCCAGTCCCAAGCTCAAAAACCACTTACTGTAAAGTGCACAAGTCTTTAATTGCACAAACAAGTCCACTGAATCGTGAGTACTCCTATTGAAAATTCTGACAGGTTTTTTATTTTAAATATTTTTCTTCATTGAAAAATCTTAATAACTTGGAATAATTGCTGCTTACTGCACGATCGTAAATTTTTTATTATTTTTATTGCACATATTTGGATCTCCTTAGTCCAAAAGTGTAAAAATAAAATGTCTGTCTCGAATGGATTAGGAGATAAATTTTGGAGAAAGCAGGAGAAAACTTGAAAAACTACAATTTCACACAAGCTTGAAATCCAAATCCAATTCAAAATTTAATAAAAAATATATATATTTAGTTTTCTCTTTTTAATAGGCGGCCTTCACTGAATTTTGAAAATATCACGAATTTTATCTCCTTTACCATTCGAGACCGACTTCTTATTTTTTCCCTTTTGGATTAAGAAGGCTCAAATAAGTTTAATTAAAAAAGAAAATAATTATTTACGCATGGGCCGTAATCTGCACTTATGCCAGTAACTTAATCAGTTACTTTAATAAAGTACTGAATAAAGTGAACAAATAATTCTTCGAGTGTAGTCATATTTTTTATTTCCGAAATATTGAAATTTTTCATACAAATACATGGCTAGTCTAGTAACTATATAAAAATGTTCGAGTATATAATTACAACTCAGTGGCGAACGAATCGATATGTCTTTAAAGCCGTCTTCAGGACACTCACTCTTCCACACTCTCACGCCACATACGTCTTTATTTTATACGATTCATTTTAAATCTGAATTTATGAATACAGGTCAGAAAAAAATCCGAATTGTTACTTTGTTGGCTTCGATGTCAGCTTTAAAGACAACGTCTTCGAAGGCTACTTTCGCCATTGGGAATATTATTTTTAAGAAATTAACTTCCATACTATGTTACAGTTCGGAATCGATGATGATACTTTGTCTGTGTCAGTTTCCAGCAAAGTAGTTTCTTGGTTGCAAAGCCAATCTAGTTAAAACTCGCTATCAGCTCCATCATCACCATCAAACCGAACATTTCCTTTCTTAACAGCAGTTGGAGGTTCTCAGCTATCTACGGTACGAGTAAAGTAACAATTATAATCCAGCCCAGGATAGTTATTAATTGTATCTTTTAATTTTCATTACTAGAAGCTGAATGTGGTTTTACAAGAAAGCTTAAAAGGAAAACCCACACTTGATTTTTATGAAAAAAATGGACATTTTATCGATTCAGTTCGATCCGATTTGATAAATATAATTTTGGAAGATATTTTTTCGCGTGGCACAAAACTGTCACCAAAAGACTTGCCATTCTAAGTAGAAGAAATTATTGAGCAATTTCCGAACTAAATAAGAGTGAGTATCGCCTTTTTCATACTTTCCATACTTTTTTCTCTCTTTTCCGCCACAATATACATGTTACATTTTCAGGAATATTGCTTCACTCGACGTGGCATTAAGAAAAGCCCTGGTGGTAACCTTTGGGATCGATACACCAACCAGAAAGCAAAACGTAAACGGGGAGTGATAAAAGACAACTCTGAACTAACTGATCTGACTGCTAAGCTTGGAATAGCTGAAATCGACGAAACTATTTTTATTGCCTTAAAAACTTCCCTCTCGAGGGATTTTTCGAGTTGGCATGAAGTAAAAGACAAATGGCAACGCAGTTTTTGTTGAGGCAGAAGGAAATAAAAACTTCCCCAACAAACTTTGAGTTCTTGAGTAGCGGCCACTTTATTCTAATGCACGAGCTTACGAACTAGTAAGTTAGCTGATTGTTACTTAATATGCTTAAATTAATATCATGTTTTTCACAGATTAACATTGATTTCGAATTACTCTTTCCCCATAAGAGTCATCTCCTTCTTACTAAGTGGGATGCTTTCAGACAAAAAATTGAAAATTATTGCTCTCTAAATATAAAAGATAAAAAATCTAAGGAAATTTGAGAGAAATAACTGACACAAGTAAGTTCCCTGCTAGAAAGAAATCATAATTTAAAAAAAATTAACTTCACGAATAGTCTTGCAAGGTTAATTTTTTTAAAAAGTAAAACATGTTCCATTGGTCCTCAAGAATACTGTCTACATTTTGAAGTCGATAAGAGAAGTGCAACCTATGCTTTGGTAAATGAAAAGAGCAGCGTGTACGAGAAAATACTTTGCGCACAAGTCGTGATCAAGCTGTTCATAAAATACAAAGTATGCGATTTTTTCCAGATGCACTGGTTAAATTTTTCTAATCGACTTCAAAATTCTAGATGTTTATTTTGAGTTGAAATGAAACATTTTCAGTAAAACATTTCAATACATTTCAAAACAGGCAACTTCAATGCTAACTCAACATTTAACCCTATTCATCAGGTTCCTTAGATTACATGTATACGGTTCTCTTGAATGCAGTTATCTTACCAACGGCACGGTTTTTGGATAAATCATCTAAGATTTCAAAGAAAATATCTATTTCAGATGCAAACGAAAACTTTATCGTTCATCTAATAACAATCAGCGATTACGAAAAAGTAATATCGGAGCTTAGAGGGACCTATTACAGCAAGGTTTGACTTAAAATTTAGCTCTTTCTTAACAAGTCTTGATGTTTGCTTTAAAATAATCCAAGCATTGTCCTTGGAATATCCAAAAGGTTGTCGCTGACCTTGGCTTTTAATACAAGAGTATTTCTACGAAATCACCCTTGCTAACGAAAGTAAATCACCAAGTATTTGTGCATTGATAAACTTTTTAAAAACTTAATAATACAATATAAAATGTTGTCCTGCTTTATATGCAATCAGAAAATGCCAGATTTGGCCAGTTTAATATATCACTAACAAATTGTTCACTTTCTAAATTCATCTAGTACAATTCAATGCAAACAGGAAATTTGTACACAAAAATTTTCAAGTTTTAAATCGTTTAAGGCTCATATTAATCGCAAGCATCCAGACTATGCAAACCCAAGTTCAAATTAAATAATTACACAACCCATAAAACTGCACCATGCTTATGTTAATAATAATGAAGCAAATGAAAATATTTCAACAACTTCCACAAATCTCAATGATTCTGAATTAAATTCAAATATTGCTATACTGAAAGAGCAAGCATTTAATTTTTCTTTATATTTGTCCTCAGAAGCAATGATGCCACGAAATGAAATTCAGATCATACAAAGTTTAATGTTAAATATATTTTCCAATCTTAAAGAATGTATTCGCAATGTTACAAATAGCCAAGATTTTTGGACTCCGTTGCATAATATACTAAAATTTTGTAAAAATCCATTCAAGGAAATTTCTACAGCACACAAATTTTTTAAAACATTACTAGAAAAAAATCTTTTTGAACGACCTGTATGTCATATTTTCGCCAACCAAATAGTTGAACGTGTTAGGCATGGAAATCCTGGTTTGGATAGTAAAAAATTTAGCTGCTATTGTATTATATGCCAATTAAATTTGAATTAAAAAACTTTTAGAAATACCAGGAATTCTAAATCTAACATTACAAAATATGGATGAATTGCAATCACTAAACACACTTGAAGAAATGAGTGAGGATTGGATGCCAGTGAAATGGTGAAGCAAGAGATTTATCTATAAATGAAATACTCAAATCAAGTTAATTTGAGTTTAGCGAAATGAAAGAAGTGGGTGTAAGTTTTAGTTTTCTGAAACAATGGATTTATTTACAAAGATTTGTGGATGAACTTACTCAGGATGTGGTTGCTCGAAAAGTGAACGAGTACCAATCTTGATACAAGAAAGGAAGTTAACAATTATTAAATATAAGCAATTTTGACATATTAAAGCGACAGGAAATAGATAAATTGTAGTTTGTATAGATGAACGTGAAGCGCCATCTAGATTTCAATATAACTTTATCGTAAGTATAAATTAAATGAAAGCTTAGCTTAAATATAAATATAATGTAAAATGTTCACCTAAACATTCCGCCCGCCTTGCAGTACGGCTGCAATAAGATTTATGTATAGATACAATTGTCAAAGAAATGTATGAAATATTTATGCAATTAAAATATATGAATTCAAATAGGAAATTCAAATTTTGTAGATAATATTATAGACTTATGATAAGATGAGAAATGAATATAATTAGATGTATAGTATTTTCTAAGTATAAGGAATAATATAAATTTTATAAAAAATATAAGTAAAAGATGTGCATTTGCATATAATTTCAATAATTCAATATAATAGTACGTGCGTGCATATACGTGGATGGAACAATTAATAGAATTTGAAATATTAAAGGCACAAGGACCGGAAAAAGTATACCCAAACACTGTTTTTTGAGCGATTTGTAGGCCGCCTGTGCTTTTTTCACAAAATGCGTGGAACTGGATGTTATATTCTGGAGAATATAGTATCCATATTGGAATATGGATTTCATTAATGTGTGGATAATTGGATGTGAAAGTTTTCCACTTCTTAAGGCACTTGGATAGGAGTTCATCGCGTGATCGCAATGCGGTATGGATGTCATGAGCTCCAGCAAGCACATCATTAACGTACATGCTATTTCGAAGAATCTTACTTGCAAAGTGAAAAGTTTTTTCAATATCATCTTCTAGTTGGAGAAGCGTACGGATGGCAACAAACAGAGAACCATTAACTCCAAATGTTCCCGTTTTGAGTTCAAAAACGCAAACCATTTTTTTTGAAGATTTTAATATATTGAGATTGGATTGAAGCACAGGCCTGGTGTAAAAACATCATTGAGGCTTGTTCCATTGGATGATGGACTGGAAGCATTGAATACGACGCGTGCTTTCGTAGTGGAGATGTCTTGTTTGATAACAGTATGATGAGACAAAGAGTAATGATTTGGAGCATATTCATTTTCCGGTCTCGGAACTGCATGGATATGTCCAAGTTCTAGATAGTCACACACAACGTCATTATATTGCGTTTTAAAAGTAGGATTTTTTAATAATCGAGCTTTATTTAGTAGAAATTGCCCATGTGAAATTGATGTTGAATGACTTAGCTTAAGGGTCTCTAGATACCCTTCTTTGAATGGTAATTGGACAACATAACGATCATCGTTGTTGTGTTTTGTTGGTTGAACATACAATTCTTCACAAAAACGATCAGCTTGATCGAAGAATTGTTTCTTCGGAAGATCCTCTACCTCACAAAATCGAGAAAGTGTCTTGTCTAGTGACGCTTTATTGTGGTGTGACACGCCTGTTGAAAATGAAGAAATATATGTTTTGGATACAGGCCCAGTTAATATCCAACCAAATATGGTCTCCTGGCCTAATAAAGTACCACAAATATTATGTTTTATTCCATCTAATAGAATAAGTGGAAGAAGATCACCGCCAATCAGCAGATCAACCTGAGTGCTTTTAAAGAACTGTGAGTCTGCGACCTGTATGCTAGGAAGATTACTAAAAATTGAAGGATCTATAGGAGATGTCGGAAGATTTCCTGTGAGTTGCGGTAGAACTAAAGCACTAGCTTCAATGTGAATTGCAGTATTAATTGGAGAGCTTAAGATAAATGAACATATCTTATCAACTTTGGCGGAAGTAGTGTTATTAAGACCGGAAATGTGCGCTTGTATTGAAGTAGATGGAAGTTTTAGTAGCTTAAACAATCGTTCAGAAATAAAAGTTCCTTCTGAACCAGTATCAATGAGGGCTCGAGCAGTAAAAGTTGTACCTAGATGGCGTATATGAACCATCGCGGTACCTAAAAGAACGCTTTTGGAATTAGTAGAGCAACATGTTTGAACATTATCAATAGGCATAAAAGAGTTAGTGGACTGTATTGAATGAAACTGGGGCTGCTGCATGCCTGAAGTTATAATGGAATTATTTTTCGTAGTATTAAGGTTTTCAGAAGGTGAAGCATTGGTATTTGGACTTGGATTATTCCAATGTAAAAGCGTATGATGTCGCTTGTTACAGGTATAACAATTATATGAACTTTTGCAATCTCTGACACCATGGCTACGAGCAAAGCAATTTATGCAAAGTTTATGTTTCTTTATGAAATTTGTTCTTTCTTCGATATTGAAGTCTTGAAAACGAGCACATTGACGAATTGGATGTTGCTCTTCTGGACAGAGCTTACAAAGTGAACCAGAGATCTTGGAGTGATATGTGTTCACCCTTATTGGTGGATTTGAATTTTTTGAAATTGTAGGAGGTTTCTTAGATGAGTTCTTTAAAGGATTTGAATTTCGAATATCTGAAACGGTTTCCAGCGTTTGGTAACGACTGGTCAGGAAGTTATCTAAAGCTTCCCACTTTGGAATGTCTGTTTTATTTTGAATGGATTGCTCCCAAAGAGCTAAAGTAGTTTCGGGCAGACGCGTGGAGCATAGAAAAATAAAGATACAATCCCAATCATCAATCCTTATATCGTTAAGTTGAAGGGTTGTAATAGAATTGTTGATATCTCTTTGGATACTTTTTAACGCATGGCTAGATTCAGCGGATATGAATGGAAGATTAAATAGAATTTTCAGTTGGCTATTAACGAGTATACGTTTGTTTTCAAAACGTTCACATAAATTATGCCATGCTGACCAAAACCCATCATTTGTTAACGGAGCTCTTTTTACAATATCTCGAGTTTCTCCTTGAGTTTTATTGATTAAATGGAAAAGCGTCTCAGCTGGACTAAGCCGAGTATTATTTACGTAGATGGCTGTGAATAAGTCACGGAAAGAAGGCCACGTTAAATAATCTCCACTGAATACCTCGGTATCACATGGAGGTAAGTGGAAATTGGAACTGGATGGAATATCTGGTGACCTTGAAGAGGAAGACAACTTAGTAGATCTTTGTTGAATATTTTCAGTGAGCCGTGAAATGCACCGAACATAGTTTTGATAACAGCTATGATATCGATTCTTTATTGTTTCGATATCGTACTCGCATTCAGTTTTCTTGTCCTTAGGTGCAGCTAGCTCCTTTGAGCATGCTTCATACGCCAATTTAACATTAGCCCAGATAGACTTCATCTCATCTTTATGGACTTCTATTGCAGCTGCTGAATATTCCGAAATATTTGCATCACTAAAATCTGCCTCAAATTCAATTAAATTATCCGAGAGACGGATAAAAGATTCCAATGCACTCATATTGGTGAACAATTTCTTTGGTTTTTTTGGATTAAGAAAAAATCAGCAAGAAATCAGCCAAGAAACACTTTAGGAATTTGTACTCGATATGATCGATGATAGGAAAAATCAGAATGAGAAATATCGGATAATCGATATAAACAAGATCGAATTAAAAAAAAGAAATAATGCGATTTCGTAATATTGGAAATTGAATTTATCGATGAAAAGATTGCAGGTAACAAATAATTTAGAACAATCGGATACTATGACAAGATTTGATATGTATCTCAATTTAAAGACCAAAATGCAGATATCGAAAACAAAGTTTTTGAAATATAAATTCACTGTAGGTTTTGGATTTACAATTTAAAATGTTTAGCTTCCAGTAATATTATTCACTTTTTGAAAAACCAATGAAAAAATAAATTTCGATTTCAATAACGAAAATCGTATTCGAAAAATCAGGTTTAAGTAAGATTTGAAATTTAACTCGAAACAATAAAATTGAAAAATCGATAAAAGAAATTATTTTTATTTCAATAATCAAATAAATTGTTTTAAAAATCGATAAATGAAAAATATTTGGATATCACTATTTATATTCACCGTGAAAAATCGATAAGAGAATATTATTTTATTCTTATAACCGATGTTGAGAACGAAAAAGGGAAATATTTAAATTTCAGCAGCAATCTTAACTATGACAAAATCGATGACGAGATAATGTCGATTTGGATTTGAATATTTATTGTAAAAAAATTGATGAATGGAAGTGTTTATATTTTGACACTAAATATTTGCTTTTTAATGATTATAATCCTAAAAATGTTGATCAGCAAATAATCACTAATACTTAAATAATTTATTGGCACCTTTGGAACAGCAATTAACCATTAGAAAAATTGATAAATGAAAACCTTTTATAGTAGCGAGAAATTTCAAGTATGAAGTAATCGACAAACGAAAATTTTTTTTAAAAAGCAAAACTGCACTATGAAAAGATCGAATTAAAATAAATATTTTGTTTGTCACCACCAGTTTTCACCATGAAAAAATCGAAAAAGCAAAATTATTTTATTGTTGCAGCTGGTGCACTTTGGAAAAATCGATAACCAAAAATATTGGACTTTTATTCACTATAAAAATCAATAATTTGGAATATTTTCTGTTGTAACAACAAACTTCAGCAATTAAATTATGTGGAATATGTCGATAAATTAAATTATGTGGAATTCGGCAGCAAATATTCACTTAAAAAAAATATATAACAAGTTTGGATAACGAGAAGAAGTGTGTATTTCGATTATTACTAAATATTCAAACAATTATGAAATAATTCAGCTATGAAATCGATGTTTATTTGTAACACTATGATAGATTTTAATTTTTCACTTGTAAATGGCATAAATAATTATTTTGGGTGTGTATGGATGTGTGCATTTATATTTGGTATGTGTTGAATTTTTATATTGTGGTTATTATGTGCAAATTACGTATGTGTGTATAAACGTTTTTAGGAAGAAGAATATTTAATTTTGAATTTATATTAAATAATCATTAAAAATTAAATCCTTCATGAATTAAAAATTGTGACCAAGATTTGATATCTCGGTGGCCACTGTTGTAAAGTTCAATACACTGCACTAAGTTGTAATAAAAAACAGCTGTTCGAATGCTCCATATAAAATTGTCTTTGTGTCTCTGCTTGAATAGCATGTAAACGAAATGTAAGGAAACTAACCACTAATAACTAAATCCATTGTTAACTAACAGAGATTCACCTTCAGCTTAGAACATCGAAGCAACAGTTTAAGAAGCACTGTTAGAAAAGCACTAAAAATTATACTTTTCTGTTAACCTGTACAGATAGGTTCGAATATCGGCTAAACATAATGTAAGCTATTTCAATGGCGTGTAACCGATCGTGTTGAGATGAGAGTGCTGAATTGCGATCGTTCTCAAACCCAAAATGGATGCACACAATTTTATATCAAATAATTTATTTTTTGATACTTTTTAACAATTTAAATTATGTTTCTCTTAGATAAAATAAGTTTCTAATGGATAAATTTTAAATGATAAGCGTTTATAGCGATGTTTAAACAAAAAATATTATTTTTACATACCGCACTAACTAACACGATCGCTCTTGTTTAAATGTCAATATGTATGTATGTATGTACATATATTTATCCTATATGTTAATGAAGGGAAAAAAATAGCTCCCGTTGTTTGCGCTTCGGTAAAAATGTTTTTTTTAAACTTATTTAAGCTATTTTAAGTAATTTTAACATTCTTTTACTTTTAAATTGTGACTTTTTTTAATGAAATTAGGCACTTTGAATTATTTTTAAGATTTTGATTTGATCGCGTCTCTTACAGAAATGTATGGAAACCGTACTTTTTTAGAGATAATAGAAGCGTTTCTTCTAGTTAACGCAATGCACTTGTACTGATATATGAACATAAGAAATAATGCAAACACACCTGATTCTGATGAGATCGATGATGATGGTGAAATGCGTGTGAGGTGAGTAAGTCCTCCTTTGGATAAGATGATCGATGTCTTTTTATTGGATGAAATGATCGATGTCTTTTTGGATGAAATGTTTCAGCTTAGACCCAGGTATAAATCTATTGCTTCCTAAAAATCCGGCTCGAATAGGACCATGAAGAAATGAGTGAGGATTGGATGCCAGTGAAATGGTGAAGCAAGAGATTTATCTATAAATGAAATACTCAAATCAAGTTAATTTGAGTTTAGCGAAATGAAAGAAGTGGGTGTAAGTTTTAGTTTTCTGAAACAATGGATTTATTTACAAAGATTTGTGGATGAACTTACTCAAGATGTGGTTGCTCGAAAAGTGAACGAGTACCAATCTTGATACAAGAAAGGAAGTTAACAATTATTAAATATAAGCAATTTTGACATATTAAAGCGACAGGAAATAGATAAATTGTAGTTTGTATAGATGAACGTGAAGCGCCATCTAGGTTTCAATATAACTTTATCGTAAGTATAAATTAAATGAAAGCTTAGCTTAAATATAAATATAATGTAAAATGTTCACCTAAACAAACATTAAAACCTTTTATATATTTAGCAAAAACAAGCAAAACAGCAATGTTTGAAACGTCAGTGCTTTCGTCAACTTGTATGGAGAAATGTTCACTTTCTTAAATGTCACTTATTATCTGGGCCGCAAAATCTGTAGCTATATCATATATGCGTCGAGATATTGAACTGTTTGAAAGACGGATGGTGCCTAATTTATTCATATTTTCTTCACCAAACATGTAGAGAGCAACTCTTTTAGACAAGGCGAAATTAAAGTTTCAGCTTCTGTATGACTTTAACCTGATTTTGCAATTCGATAGCTAACTCGATATGATGCTTCGGTGGCCATTTCTATGCCAGTTGTGGCACACGTCATATATGAAGTCAGTTTTTGCGTATTGCTAGCTTTTGGAAAAAAAAAACACTTGCCTGCATAACTAGGATGCTTTGCATTCAAGTGCCGCAAAAGTAAAGAAGGCTTTATGCTGTTGTTAGATAAGACCTCTTTACATATAACGCACTGAGGAAGAGGGCAGTCCTCGTCACCTAAGAATGGAAATCCGAATTTGATATAGTCCGCACAGAACCTTCTTTTTTTAACTTCTGTCCGTCGGCTAAAAGCGGCGCTTTCTGTTTTGAAGATGAGGATATCCCAGTAGATGTGCTTGGAAATTCATCTGGAGAATTTTTTTCTGCTTGTGAAGCATTCAAAACAGTAGTATCTATCAGTTTTCCAGTTTGTAGCCACTTTATCATTTTTTCCTTGCAAGTTAAAGCATTTAAGTTCATTTTTCTCCTTTTACTTTCAGCTATATTGCAAAACTTACTATTAAACTGAAAATGATCTGCAATTTCCGAAACTGCGCTGTAAAAGGTGAATCAGACCGGCTGGTTACTTGCTGGTTGTGTGATTCATTTTTTCACATCAAGTGTGCAGCGTTGACTGCGAGGATCTTCGATGCACTCAACGAAAGTAAGGGACTTCGTTGGTCATGTGAAGATTGCAGGTTTACAAACGTTGAGATCTTTAAACTTATTAGACAATCTCGGAAAGGTTTTTTGGAGGTGGCTAAGGATCTAAAGGTAGCACAAGATAGACTGAGTGAATACGAAGATTTGTTTAAAAAGTTTAAAATTATGGAGGAAGCTTACAATTCTCCAAAACGTAAACGTTCAAACAAAAATCTTCGTAGTTCAGCTAAAACTACTGATATAGCCATGCCGTCACCCAATAATAATACTGTTCTACCTTCTACTTTAACTGTTTTCCCTAATGTGAACATACAGCTTGAAGATCAATCAATTGGTGCTGTCAATACTGATCAAATGACTGATAATATCGCACCAACTAAGGTCGCTGCGTCAGCTGATCAGATTTCTCTTTCTGTTGAAGCAATACCAATCATAGAGGAAAATGCTGATTCTCCTCGCGTTTCTGCCACAAAAAAAACTTACGCTGAAACTTGTATTTCCTCAAATGTGGTCCCTGCACCTTCTCAGATTACTCCGGTTTCTACAGGAGCGATACCGAAACAAGTATCGAACAGCAGTATCAAAGCCCCTGTTCATAAAGAACTTGTGATTATTGAGCCTGCAAAATCTATATTTGTTTCTCGTTTTGCAGCTGATACATCCGGTGAAGACGTGTTATTCTATATAAACTCTAAGCTGAATGTTGTAAATAAAAATATCTCTGTTTACAAATTCAATTTTTCATACGAGCGAATTACGTCCTCTTTTAAAATATCTTTGCCTGGTGATCTTTTTCACAAGGTATTGGATCAAAAGTTTTGTCCTGACAATACGATGGTGCATGAATTTATTTCTAGACCTCGGCCTACAACTTCCTTGGCTACTTTTTCGGTTTTTAACAAGAATCAAAAAAACTAGATTGTTGCTTTCAGTTCCTTATCCTTTACCAAAACGTTCGTGGCATTAACACAAAACTAAATAATTTATTAATTTTGAGTCACAACCTTCACTTTAATATAATGGCTTTTAGTGAGACTTGGCTGAAACCTAACACTCTAAATTCTGAAATTCTGTGCAACAAATTTAACATATACCGCAAAGATAGAAACTCCATTCCTGGTATTTGCTCTAAAGGTGGGGGCGTGTTGATTGCAGTCAAAGCGACACATTTCTCTGAAGAGTTATTAATTCCAGAATCCTTGGACATTGAATTCTGTTGTGTTCATGTTAAGTTTGGTTCCTTGAGCCTTTTTATTACATGCTCATATATTCCTCCCCTTTCTACCTTAGAAGTTTATAGCAAACATTTGGCTTCTATTAGTAAAGTTTGCTCAAAACTGCAATCTAATGATCATATTTTAATAACTGGAGATTTTAACCTGCCAAACGTTTCTTGGAACTGTTGTTCTGAAATTCCTGAAATATTTTTACCTTCGTCTGAAAGTTCATCCGATAATTACTTTTTAAACGAGCTCTCAATCCAAGGGCTATTCCAACTTAACTACATTTTTAACAAAAATAATCGTTTGCTTGATCTGGTGTTTTTTGATGACAGCAATATCGCTTCTGTGTCTAAATCAGATCCTCTGGTTACACCCGAAGATTCTCATCATCCAACATTAGAAATTATTTTAAATTTTCCAAAACCATCTGCGCAGTATTCTGATTCTCAACACCCTATTGAGTTTAACTTTAAAAAACAAACTACGTGATTTTGAAGAATAACTTGTCTAATATAAACTGGAATTCTATTCTAAATATTAATACAAATAGTTTATCTTCTCAGAGTCTTGATGATGCGGTATATGCGTTTAATAGAACGCTCAATGATTGTTTTCTTAAAGCTGTTCCGCAAAGGAAAGCCTCCTTGACATCGGGTCCGGTATGGTATACAAATGAATTAAGAAAAATGAGGAATTTAAAATCTAAATACTATAAAAAATATCAAAAAACACATAACATATGTGATTTTGGATGCTATACCTCGATTAAATACAGTTATCAACAGTTATGCAAACAATCCTATAATACCTACTTAACAAAAGTAAAATTAAACATCAAATCTGATGCTAAATCCTTCTGGAACTTTGTTAACACAAAACGCAAGATTGATTCCTATCCTTCTTTTATGAAGTATAATTCGGTTGGGTCTGATAATGATAATAGTATTTGCAGTCTTTTTGCAGACTTTTTCAAGACGACTTATTCATCATCGTCCTATGATTATTTAAGTTATCCTTTCAATATTCAATCTGGGGATATTTATTTCCCAATAATTGACACAAACACAGTCTTATCATTTTTAAAAAATATTAAAACATCATATAAAAGTGGTCCTGATAACATACCTTCATGTATATTAAAATACTGCTGTGAAGAATTAGTAACTCCAATATCTTTACTATTTACTTCATCATTAAAATCCTGCTATTTTCCTGCAGCCTGGAAGCATTCATTTATTATTCCGCTGCATAAATCCGGAAATAGGTCTTTAATTGAGGCAAACTTTTGGAGGCAATTGTTACATCACGACTATCGCATAGCGTTAAATCTTTAATGTCTCCTTTCCAACATGGATTCCTTTCTGGAAAATCCACTGTTACTAACCTTCTCGAATTTACATCAAAAACTATAGAAAACTTTGGAAAAGGCATGCAGACTGATGTTATTTACACGGATTTTAGCAAAGCTTTTGACGTTGTAAATCACAAACTATTGATCTTAAAATTACATCTTGTTGGATTTCCTATACCGTTGGTAAAGTGGATTGAATCTTACTTAAGCAATAGAACACAATCTGTTCTTTTTAAGCTCAAGAAATCACACGAGTTTCCTGTTACTTCAGGAGTACCTCAAGGAAGTCATCTTGGGCCTCTTCTGTTTCTACTTTTTATAAACGATTTGCCATCTGTCATAATGCATTCCAGCATCTTAATGTTTGCTGACGACGTCAAACTCTTCCTTTCTTTTAAAAATGATAATGACGCTGTATTTTTGCAAGCCGACATTGATCATCTTCATAACTGGTGCAAAACGAACCGTATGAACCTCAACATGAAGAAATGCAAGCATATGTCTTTCTCGCGCAAACCACCAATTAAATGTACCTTCAAAATTTGTGGTTATCCATTGGAGTCCTTAGATAGTTTCAATGATCTTGGAGTTACAATGGATCCTAAACTACGCTTTAATATTCATGTAAATAAAATAATAAATAGAGCTAATAGTACTTTAGGATTTATTAAACGTTGGTCAAAAGAGTTTAATGATCCTTTCATAACGAAAACCTTATTCACTTCCCTAGTGCGGCCTATCTTAGAATAAGCTTCAGTTGTTTGGTGCCCACGATACGGTTGTTACATAGACGACATTGAATCAGTGCAGAAACAATTTCTTTTGTTTTGCTTAAGCTATCTTTATTGTAATACTGATTTTCACTTACCACCTTATGAATATCGGTTACAACTCTTAAATCTTCCTTCTTTAAAAAATCGGAGAATTATGATAAATGCTTGTTGGATTTTAAAACTTTTACATGGCTATGTAAACAGTCCATATTTATTGAGTAAAATATATTTTAATATTCCTCTTCGTCCTAGAAGATCTTTTGAGTTACTCCACATGAACTTTTGTAGAACTAATTATTTGCAAAATGAACCTCTTAGAAGCGCTTGCGGTGATTTTAATTTTGTATCTGATGTTATATCCTTAAGTGAATCCATGGACTCAATCAAACATAAAATTATAGATTACCTGCAGTACCGTCGTTGATTATGTAAAGTTCTTTCAAACATATATCTGATGCATCTGGTGATTTGTAAACACATTAATATAACAATCTAAATGGATAAATGGACCTAAGCGTAAAATGGAAAATTTTGGTGAATAATACATCTAAATAATCTGAATGGACCTAAACCTGGGATCTTCAATTGCCTCATATCTTCAAGATGGTTGTGACAACATTTGTTGACGGTACCGTGGTGTCTTGGTGTCTTTTTACCTCTTGAAACACTACGTTAGATCGATTTGTAATATATTAATATGAGTGGCCGATAAGACCTAGTTTGTCTTGGTGCCTGCGTTCGCAACTGGTTTTCTTTATTTTATGAAAATTGGTTTGGTGAAGTTGACCTAGTTTGTCGAGTAACCACCCTGTCAAGCCAGGATTTCACCGGCTTCAGGGAGACAGAACGATATATATTATATATATACCTATTGGAGTGGTGTTTTATTGGGTATGAGACCTTGTTTGTCACACGACTCCGCCGTATACAAAAATTGTTGCTAACTTGACCTTGTTTGTCTTGAAAACGCAACCCTGCTATGCTGTCTGATTTTATCGATTTTGACTTAACTTTTTTCTTTTATTTTTTATACTTTAATAAAATTATATACTTTAAGCAATTTACTAAAACTTTTTAGTTTGTTAATAATACATTATTTCATTCAAAATCATACTTTATATTTTTAAATTGTATTAAATATCTTATTTTATAATTTTAAATTTGCTATAAAACCTGTTAAGGTTTAGCAATCAAGTAAATAAATAAATAAATAAAAAAAAGTTACATTTACTTTCTGGCGGAATTCAACAGCTGTTGATCAGTTGTATTTTTGAAGAAACAATGCTAGCAAATCAAATTATTATATGATCAAAAATAGCCCAGTTAACTAAATATTTGTAGCAAATACTTGAACAGTTTATTTTTACATGTGATGTTTACAGTTTGCTTGGCTGCCATTACTGATTTTTTTCGCGTGCTCCCTACCAGAATTCGAGTACCTCCAGCGGTACGTAAAAGCATGGGTTGAGAAACGCTGCCTTAGGGCATGTACAAAAGTGGCAACATTTAACACACTGGTTTGACTTGTATTTACATGAAAAACAAAATCTAAAATTTAACAGGCAAAATAGCACATCTCAGAAATAGCACATTAAACCCTAAATAGCATGAACTGTGAATTGCCAAAATGTAAAAATAGCATTAAGAATTGATATCGCAGCGTAAAACATTACACTATCAATTTTAATTTTTTTTTTATCAATTCAACATAAATAACACTGCGAAAAGTTAGTTTTACATTGCCTCATTTTTATGAGTGTATATGGGCCAAAAACTTTATCGCTATCCTATGTAATTTAATTTGTATAAATATTTATTCAGCAATTTCAAAACGTATAGTATATAACTTTTAAGTGGGATGTGAAGGAACACCAAATAAATTTATTGCTATTGAATCATAAAGACCAATATTGATTTTGTCAAGCAGAGAGGAATTAAGGAATACCTCACTGAATATGTGTTCGAATAAATGTGTGCACCTTCAGGCATACATATGTAGCCATGATTAAAGTGGATTCCATAAAATATTACAGCAATAGCAACTGCGATTAAAAATAATAGTATAAATTTTTTGACAAAATGTAACATTGTTTCAGGCAAGTATAATGAATGTTAATGAAACTGAGGCATCTTTAAAAGATAGTCTTTAATCAAATAATGTAGTTACATGTGAATGTTTAATTGTCTCTTATTTCAAGCTCAGAAAACCTTTTCTTGATTAGTTTTGCCATGATTAAACTGTAATGATTACTAAATGTATCTAGTTTTGTAACCACTATTAAAATGGAATTTTAAAAATAATTTTAAAAGGATCACAATATTTTGACTGCAATAACCACATGCATATATAAAATGAGTTAGAAGTATTTCAGGTTTTAGTTAAGTTTTCTCTTTACAAACAATTTAAAAAGGAATTTGTAATTAGTTTTGAGATTTTGGTCAAAGAGTAAAAAAACATGTATCTAAATTTCAAGACTGCTCAAGTACAGGGTTCGCCATTTAACTTTTTTTTTCAGCTAGTGCTTGTTTCGTGAATGGTAACACTTAGCTCATGTCTGATTTGGCAGATAATTAGTTTTATCCTTCCGCTGAACGAATATGGTTGTGCATACGCTTGAGCAACGCTGGGAAATATTGTGACATTACTTTGAAAATCATGGTAATGTTGCAGAATATGTGCGAAAATTGCGTACGGATTTTGGAAGAAGAGAAGCACCGTCAGCTCCGTATGTTCGTTATCTTGTGAAAAAAGTGAAAGAAACTGGCATCCTCATCGATAAACCAAAACGTGAAAAGCCAAAAGCAGTGCATACACCCGAAAATATTGCAGAAAGTGTGCGTGAAGCGCCATCAACATCAATTCACCGTTGTTCTCAACAATTGAACATTTCGGAGACATCATTGAGACGAATTTTGCATAAAGACCTTGGTATGATGCCATACAAAGTCCAATTGGTTCAGGAGTTGAAGCCAACTGACCATCCAATGCGTTTTCGCTTCGCTAAGTGCGCCTGCGATCGACTTACAGAAGATGCCGATTTTGCCAAAAAAATCATCTTTTCAGATGAAGCTCATTTTGATCTTGGCGGGTATGTAAACAAGCAAAATTGTCGCATTTGGGGCACACAAAACCCGCACGCATTCATTGAAAAGCCGCTGGACTCAAAACGAGTCACTGTTTGGTGGGGATTTTGGTCCAGAGGCATAATTGGGCCATTTTTCTTCGAAAATGAGCAAGGAGTGGCCGTTACAGTCAATGGTAATCGTTATAGGGCCATGTTGAACGAATTTTTGTTCACAAAAATTGAAGAGGAGGATATTGGCAACATTTGGTTTCAACAGGACGGCGCTACGTGCCACACAGCCGAAGCTACACTCGATGTTTTGCGCCCTGTTTTTGAAGATCCCATTATCAGCCGCAGAGCTGATGTCGTTTGGCCACCTCGGAGCTGCGATTTGACACCGTTGGACAATTATTTGTGGGGTGCCCTCAAAGATAAGTGTTAGGCCGACAAGCCAGAGACAATTGACGCTTTAAAGGACAATATTCGTGAAGCCATTGGTGAAATACAGCTGCACACAATCGATAATGTGCTTAAAAATTGGACCGATCGTGTAGACTACTGCATGGCCAGCCGAGGCAGCCATTTCAATGAAATAATTTTCCATTATTAACCGGAAGGATTGTACTTTCAAATAAAAAAAGAAATTTGAGAAAATATCCAGTAGTTTTTTTATAGAATTTTCAAAAAAAAGTTATTTGGCGGACCCTTTACATTATATAGCATTGCTCATAGATTAGTCAGCTGTATAAATATGTATCATTAGGAGTTCTTCCTATACTAAACACTTTTGTTCCAAAGCAATTACTTAAGTTCGAGCACATGCATTATACATAATTTATTCTATTCAAAAATTTTGTTGAATACTTCATTTAATGCAGTTTGTCTAAACCAAAGACGGTGTCATAGGATCGGCCTAGCCTGCTTGTCAAATCTAGGGCTCGGGGATCTCATTCACGTAGGGAACAATTGATATCAACGCTTTGGCATCAACAAGAAAAATATTCTACTGAGCATTTAACAATTCTTGACTAGAGAAATTCAATTGCCACAGGAAAATATTGTGTTGAGCCAAATAACAACAGGAACATCCTTTGAAAACAATGTTTCATCAATGTCAGCAATTTGTAATGAGCAATGATTTATTTGAACCTTTAAGATTTATAAAATTAATCTATCTAGCTGAACTAAAATCAAGTGAAATCTTTGCATACTTCATTTTAAGGAAGTTACTAAGGTTTTGATTGTTTGAGCTTTACTGAAGTTAATTGATTTGAATTTGTATTAATGTCTTTTGCAATTAAGATTTTATTTAAAAAACCTGTTTAATTAATCATTAATAAGACTTAGAAGCAAGGTAGCAAACATTAAAGGAAAAAATATCTTATATAGAATATCTTAATAGTTACTGTGTCTCATATAAATTAAAATATAAAGCATATTTACCCTTCCCTACGTCCACTATATTCTATACTATATATTATACGTTCGTGTCATTACTCCACTATAGGGATTATTACTGTTCTTTAAAACTTTATTATTTTTTGCTTTGAAGGGTTGTGCTATTGACCACAAAATGAATGTAAAGTGTTTCTTAAAACTTATACTAAATATGTATATCATACATACATTCCACGATACATGCATATCGAAACACTTCACACTTATTCTATGTTTTATTACCTATATATCTTATCATTATTATTCACACATAACGAATAAGAGTAATCCTACGGGACGGAATTTTATGCAAATAAAAGTCGAGAATTTGAACGAAATATATGTTTTAACTAAAAATACAACAAACTTAAAAAAATTATGTACGCTTCAACGAAAGTTTTAGAATTAAGCAACAATACAAATCTTATGATTTGCAATATAAACTTTATTTCGCTACTCCGTAACCCCATATGGAGGCATGATAAGTATAAAGGGACAGTTTACCTAATTTTTCCGAAACTAAAGAAGTTTTTAAGTAAGCATTGTGAAAAAACGGTTAGAGATATTTAAGTAAATATTTTGTATTATTTTACATAAGTAACAAATTAAAAAAAAAAATTTGTGACGTCACTTCCGTGTCACACTTACGTAAATGCAGTATAAAAAAATAGACAAAACGGTGTGCAGGACATCTAGTTTGGCTTATCTGAAAGAAAAAAGGAAAAAATTTGGTAAGAAGTAAATCGGTATAATAGTTATTGCGAAATCTTGCACACCAATTTTAAAAAACCCGTTTCCAGAAAAACGCGTGACGCTGAAGTGACGTCACGAAATTTTTTTTGGTAAATATTAGTACAATACAAAAATACTTACTAAAATAAATCTAGTCGTTTTTTCACAATCCTTACTTAAAAAACTCCAAAAATTTCAGTTCCTACACTGTTTGGTATTAAGGAACATCGTGTCAAAGAGCTAGAATTTAATGCCTTTTCACACCGTTATATTTTTCACACCGATCGGTGTAAAAAAGTAAATATCAGATGTTTGTTTTGTGCCCTGTTGGGTGTTTTTTTATAATACGCAAAATGAGAATTTTTATGTCATACCGAACGGTGTAGTTTTTAACAATTCGAAAGAATGTTTTTTACAATTCTTTTTTATGTGAATGGTTAAAAAAAATGTATGCTATACAATCGGGCACTAAGGTAATTCCAAAGAAATAGGTCTGATAGACCGCCCAAGTGAACCTAGAAAATACACGAGCTTGTGGCATCAGGCATCCTATTTTCAACCTTTATATGCATGGCTACACTCTACCAAACCATTATCCACTTCACTCTTCATTTACGTTTAAAATTTTTTATTTTGTTCTATTTTTTGCAATGTTCATTCACCATCGCCACCTTTTTGTCAGGGTTGCTGAATGATAAATTCTCGTTGTCGGTTTTTGACATTTTCGACCGGTGTTACGGCATTTTTACTTCTTAAAAAACACCAAAAAACTGGTTTAAAAAAACACCGACCGTTTTTGGTCATCCATACAACCAGGCCAGTTACTGCAGGTATTTGGTCAGGCGTTACCAAACAAGACTACTTAAATTTTTCTGTATGGACCTCAAACACAATAATCGCTTTCTATTCGTTCTTGTTTAACCCGATAAACGAATAGATCGCATGAGTTAAACTTTTGTAAGTTTTGCCTCTGACCGCTTGGAGAATCTTCGACAAATGATATAACCAAACGGCTGATTGCAAAACAATACAGTTACTGCTTCTGACTGCTAGGGGCATTGTCGACGATGATTTGACTAAACAGCTCAGATTTTTCTTTTGACCAGCAATGTGTGACTCTAAATCATGAAAACTAAAACAAAAAGCGACATCTATGGAGACGTAGCGAAACGAGAAAAAAGTTCAACGAGATGAACCAGCTACTGAGCAAGTTCATCTTTTTGTTAGTATTTTGCATGTAATAATATAACCTTTTTGATTTAACCAGAACGAATAAAACACGCCTAATATGTAAAAAATTACTTTCAAATCTTTAATCAAAACATTCTGAATCTTTAATCAAGATTTTGACTTTTAGTATTGAGAAACTTCATTCTGTGCTGAGAAGCATAATCTCTGCCTTAGACGAAGGCTTTGTTTTACAGAAATATACCACAAATTAGGCTCATTCCATAAATTTCTACAAAAAATTTCCTCACCCTTTAGAAAAAATTCACAAAAATATATGTGAGTGCCGATAAATCAGTTTTATTTGCTATAAACCTATTATCAATCACTTTTATGTTCCTTGAATGTGAATTTAGAATGTGAAACTGACATATATGACACAAACTCTTTTTTACATTAAATTAAACCACCTCTATTTGCATTGCAAAGAGCTTTTTCAAAGCCGAATTTGTACATATTTCTACTATTTAAAATGTCGAAAGCATTAATCATGTACCTAATGAAATTTACTGTAGCCTCAAAACCTTGAAAATCTGACAACAGCAGTAATTCCCTATAAAAATCTAATATAAGCTATAGATTTACTGCACATCAAGCCTTACCTTAATTTTTCTATCAACAAATGTATATGAGCTTATTCCCTAAATCCAATTGCTCTTTTTCCTGCAAACTAGTTTTTGAAAAGACTGCCATTTTTTAATTTTATTTTTGAATCTTCAAACTCACCTTTTCAGCAAAAAATAAATTCCTAATGAGTTTGATCATGTGGCAAGGGTCGGTAAAACAGAAAATCACGTACTTATATGTGACACATTAGATCCTAAAGGTCTAGCTGCAGTAAAGTTTACTGCAGCCCCATCAAATGTTACCCCAACTACCTCAGTTCCTGTTTTTAAAATATTTTCGAAACAATGTTTTATCAAATTTACACGAACATGAACACCAAACTTTTGTTTGCTTCGGTGCTGCTGCAGTCCCTGTCTCCAATTTAGGTGTATCCAATTGATCCTTTGCTGCTTCAATCAATGTGGCTGGTAATAAAACTTTCCAATAATAAAAACAATAAATACATTTTTAAAATCATTACTTTTCGAATTAATTGTGAGCTTTTTAGATCAAGTAAGTTTGAAGAAGGCAACAACGACAACAAAAACTCTGTGTAGAGTCAATCACACAGTAAACTAGACAGAACTGTTTCGGAGGCTAATAAACCTCGCTCTTCAGTAGTCTTGAGTGATTAAGCCGTGACCAACCCACAGTTTAATTCTTACATAATTTGACACTTGTGCGAACAAATTCGTAAAAATTTTAATGTTATCATCGTCCATTTAACTATATGAAATTAAAGCAGTAACTATTTTTAGATAAAGGCTTTTTAACTCTACCGGGGTTGCCGTCTGCTCTAGTTGCTCCGTATTTTTATTTTCGATATTCATTAGAGTTCGGCGAGTCTGCCGAAGTACGCCATAGGAACGAATTTTGCTTCGCTAGAAACTTACTTGATCACCATTAAAATCATGTAAATATTCAAAGAATAGATTACGAATAATTATCTTAATAAAATTAATATTATTTTTCCAGCTTTATTTCGTGCTACGTCAACAGCGGTACTGATTGCTTTGAATGATTCTGCTGATTCTGGTACCATTTGGAAAGCGTACAAGAGTGCGGTAACCAGTTGTCAAAATTGTATCTTACAAAATCGTATGCTTTCATTGACAAAGTGTTTAAATTTAACGCAAAAGGTCTTATGGCTATTTTGTATATCCTTGCGTTTGGCATGCCCTTGATTTTCCTCAGCTTTCTTTTGAACAGATCTGCGTTCATGTCACCTAACATACTTAAAATTTCTTCAGTCTCCTTATTTATTAAATTTTCCTTTTTTATGCTGCACACAATATCTTTCAGAGAGGCAGTTCTTTTGGCTTTGCGCAAACTTTTTGGTTCAAAGTCTTGATTTATTTATTTTTTCCAATACCACCTTTCTGAGCACTTCTTGTTTATCCTTTACTTACTTATCTATTCTGTCGCGGTAACGTTAATCTTATTACCGAAGAAATTCACCTCATGGTAACTTTTACACCCTTTTGGTATTTTGCAGTCAAGAGTTACCGATGAATATTGTTACCACCTCTTTAGGTGGTAAAAAGCAAAACAGCTGACATTTGTATATATTGCGTTTTGAGAAACTAATTTAGTTTTATATACGTTTAAAATAAAAAATAAACACATAGGACAATGTCAACTTCACTGTTGCTGCTTCTACTTCTCGATGATGAAGTAGAAGAAAAATCTTTGAGAAGACATCAGCTGAGATCTTTGCGGGATAGCAGCGATCCGTTTAATTTGACGGATAACATATTCAAGTTCCATTTTCGTCTTCCAAAGGAAGTTTGCTTTATGCTTGTTGAGGAGCTGATGCTAAAGGATACGCAGACAACTTCTCTGCCCTTTGGAGTACGATTTTTTTGCTGCCTTTTGTTTTTCGCACACGGTTCATACCAAAAATGTGTTGCAAACGGTATTTATGCCTCACTGAGCCAATCTTCTGCGTCGCGGTAAATTAAATATATTTCTGGCCTTATAGTGAAATACCGAGCTCCGGAAATAAGTTTCCCAACCACAGACGAGGAGCAGTTACCTATTAAAGCCAGGTTAATTTAAAAACAAAGAAAATAGTTTGTTCATAATGTTTTGCATGTTTTGCAATTGCCTAGATTTTATTCTAAGTTTGGATTGAATGGAGTGGTTGGTGCAATTGATTGCACTCACGTTGCTCTAATATGTCCGCCTAAAAACTACCCAAGGAATCCGTGCAGCCTGTACATGAACCCAAAAGGCTATTATAGCATAAATGTAGAAGCTGTTTGCGACACTAATCTACGATTTTTGGCGGTAAATGCAAATTTTCCGGGCTCCTGCCATGATTCTAATATTTGGTCAACATCACCAGTGCGCGCATTCATGACTACTCAAACAGAAAGTTGGTTAATAGGTGACCAGGGATATCCGCTGGAACCGTGGCTGCTTACTCCTTTAGCTCAACTAGGACCTTCAAACGAAGAAAAATATAATAAAATGCATTGCAAGGCTCGTAATGTAATAGGAAGAAGCTTCGGTGTAGCGAAATCACGCTTTCGCTGCATTTCAAAATTCAGAAATTTGCATTATAGCCCCAAAACTACGTCAGAAATTGTAAACGCTTGCCTCATTTTACACAATATTGTAATAAAACAGGCTCCACATGCTGAGTTGCAAATTGATGAAGAAGAAATCGAGACTTACATCGTGAAGGCGAAAGAATTCGTCAATGTATAATTAACACTATATAATTGAAAAGCTTATTGCAAGAGCATGATAAGCCACTTAAAAAGTATTTTGAAATAATCGTTTTTTGAAAAAATTTATTTTTCTATGTACAAATGAAATTGAACATGATAACTTTTACAAATAGGTTACAAATTTTAAATAAATATAAAGTAAAAAAAAATTTTTTAAAATAAGTTTTTATTTAAAAAAAGACGTGAACTAAAAAGAAAAAAATAAATTTAAGTGACATTTATCATATATGTGTATAGTAGGTATATTATAGGTGCAGAAGAAACCCCTCTTGGTTACTCATCATCATAATATAAGCGTACGTAAATTGGTAAGTTCTTAGGACTTATATAAATTTAGAAATTTTCAAATACATTTATATATAAAATTGATCGATCAACCAACTCAAATAGAATGTTATCAGTGAAACGCAACGTGTAAATTGAGGTCAAAAACTGAATTCCAAAGCTGTGCGGCCCATAAATTCAAAGCTATTCGATATCGCAAATTTGGGTCGCATGGGTGGTGCCCCTCCCCCTTGTCCAAATCCCATAAAATTTCATCACTGAAACGGTACGTCTAAATTGTGGTCGAATACCGAATTTGTAAGCTGTGCGACCCATAACTCTAAAGCTATTTGATAGCACAAATTTTGTATATATTTGTGGGAGGTAAAAGGGTTGTGGCATTTCTTCTTAAACCATCTCGTACTCAAAGCAAAGCCACTTGCAAAAGTTGAGCTCAATCGGACCGTAGATGAAGTGTGACCACGCCCGTTTTTATTAAAGTTAATGACAGTTATCATACGAACTTATTTGGCAAATTTTAATTTAATACGACCAAAACCGCCTTAAATATAGCATTTTTATTAATTTGTGGGCGATAAAAGAGGGTGTGGCATTATTTTTTTTAAACCTTTGCGTAGCAATTACGAACAAACCTGTAGAAGGAAGTATCTAATTTGGTCCAGTCGTTTTCAAGTTTTAAGCATCCGAACAAATCACGATTCATTTTTATATGTACAGATATTGAGTTGTGGGCGGTAAAAGTGGGCGTGAAAACATTTATCTATCGTGACTGCCTCTTGGAGCACCTACACAGCAAGTTTCACTATAAAGATGTGTAGATCTCCGGAATTGCCATGATTTCGAAAAGTGGGCGTATTAATATTACTACCACGCCCATTTTTGTACAATTACCGACAGTAACCATCTGAAAAACCGTCGATATTATTTGATGAACAACCGAACCGATTGAAACCGTCTGATACACATCTTTTTTTTTGTTGTGATCGATAGCGCAAATTTTGCTTGTATGGGAGGTACCACTCCCCCTCGTCGAATCCTTACCAAACCTCACAGGAACACTCAAGATGTAGCTTCAGTTTCCCTGAAAATTTCATAAAGATCGGTTCAGCGGTTTTGGAGTCTATACGTGATATAGCCACATACCCACATACATACATCCATTTTTATATATATAGTTCACTTCAAAAGTAAAAAATGGTTCTTAAAAAATCAGTTCATTTAATAATGTAAATAAAACAAAACAATTCATTTAAATTAACTTAAAAAAAATATGAAAAAGTCTTACAATCTCCTAATCACAAAAATAGTTTATATAAAAACAAAATAACTATAAAACAAAATTACTAAAAATAAATCACTGATTAGGAGAAGGGTGCTGACGCTGCAGAAATGCGAGTTCCTTTATGGCTTCTGCTAGTGTTGTTATGCCATTTGCTATGCTCTGCAACGATTCTGCTAGCCGAACCTGTTCTTCTCTACGCTCCAGCAAATTCTGTTGGAACTCGCTGAGCTCCAACAGCAAATTCTGCCCACCACCCGTGCGATTGCGCACAATTATAATTTTGCGCGCACGAGCTTGCAGCTGCTTGCGCCAGTTTCTTAAAGCCTGAAGTAGAATAGCATTATAATATTAAAATAGCAAAGATTATGTACTATATACGTACCTACTTCTTTCCAAGAATCTGGGGTTCTTGTTGGCCCCAACATCGCATTCAAATTTGTTGCAATTTCTTGCCACAATAATTTTATGCAATTTGGCGATGTGGGGCAATTTTTCCCTTGCAGCAGCTCTGGGTGGCTGCGAATGAATGTAATATAAAAACGCAGCTGCGCCGGCGTAGTGCGTGCATATTTCCTGCTAAGAAAAGCAAATATTTTAATATTTAACAAAACAAGCAAAATTATTTTTACTTACTTCTCTTTTTCCATTGTTTTTTATTTCACCACACTATCACACAGCGTTGCCAGATGCAAGAAAAGGGCTTTATTTCAATAAGGTGAGTTTCCGAGGTTTGACAGCGTTACCGAGTGCACAGAATACCAGTTGCTAAGACCGGCAACGAATTTGAGTAACAAGATTACTATTACCGGTAACGCACAGAATCGATCTGTTAGGGTATTCATTACTAATTATATTTACTTAGGAATTAAAGCAATAGTCTCCTGTGAAATATCATCCAGAGTAACATGGGAATGCCTACCAAACTAAATGAACTAGGCAAGAATAACACCGTTACTATACTCTGGGTCCCAGGACACAAAGGAGTACAAGGTAACGAAGAAGCTCAGCGCGACGGCGCAGCCACAAAATTTATAGGACCAGAACCATTCTGCCGACTGGGCACATACACTATAAAAAAAGAACTAAGAAGGGAGGAGATACACAAACGATCAAACCTTTGGAAAAGCCTCCCAAAGCTACAACAATCCAAATTGTTCCTCAGAGATTTAAGCATTTGGAGAGAAAAATTTGGCATAAGCTTAGGCAAACAAAATCTAAGAATTCCAACGGGGTTTCTTAAAGAGCACAGCAAACTTAAATATTACCTGACGAAATTGGGCATCGAAACCGATAGCAACTGCCGTTTCTGTAAGGAAGTTGAGTCGACTCCAAAACACCTACTTAGAAACTGCGACGCTGTGCTCGCAGGCATAAGCTAGCTCTGGGGAACAATGAATCTACTACTGAGTCTAGAACAAATTTCATCCCTTGAACCTAAAAACATACTTAAGCTCATCAGAGAACTGGGTCTGGATCAAATTCGGTAATCCATCAACCTAGCGGAACCTTACGAAAGAGGTAAAATAAATCTCTATTAGGTCGCAGTACGCATCTCCAACATATAGCATTAACATTAGGGTATTCATGCAAAGTGGTAATCTTATAATTTAAGCAATCATTTTTTTTATCAGGTAGGTTGTATGAACAGCCCATAAAGGCAATTATTGTTTTGCATCATATATGTCAGCTGCAAGATATTGTAGTGCACTTCAATCTAAATATTGCTATAACTGCAACTTAAACACATTTATTTCATGCACGTATTATTTATAAAGATTTAACACATAAAGATCTATTCTACAAACTAAACATTTCTATAAACGTAGCCTAAACACATTTATGTAGCAAAAAAACAAAAAAAAAAACACATAACTATTATTTACATTCTTACTCGCTTGCACATCAATAAGGTCAGTGAACTTTATGTTTACATAACTACACTATATAACTACATTACAATGACTACATAAACTAATGTTCTACTTAGTTACGATTATATTAAGTTAGATATATAAATTTAATTTTGTATTTATTTTAAGTCTAAAAAATACTGTCATTTAACTTTATAAGCCGAAGAAAATCTAAAAATAAAATCACTTAAGTTTTGAGCTTTAAACAAATTGTTCCTTTTAATTTTATTTCTAAGCGCCTGAATGCACTTTCGAGTGTCGGCGCATAGAATTCTTTTTTTTAAATCAGGCCAACAGCGTTCTTAAGCGCTGGCTAAAATAACGCGTGCATAAAATATATTTTTTTTAAACGCGTAAACTTTCTTTTACAATATTTTTTTCTTTACAATATTCTCATATGCTGCATACGTTGTCCATAAGATATTAAGGTGCAATTTTTAATAAAATACTTGTTACTTTTGCTCCAATTCACAAATTCTTACATCTGTCATTGCTTCTTAACGGGTTCTGATAAGAAATTTATTACTTTCGAAAAACTGAAACAGCTTATTGATCACTTAAGTTTGCCACCTTGTTTGTTCACCTAAATCGAAGAGCAAATATATTTGGTTTGTGCATCGGCAGTTCATTTATAAGACTGATAAACTTATACAGTTTATACCATTTATAAGGGACTTGCCCACTTGCCTAAAAACCCTTACTATTTTTTCCAAGGTGTGTTTGAAAAGTCATCACTTAACTCCGTTGCTCTTTTTATAGATATTTTTTTATTTTAAGTTGCGCAACATTTTGCATTTTATCATTATTTGATGTCAAAATTTCTGCGCTAGGTGTGGCGTAACTTGAAGATTGTGATGAAAATAAATTTCCCTGAAAAATGTTCGCAAACCAAATTTTTATGAAGTAACGCCAATAGCCCCTGATGACGATCATGGTTTTCGAGACATTTCATTAAATTGCATAATTCGCACGAAAAAAAACCACTTCACACAAATAACACGCGCTTGCTTGTTTTCGTTTTTCCTGCTCACGATTTTAAATAGTCTTTTATTTATTTAAATGCACAATATAGAAATCTTTAGAAAACTCTTTTTTGTTACACTCAAAGACATGCTTAGGTTGTTTTACTAAAGCGGTTGGTCAATTCGGAGCTGAGCTGAAAAGCAATAGGGATGAAAGAGATAGAGATATGTATTATATACGTATAGGGCACGAAAATATGTAACAAGAATTTTTACTCGTAATGTAACATAGTCTACCTATTCAAACTAGTTGCACTAAACTGTTATACTGTCAAATCAGCTGCTCATTTTTAATAAATTTTGTGCAAAGCAGTAGAGTAAATACGAAAAATTGAGAAATATATTTCCAAACGTTCGAAATTATGACCATTGATAAATTTTGCGACCTAGATCGGTGCAAGGATATAGGTATTAGACAAACAGGCACAAAAGATGCTAACAACAGTCTTTTGGTTGCAGCTGCAGAGGTAATTGGCATAGACTGGCACTTTCCTATGGCTTTAAGTCCTAATTCTTAAGTTGAAAAAAGTAATAAATTTCTTTAAAAACTTAAATCATGAATAAAGGTAAAAACCTTTCCTAAAAATCAACAAAAAACAAAGAAAAAAACTTACTTTAAAAAATTTTTATATTATCAAACGAAAAAATAAAAGATAATACAAATCTGATAAAACAAAATATCTACACATCCAACAGTATCCAACTGGTATGGTACCGCAACAAAGCATGGTTAATATCCTATCCAACAACCATATCAGGGTCTGATACTTTGGATGCTATGGTATTATCTTTGGTAGCATCTACTTTACCAAACACGTTTTTTTAAAACCTTGTATCTCAGTGGATGTTAAAAATAGACCCCACTGCCCATAAAATTTTTTGGTCGAAATAAGCCAAGGAATCACCCCTTAGCGGATTAGCATCTCAAGTCAGGATACCATGTATAAATTAATTAAATAATTAATTTTATATCAAAATGAATACAAATAACACAGTGTTCACAATGCTGATGGATGACTCGATCGATGTAAATCTATTGATGCATATATCGAATCATGGAGGGCATGGAGGCTTGACAAGGGATTATAGCTTGGAAAAATTTCGAAATAACAAGTACTTAGAAAACATGATTACTACTTATACAGACATACTATTTAGAAAGAATTTCCGAATGACGAGATCAGCTTTTAGGGTTTGTCTTATTTTTGCAACAGAAATTTATTGATTTTATCATAAATGCAGACCAAGCAGACAGAGGGGCAGGCATGATTCTTTGGGGGGATTTTTTTTTCCATTTAAATAAAAAAGTGGGAAATTAATACATTATTCATATATATTTTTATTCAGATTTATATATTAAGAACAAACTAGCATGTTTTGATTTAAATCTTTTGCTTCTTTAAATTTTTTCTGGAATTAAAATTTGCAGTTTTTTTTTTATTTTAAAATTAATAAACATTCATCATGCATAAAAAAAAATTTTAAAATTATAAACATTTCAATGAATTATATATTTTTTTATGTATCTGCATCAAATTGGTGCACAACGTGTTTTTCATTTCTAGTAAGTTCCTATGGATGCGGGTTAAAAAATTATTTAAATTAAAATCTTATTTTTTGGTAGCAAATGTTGGCGATCCAGTAGAAATTTGAAAAATTGTAACAATTTGTCTGAAATGTTAAACAAATTTTATATATAGATATGTGTATATTTTTTGTTATTTTAAACTAAACTAATTTTAAAGCAATAAACTAATATATCAACAAAATGCATATTAATTATTCATTTAAAGATTTTCATTGTCTGATTTGGTCAGATGGTGCAAACGGTTACCCCCTGGCTACAGGCCTGTGGCAACCATACAGAACCGCAATCAAAGTCAAACATGGATACTACATTGCAAAAGAAGCTTCCATTTGTAAAGGAGCGGCAGTTATGGTTTCGATTCAACTAGAAATAAAAAATTAAAAAGTCTAATTTAATTTTTGGAGCGGTATTGCTATCTTGAGAGGTGGTAGCCCTGTCTATTTTGTTTCGAGGGTACTCAGTTAGAACGTCCCTGGTTTCCTATAATCAGACTTACAGGTGCTGCCTCCTCGCCAAGGTGGCACCAACGCTACGCTTAGATGACCCATAAACACTAGGTTGGCAGCTAGGTTGGTTTTAATAAAAATATAAAACAAATAAACACTTTAAACAAAACATATATAGCGAACATACCCATAAACACCTTAAGTCTTCACTTTCAACACCTTTGAATTCTTTGGTGTTCATTCCGTCTTCACTTTCAACTCCTCAAATTCTTTAGTCCTCTTCTTTAATTTCTCAAATCCTCAAACACTTTTCAATTCTTCATTTTGAACTCCTCGATTTGATTTAAGCGTGAAAAACTTCACTTCAAAAACATAACATGGAGTTTATTCGAGAAAAAAAAATTAGTTTAATTTTTAAAATTTTTTTCACGTTTAAAGTATGACGTGGAAATATTAAATTAAAATAGTTCTATTTTATTACAACTTTTTCTTAGAAAAAAAACGTTAACTTTACGACCGAAAAAATTTTTGGTTTTTGTTTAAAAAAATTTTTATTAATTTATACGTAACAAAAAATAGTGAGAACAAACTAATTCAAATACAACAGAAAAATATTCTTAGATAGAAAACACACACTTTAAATGTTTTTTGCAGACTGAACTGTACTTTATTGCAGTTGCTATTATATTAAGCCAAAAGCCATTCGAACGAATTCATTTTGCGATAAATCGAGCTTTATTAAGAAAAAGGAATAAAAAACTACTCGCGTATTTAATTTAAAAAGTAATTTTTAGGTTCTGCCTAAATTATACAGCCGTATATTCCCCACTGGCTTCAGAAAATATATTTTTTTTTAACTTTTCTATGCCGTTCACTGGACAGTGCAACGGCTAAAAATGAATCGAGTTGGCAGCTGTTGTTTTCTCAATACTTGATAATTTTTTTTAATTTTCTCATCCTTTTATAGTACGAATAACGGTATTTTGTCTTAGAATTACTTAAAAATTATGTTTTTACATAGATTAGTTAAAATGTAAATATAATCATACACTCTTACACACAGAAAAATTTTGCATAGTAAAATCATTTTGATGCATAGTTGATTTAATTTTACATGATTTCATATTTCGTGGTGACAGCAACATTAAAATCATTGTGATTTCATGTGAAATCATTTTAAAAATCATGTAAAAAAAACACGCACGCACACGTGCATGGTGTTTATGTGTTGGTATTAATTTTGCAGAGTAAAATCATTATGATTTCATGTAAAATCATTATGAAATCCATTAAAAACATTATTGCATCATGTAGAAAGTTTATCAAAATGATTTCATGTAGAATCATTATGATTTCATGTATAATCATTATGACATAATGTAAAATCATTATGGAATTCTAGTAAAATCATTACTGCATCATGTAAAAAAAATTGTTAGCGTGCTTAAGAAGTTCCGTTAAGTTCTGGTGAAGTTTTGCATATCAGAAGTTTAATCGCGAGTTGCAAGTAGCGTCGTGCAAAAATTAAATAGTGTTTAATGGAAAGTGAACAAGTGCTAGTGGAGGTAGATGAAGCAGAAGGTAGTGTGGTGTTCTACGAAAATATTATTATCCATGAAAATAACAATGAGGCTGAGCTCGACGAACTATTAAAACAATTTAATATGTCGGAAGTGAAACATTACTTGAAAAGTAAGTATTCCTAAAACATGATTAAGGATGAGTTCCTAAATGCATTTATGCAATGCATCAGTGTGTTTCATTTTGAATTGGTGCTAAATTTAGTTACGAAAACAGTCCAACTCTGTTGAAATTCTTAAAAATAGTCTAGTTGCGCAGTTTTGGTTAAAAAGCTTCAAACCAATTCAAAATAAAACACACTGATGCATTGCATAAATGTATTTAGGAACTCAGCCTTATTCTAAAAAAGTTATAACAATAGGAATGTGCACGGTTAAAGACGAGGGCTTCCGTGGCCTCTTAGCAACAACAGCAACAACAGCAACAACAGTAACATACATTACTAGTGTTGTTGAGTTTAGTACTTGTTTGTTTTCAATTAAATTTTTAAAATTTAAACTTTTGTTATTTGAAATAATTTTCAGTTTGTGAAAATTATTTTTGTTCCAAAACTTTATATCATTGTTACGCATACGCCTGGTATGAGGCAACATTAAGTAAGTTTTTCTTATTGTTAATTATTGTAATTCCTTTATAAATTCATTATTACATAATTTACAGAGAATAAACCTATTCCTAAGAAAAACTGATTCGAGTTTATTTGAAGCCTTTCGTGCGCAACAATTTTATTCTTTAATGGTACTAAAGCTCGTCGGTACAACAATTTGATGGAATTAAGCCCTAAACCAATCCAGAGAATAAGCCAGAGACTAGCCAAGAAAAGACTCGTGAAAATGCCTGTAAGCCGATCTCCTCCACGTTCGTCTACTGTACCGATTGCCACGTGGGATTCAACCCTCTCTTGCCAACGCTCGTCTTCTGTGCCAGCTATCACGTCAGATTCACCGAATGAGTCGTACACCATTACCACCGAATACACGCCAATATGTAGCATATTTCCTGAGTCGGACCCGCCGCCTTCATTGTCACTTCCAGAACCATCTCGGGACTCCAGTAATTCAAATTCAGAGTAGATAGATCTGAATAAGGTAACAAATGAATTTAATAAAAAGTTAATGGAGATGCAAAATTTATTTATGAGCCAAATGCATTCCATTCAATCGCTGGTTATAGACAACACCCAGCAAATGAAAAATAGTGTCGTCGAATTAAGAAAAGAAATTCGCCAAAATCCTTTGTTTTTGCAAGTAGCAGCGCCCATATCTAGCCTAGCGACAATACCTTTGTTCGCAACCTCATCGACTCAGAATCTCATTTCATCGTCAGCGCCCACATCTGCCCCAGTAACTTTGCCCATTATGACCAACGCTACTTATTTATCACACTTGTCACCATCGTTTGAACCTAACTCTTTACCAACCCTTAATCGAGCTTCAGTGGAAACTCTCACTTCTGACCAACCCATTGTACACCGCCACAATAAAATCTATCCATTGCCAAAATTTTCTGGGATACTAGAAGAGTGGCAAACTTTTATAGAAGCCTTTAGTAGTACCACAAGGGCATTTGAGTATTCCAGCCTTCACAATATCATGCGTTTACGAGAAGCTCTGCAGGGAAGTGTATGCGAAACAGTTGAACCTCTCTTAAGTCATCCACAGAATGTCGATACCATTATTAACACTCTGGAAGAAACTTTTGGTCGTCCCGAGCAGCTCATAAAGTCCCAAATTCAAAAAGTACGTTTCATTCCTGCTGTTTTCGACGGAGATTTAAGTTCAATTTAGAACATGGCAACTTTTCTCCAGTCTGCTAGAGGTGAACATCACCTCTCGAATCCACTGCTACTTAGCGAGCTTGTAGCGAAGTTGCCAACATCCAAGCAACTTCAATGGGCTGAAAATTGTGTTCTGTTAGGTAAATCACCCACTATTATGGACTTTAGTGTGTGGCTGTATAGTTTAAGAAAACTCGCCTATATGGTAAATGATGCCCTACCTTCCAGCTATGTTGCTACTCAGTCAAGCCAACAAAAAAGAGGACGACAGCTACAGGTCGCAGAAAATAAGGATCGTAGATTCGCTTGTGTGAGCGTCACACAGAAGAAGTGTTTTATGTGCCAAGGAGAATGTCGTTCGTTAGCAAATTGTAGTCTCTTCTTAAACTTGTCATTGTACCAACGCTGGACTAAAGTTAAATCCTTACGTATTGCTTTTCATGTTTAAAATATGGACACCAGGGGTCAAAATGCTTTTCAAAACGAAAGTGTAATAAAGACGGGTGTATACGTTTTCATCATCCACTCCTTCACTCGACGAACGCATCTAAAAGTTCTCCAAGCCCAATAGCCATAACAGAATCCATTTCTCACGAACATAGGAGTTGCCTTGTGGATTCTAATCGTGTAACAGTGGTTTTATCTTATGGCTGAGGTCAGCTCAGCCGTGCCAGGATCGAGTGAAAGATCCACAAACTTTCAACAAATGAGAACGCAGTTGGTGTTGGTTTTAATATTACAATTTCAAGTTTTATTGAGACTCGTTCCTTAATATTACTTAATGCAGCGTAACGTCAGCAGTTTGGGTAACAGTGAATGTAAGCGGTCGAATGGTCGGAGGTTGTAGGTCCAGCTGGCGGCAAAATCGGTATTCGGTTAATCGGTAAATCAGGGCATCGGTGAATCGGTAGATCGGTATTCGGTAATCGGTGGATCGGTAAATCGGTGAATCGGTTATCAGCAATCGGTAGATCGGTAAATCGGAAGATCGGTATTCGGTGAATCGGTAATCAGTATTCGGTAGATCGGTATTCGGTAGATCGGTAATCGGTAAATCGGTGAATTGGTGAATCCTGCCAGGGCCCCTAAAGCGAAGATCGGTAATCGGTAGATCGGTAAATCGGTGAATCCTGCCAGGGCCCCTAAAGCAAGACTCATTATTAATATTTTTAGAAAGTTAATATATGCCGGACTGCGTTGGACGAACCAAAGACAGGTTCTCAACGCAAGTGCGACGTCATCAAACGGAGACTCAAAGGGAAGAACCAGCAAGCTGGCTCGCCATCGAGTCCCTGCAACCAAACCAAGCAAATCCCAATTAGAGTATGCCGACTGCGTTGGACGAACCAAAGATTGGTTCTTACCGCAAGTGCGACATCTCAAGCAGAGACTCAAAGGGAAGAACCAGCAAGCTAGCTCGCCATTGAGTCACTGCGACCAAAAATATAGAGTATGCCGACTGCGTTGGACGAACCACGGACTGGTTCTCACCGCAAGTGCGACATCTCAAGCAGAGACTCAAAGGGAAGAACCAGCAAGCTGGCTCGCCATTGAGTCATTAAGTATAGCTTACCTAAAGCAAGACTGCTTTGGTTGGTTTTGTGTCGCCCTTTTATTCGATATGGACAGAAAACCAGTTGGGAATTATACGTTCAGTTTTGTCTTTGGCCTGCCTGGCTATGCATAGATAGGTGGTGTGCGTATTAATTAGTGGCTTATGCAGTAGTGCGGTTGTGTGTTGTCAACTAGTTTTATTGAGTATGCATGTAGCGTGTGTTTCTTTCTATGGTCTGGTGTCGTAATGCGGTTGTGTGTTATTGCTGCTTTAATAATAATAAGTAGAAATATTTAAGTAGTACAATATGAATATATATATCAATAATATTTAATATTATAGTTTACGTAGTGTATAAAAATATAATATTTGTAACGTCTTTATATTTATAATCATAAGTAGGAATATTTGAGTGATATAATATGAACATATATGTACATCAAAATTATTTAATATTAGAGTTTATTTAGTGTATAAAAAGTATATAATATTTGTAACGTCACGTTACAATCGTGATGAGGACTTTGTGTTATTCCAAGTTATCCCTGTCAAATTATACAGGAAGGAAAAAACCATTGAAATATACGCGTTTGTAGACGACGGAGCTAATGCTACTATGCTTGATGCTGAAATCATGAAAGATTTAGGTATTACTGCACAAGAAGACGTTCTTGCAATACAATGGATAAATAGTCAAACGTCAAGAGTACCGACAGTGAAAGTAGAGCTTACTGTTAGTGGTGTAGAACTTCATGCAGAAAAGTATAAAATGTCAAACGTTTTCGTGATATCTGATGATATCTGAAGCCCATTCAATCGCTTAATGTAGCGAAATCAAGAAAAAGGTATGGAAGTATTCTAGACGGGATACGCATAAGAAGCTACTATAAGGTACAGCCGAAAATTATTATTAGTTTGACTCATGCCTTCTTGACCGTGCCAACCGAAACACCACGTTCTCTGCCATCTCCGGGTCCAATAGTCACAAAAACAAGACTAGGGTATATGGTTTATGGCCCAGTTGAAGAAAAATCCCATCAGCAGAAGCATATTTCCTGTCACGCAAGGAAATATACAGACAAATGTCAACTTTTTGAGAGCTTGGAAAGTATGATGAAGAGCTACTTTGACATGAAAATTTTTGGAATGAAATTAAACTTGAAACCCTTGCAGTATAAAGACAATCAGAGAGCACTGAGTATATTAGAATCCACAACGAAACGAAGTGTTGAACGTTTTGAAGCTGGACTACTCTGGCGTGAAAATTTTTCATCATTTCCTGATTCTTTCAACATCGTCGTTTGTTGGGCGTTGAAAGAAAAATATCTCAGGATGCAGAGCTAGCGAAGGAATACTGCGAAAAAATGGAAGAATATGTATATTAAAAAAGGGTACGCGAGGCAATTAACGCCAGAAGCAGCAGAACGCTTTTCTCCAAAAACGTTTTACCTCCTACACTTTCCAGTAATAAATATAAATAAAAAGAAAATTAGTTTGGTTTTTGATGCTGCTGCAGAAGTAAAAAAGTTTCTCTTAATAAAGCCTTATTGTCTGGTCCTGACATTAATCAGCCTCTAATATCAATACTTCTAAAGCTTAGACAAGCCCCTGTAGCTATCTGTGGGGATTTGAAAGAAATGTTTCACCAAGTCAGTATCGTTGACGAAGACCGAGATGCGCAAAGATTCCTATGGCGAGGTGGAAATCCGTCAAACCCATTGAAGACCTTCGTGATGGGAAGAATGATTTTTGGGGCAACTTGTTCGCCAACAATAGCTCAATACGTTATGAATGTAAATGCGCAGTCTTTTGTAACAGACCATCTTCGGGCAGTGAAAGGCATCATAGAGAGGCATTACGTTGATGAATATGTTGACTGCTTTCGATTTGAAGATGAAGCAATCAAAGTTCTAAAAGAAATTAAATATATTCACAAATCCGGTGGTTTTGAAATGCACAACTTTGCTTCAAACTCTAAATAGGTTAACCACGAGTTGGGGGATGTAGTTATTAACGAATCGGTCAATGTAGATGGTGAAAAAGTAGAACGCATCCTTGGCATGCACTGGCAATCTAATACAGATGAATTTATATTCCCGTTGAAGTTTCAGAAGGTGCCAGACGAAATTTTAAGTTGTGCAAGAAAATCAACAAAGCGTGAACTTCTGTCCGTAACAATGTCTGTTTTTGATCCGTTTGGTTTGTTAGCCAATTTTATGGTATGCGCCAAAATCCTTATGCAGCAGGTATGGAAGGCTGTAATTGAATGGGACGAAGAACTTCCTGACGAAATTTTCAAAAAATGGAAAAATTGGTTAGAACAACTGCCTAACGTCGCCAAATTTCGAATTCAGAGATGTTATTTTCCAAGTTTCTTGGACACAGATGTGGAACTTCATGTGTTTTGTGATGCAAGTGAAGAAGCGTTAGCAGCTGTAGCATATTGGCGGATCATGCAACCAGAAGGAGTTACACTGGCATTCATCGCTGGAAAAACAGCGTGTGCTCCTACACGTTTTCATTCAATTCCTAAATTGGAATTGCAAGCAGCGGTTCTGGAGGTTCGTTTAAGGGACATCATGATCATCAGATACCACGAAATTGAAGCCAAAAGTTCTACATTATGGTGTGACTCGCATACTGTCATTCGGTGGCTAAGATTCGACCATCGCGTTTACAAGCAATACGTCGCCAATCGAGTTGCAGAAATTTTAGAATCTTCAAAAATTAATGATTGGCGTTGGTGCCCTTGAGAGCTCAATCCGGCAGATGATGCCACGCGAGCGAAATTTCCTATGACATACAATCCTGAAGGACGATGGAAAAAAGGAGCACAGTTTCTTTTGACTGATGAAAACAATTGGCCAAGCGAAGATATGATGAGGCAAAGGAAAGATTCCAGTTCGGACGAACTAAAAATAAAGCATTTCTTGTGTATTGCCCAGATATAAACCGTTTTCCAAGTTATGAAAGACTTAAGCGAGCAATGGCTTGGGTCTTTAGATGTATTTATAATTTGAAATCGAAATTTGAAATGGGTCAATTGGTGAGCTCAAATGTGAGGAAGAGGCTAAGGCAGAGGTGTATTTATGTAGCTGTGTTCGAAGGGAGGTATTCTGTGACGAATTTACATCTTTAAGTAAGAAGGAAACTATTTCAAAGTCTAGCAGTCTGGTCATGCTCAACCCATATTTGGATGAAGATAATGTCATGCAAGTAAATGGCAGAATTGAAGAAGCTACGTTTCTACCAGTTTGCACGAGAAGGCCAATAATTCTACCCAAAAGTCATTATATGACTGATTTGATTGTGGCTACGTATCATCGAAAGATAACCCACATGAACATAACAACCGTAATAAACGAAGTTCAACAGAGTTTCTGGATTCCGGGAATCCGAAGTGTGGTACGTAGAATTGAAGGTCAGTGTATGCTTTGTAAGGTTCGGAAGGCGAAGCCAACTCAGCCGCAAATAGGATGCCTGCCTATTGACCGAGTTATTCCTTTTGTCCGACCATTTACATATACCGGAGTTGACTTTTACTGTGACGATTCGCCGTCGCCACGAAAAATGTTGGGTAGCGCTATTTACTTGCCTCACAGTAAGATCGGTGCATTTTTAGATGTAAACGAAATTTTATAAATAGAAGAGGAGTACCACTACAGATAAGAAGCGACAATGGTAGAAACTTCGTTGGAATAAGAACAGAACTACAAGGTGTTAAGGATTTCTTAGACCACGACAAGATCACCGCAAGTCTTGCACCCTTAGGCATACATTTTTCAGATTTGGAATAAAAAGGCCTTAATACATATGTTTTACGAAAAAAAGTGAAAAAATTTCATTTTAGCTAAAGGTAAAATATTCCGATAAATGGCTTGTTGAATACGTACGAGCATAACCTTTTGATACCCATAATAATTAGTTTTGTAGGAAAATAAAATAAAATCATTAATTCTTAGGCCAATTTTCACAACTTTTGACCACTATAACTTCTAAACGACTTGCGAGCGGCCTGAAAGTTTTTGTATTTGGACTAAGAAGGTCTTAATACATATAATTAAAATAATATTATAGTTTCCACTATTCAATTATTCCGAAATTTGTTTCTATACACTCAAAAAATTGAATTTAATTTTAAAAAATTCGCGAAATTTATCTTACGAAGCACAGATACATTTCGACGTCTTCCAAAACCTTTGAAAAGTTGTCCTTGTCTTTTACTTCTACGATTGGCAAAGGCAAGTATTTCGATGAAACAGGCGACCCAATCGGGCTTTGGCCTTAACGATTCAGTATGGGACCCCATTTTTATGGCAAAAACAGGCAGGAAAAGCGCCAAATGAATTGGATGACATCATTAGCGAAGACTACAAATTTATATTCTTTCTTGGATTTGTAAGAATTGATGTCATCACGAATGAAAGTTTGCTTCTTCTTGGATTGCGCATTTTTACTCTTTTACTTCTCCTCAGCGATCTTTTTCAAGCGCTGTTTCTTGTCATGAGCACATTCTTTGGTTTTGTCCAAAGACTGGCTGGATTGGTCGAAGCACCTCCAATCCTTTGTGAAGGATAGCTATGTTAAGTCTTGTTGGGGATATTAACTTAAATATTTCACGGCTAAAATAATTGGTGTGTTCGAAAATGAAACAAAATTTACGAAATTTGCAAAAAAAGCTGTAAACACATGCCTCACTACGCTGATTAATTTGGTCCCCTTTTCCACACGGCAAGTCGACGGTACAGGCAAGTTTTACCGGCAATTTTTTTGGCATATTTAACTTTTAGCTTAAATGAATTTTTCACTTGTAATTTTTGCTATTTTCCAACAGAACTTGTTATTATGGGTACCGAAAGAAAGCTTATGCTCTTACCTATTCAACGAGCCATCTATCTTAAAAATCAAAGCATTACTTTTGAAGATATAACATTTTAAGTATTATGCACACTTTTCGACCTTTAACGAAATATATATATAAACTGTTATATCCTTAAAAGTAATGCATGGAATTTGAAGATAGATGGCTTATTGGATGGATAAAAGCATAACCTTTCTTTTGGATCCCATAATAATAAGTTTTGAAGAAAAAAATAAACATTCAGTATATAATTAATCAAAAATAATAATAAAAATAAATAAATGCACAGCTGCAAACTTCAAGAAATTGCCAGCAATTAATAGCTCATGAAGTGCTCATGTACAATGCGACGGCTAGTTATTAATCCAGACTTAAATCCCCATGGAAACGTAGCACGTGTCCAAATTGGTACGAAAGTACGTTCTTGTGCAACATTGGTGACGCATGTGCAATGCGTGCATACAGCTTTTTTGGCACTTTTGGAATGTGTTGTTCTATTTCCGAACACACCAATTATTTTAGTTGTGAAGTGGATGCGAAATTTAGGTATCCCCGTTAAGTTTTTTAAAAAAGGTGTGCCCCACACAAAATAATAAAGATGTTTCTACCAAAATAATAAAGATGTTTCTAAAGATGTTTCTACCAAATGCAACCAGTTTTTGAAAAAAAACAGCCTTGAAATTGTCGGAACTATTTGAAAAATATCGTCCAGAATCTGCACTTGCCCAGAAACCGCAATTGCCCAGAAGATCGCTAAAGCAAAGTCGAAGGGTAAGTCCCGATACTGAACTTTATTGATCATGCGTTTTCCTACTTAATTAGAAAAAATCGCCAATTTTAATTGACTGTTCGACCCAGTCCCAAGCTCAAAAACCACTTACTGTAAAGTGCACAAGTCTTTAATTGCACAAACAAGTCCACTGAATCGTGAGTACTCCTATTGAAAATTCTGACAGGTTTTTTATTTTAAATATTTTTCTTCATTGAAAAATCTTAATAACTTGGAATAATTGCTGCTTACTGCACGATCGTAAATTTTTTATTATTTTTATTGCACATATTTGGATCTCCTTAGTCCAAAAGTGTAAAAATAAAATGTCTGTCTCGAATGGATTAGGAGATAAATTTTGGAGAAAGCAGGAGAAAACTTGAAAAACTACAATTTCACACAAGCTTGAAATCCAAATCCAATTCAAAATTTAATAAAAAATATATATATTTAGTTTTCTCTTTTTAATAGGCGGCCTTCACTGAATTTTGAAAATATCACGAATTTTATCTCCTTTACCATTCGAGACCGACTTCTTATTTTTTCCCTTTTGGATTAAGAAGGCTCAAATAAGTTTAATTAAAAAAGAAAATAATTATTTACGCATGGGCCGTAATCTGCACTTATGCCAGTAACTTAATCAGTTACTTTAATAAAGTACTGAATAAAGTGAACAAATAATTCTTCGAGTGTAGTCATATTTTTTATTTCCGAAATATTGAAATTTTTCATACAAATACATGGCTAGTCTAGTAACTATATAAAAATGTTCGAGTATATAATTACAACTCAGTGGCGAACGAATCGATATGTCTTTAAAGCCGTCTTCAAGACACTCTTCCACACTCTCACGCCACATACGTCTTAATTTTATACGATTCATTTTAAATCTGAATTTATGAATACAGGTCAGAAAAAAATCTGAATTGTTACTTTGTTGGCTTCGATGTCAGCTTTAAAGACAACGTCTTCGAAGGCTACTTTCGCCATTGGGAATATTATTTTTAAGAAATTAACTTCCATACTATGTTACAGTTCGGAATCGATGATGATACTTTGTCTGTGTCAGTTTCCAGCAAAGTAGTTTCTTGGTTGCAAAGCCAATCTAGTTAAAACTCGCTATCAGCTCCATCATCACCATCAAACCGAACATTTCCTTTCTTAACAGCAGTTGGAGGTTCTCAGCTATCTACGGTACGAGTAAAGTAACAATTATAATCCAGCCCAGGATAGTTATTAATTGTATCTTTTAATTTTCATTACGAGAAGCTGAATGTGGTCTTACAAGAAAGCTTAAAAGGAAAAACCATACTTGATTTTTATGAAAAAAATGGACATTTTATCGATTCAGTTCGATCCGATTTGATAAATATAATTTTGGAAGATATTTTTTCGCGTGGCACAAAACTGTCACCAAAAGACTTGCCATTCTAAGTAGAAGAAATTATTGAGCAATTTCCGAACTAAATAAGAGTGAGTATCGCCTTTTTCATACTTTCCATACTTTTTTCTCTCTTTTCCGCCACAATATACGTGTTACATTTTCAGGAATATTGCTTCACTCGACGTGGCATTAAGAAAAGCCCTGGTGGTAACCTTTGGGATCGATACACCAACCAGAAAGCAAAACGTAAACGGGGAGTGATAAAAGACAACTCTGAACTAACTGATCTGACTGCTAAGCTTGGAATAGCTGAAATCGACGAAACTATTTTTATTGCCTTAAAAACTTCCCTCTCGAGGGATTTTTCGAGTTGGCATGAAGTAAAAGACAAATGGCAACGCAGTTTTTGTTGAGGCAGAAGGAAATAAAAACTTCCCCAACAAACTTTGAGTTCTTGAGTAGCGGCCACTTTATTCTAATGCACGAGCTTACGAACTAGTAAGTTAGCTGATTGTTACTTAATATGCTTAAATTAATATCATGTTTTTCACAGATTAACATTGATTTCGAATTACTCTTTCCCCATAAGAGTCATCTCCTTCTTACTAAGTGGGATGCTTTCAGACAAAAAATTGAAAATTATTGCTCTCTAAATATAAAAGATAAAAAATCTAAGGAAATTTGAGAGAAATAACTGACACAAGTAAGTTCCATGCTAGAAAGAAATCATCATTTAAAAAAAATTAACTTCACGAATAGTCTTGCAAGGTTAATTTTTTTAAAAAGTAAAACATGTTCCATTGGTCCTCAAGAATACTGTCTACATTTTGAAGTCGATAAGAGAAGTGCAACCTATGCTTTGGTAAATGAAAAGAGCAGCGTGTACGAGAAAATACTTTGCGCACAAGTCGTGATCAAGCTGTTCATAAAATACAAAGTATGCGATTTTTTCCAGATGCACTGGTTAAATTTTTCTAATCGACTTCAAAATTCTAGATGTTTATTTTGAGTTGAAATGAAACATTTTCAGTAAAACATTTCAATACATTTCAAAACAGGCAACTTCAATACTAACTCAACATTTAACCCTATTCATCAGGTTCCTTAGATTACATGTATACGGTTCTCTTTATCTTACCAACGGCAAGAAGAAATTCTAAGATTTCAAAGAAAATATCTATTTCAGATGCAAACGAAAACTTTATCGTTCATCTAATAACAATCAGCGATTACGAAAAAGTAATATCGGAGCTTAGAGGGACCTATTACAGCAAAGGTTTGACTGTGCAGCCATTTGTAATAGTTGTAGGCTTAAGTATCTATCAATTGCAAGAATTTTACGTTTATTTTGATAAAACACTTTTAAAATTTAGCTCTTTCTTAACAAGTCTTGATGTTTGCTTTAAAATAATCCAAGCATTGTCCTTGGAATATCCAAAAGGTTGTCGCTGACCTTGGCTTTTAATACAAGAGTATTTCTACGAAATCACCCTTGCTAACGAAAGTAAATCACCAAGTATTTGTGCATTGATAAACTTTTTAAAAACTTAATAATACAATATAAAATGTTGTCCTGCTTTAAATGCAATCAGAAAATGTCAGATTTGGCCAATTTAATATATCACTAACAAATTGTTCACTTTCTAAATTCATCTAGTACAATTCAATGCAAACAGGAAATTTGTACACAAAAATTTTCAAGTTTTAAATCGTTTAAGGCTCATATTAATCGCAAGCATCCAGACTATGCAAACCCAAGTTCAAATTAAATAATTACACAACCCATAGAACTGCACCATGCTTATGTTAATAATAATGAAGCAAATGAAAATATTTCAACAACTTCCACAAATCTCAATGATTCTGAATTAAATTCAAATATTGCTATACTGAAAGAGCAAGCATTTAATTTTTCTTTATATTTGTCCTCAGAAGCAATGATGCCACGAAATGAAATTCAGATCATACAAAGTTTAATGTTAAATATATTTTCCAATCTTAAAGAATGTATTCGCAATGTAACAAATAGCCAAGATTTTTGGACTCCGTTGCATAATATACTAAAATTTTGTAAAAATCCATTCAAGGAAATTTCTACAGCACACAAATTTTTTAAAACATTACTAGAAAAAAATCTTTTTGAACGACCTGTATGTCATATTTTCGCCAACCAAATAGTTGAACGTGTTAGGCATGGAAATCCTGGTTTGGATAGTAAAAAATTTAGCTGCTATTATATGCCAATTAAATTTGAATTAAAAAACTTTTAGAAATACCAGGAATTCTAAATCTAACATTACAAAATATGGATGAATTGCAATCACTAAACACACTAAACTACTTTGTTAATGAAGATATTTTCAAGTCACAGAAAGCCATTTTTAATAATAAACTGATAATACCATTGTTTATTTATTTTGATGATTTTAGAATAAATAATCCTTTAAATTCACACTCAAAATCAATTTCAGCAGGATATTATAGTCTTCCTTCTTTGCCCCAACATGTATTATCGAAGCTAGATTTTGTTTTTAATTTAGGATATATTAACAGTAGCGATATAAAAACTTTTGGAAACGCATCAGAATTTTATCACTTAATTAAAGAATTAAAATCTTTAGAAGATGAAGGACTCGAAATAGTCACATCTGATAAGCCGTTACAATTATATTTTGCTGTTGGATCATTTCTAGGTAACAATTTAGGCTTTATTTAGGATTTATTCAATCCTTCAACTCGAAAAGGTTTTGTAGAGTTTGTCGTCGTGAGCGTTGTGAATTGCGAAAAGATAAAGCTGAGATTAGTATTGCTTTAATAAATGAAGAAAATTATGCTGCTGACCTTTCTATGGAAAATTTCAAAGAAACCGGTGTGAAAAAATCTTTTTGTTTTCAATAGAGTTCAAGCTTTTCATGTTACGGAAAATATATCGCTAGATCTAATGCATGACCTTTTTGAAGGAGTTTGCATTTATGACATGCAATACGTAAATGTCTCTTATAAATCAAGCTATATTTCCTTTAGAAACATTTAATGGTTGCAGAAGATTGTTTCCATATGGCGAAGACGAAGTAGGTAATATTGGACCCGACATATCAAAAGAAAACTTCCGAAATTTAATCTTAAGATGACTGCTCGGGAGCTTTGGACTTTAACAAATTTTATTCTCCTTATTATTAGTGACTTAGTTCCAAAATCGACTCGGCACTGGAAATTATTAATTTTCCTTGCAAAAATATTAGACCATCTTTAAAAAAATTAATATACTGACAATGACTTGGAAATATTGAAACTATTAGTTAGCGAACATAATGAACTTTATATACAGCTTTATGGATCGCTTAAACCTAAAGCCCATTTTTTAGTTCACTATCCAAATTTTATAAAAAAGTGTGGTATACCTAAGTATTTATGGAGTCTAAGATTTGAAGCAAAACATAAAGACACAAAGAAATATTGTGGTAATATTAACTCTAGAGTAACTGTGCCTTTAACAAAAGCAGGTCTAAGTTTTACAAAATTTTTAGTAGATCATGAAAATGGATTTTCTGATATTTTTGAAATAAGTACTAAATATATAACTAAGCCAAATAATAATTTAATAACATTTTTGTTCACTTAAAAGTAAATTACGATAACATTGTGCGTAATGAAAAAATTATTTTTTGTGAGAAAACTTATGAAAAAACTCTTACTTAACTATAGATGATAACAAGTTTGCAAAATTATATAAAATTGCTTACTTTGCTAAAGCTTGTACTAAAATATATATTTTATGCAATGAAGTTGAACTTATTAATTTTGATAATCATTTTCAATCTCATGATGTGGGCAAATGAAAAGAACAAATAGTTATAAAAAACTCAATGAATTTACAAGTCCGCCTTTACATCTTTTTCCAAGCAACAATGGAAAAAATATATAATAAATAAAATTTTATAATTATACGTCGTAGTTTTTTTTTTATATTTTTCAATAAAAAATAAAACCACCTTTAAGATCTTTTTATTTCAAAATGAGGTCAGGATTCAGCTGGATTTCATGATTTAATAATGATTCAACAATGCCATCATAACGATTTTACATGATGTCATAATGAATCAACATGATCATAATAATGATTTTACATGATTTCATAATGAACCAACATGATCATAATAATGATTTAACATGACTTCATAATGATTCAACATTACTATAATAATGATTTTACATGATTTCATAACGATTCCACATGATTTCATAATGATTCAACATGATTATCATAATGATTTTACATAACTTCATAATGCTTTTACATGATTTCATAATAATTCAACATGATTATCATAATGATTTTACATGACTTCATAATGATTCACCATGACCATCATAATGATTTTACATGATTTCATAATAATTCAACATGATCGTCATAATGATTTTACATGATTTCATAAAGATTCAACATGATCCTGATAATGATTTAACATGATTTCATAATGATTTAACATGATTTCATAATATTTCAACATGAAAATTTGATGCAATAGATTAAAAACACTCATAACTAGAACAAAAAATTAGATTTTGTTGTTGAAGAGAGCATTAAGCGGATGGTACTGTTCTAAAGCTACTTTTTCATGATTTTTTTTGAGATATGAATAATGTTAGTGTATTTATTTCATGTACATGATATAGTTTGACGTCTTAAGTATATTTTGAAAAAAAAAAATTAAAAATTATCGATCAATAAACCTGTGGCAGCGATTCTCCGGAGGCTCCTCGAAAAAAAGTTGTTTTGAGCACGATAAGAGGTTGGCAGATCATCTGGAAAAAAATTCAAAATTAGTGTAAAAACTAATTTGTTTCCCGAGGTAACACCGAAGAGTTTTTTTTAATATTTTTTGTGGTAGCGTTTTGTAGTAAAAACGTGATTTTTGCTGAAAAATGGAGGTCATTTTATTATTTTAAAATAGAAAAAAAGAAGAAAAAAAAAAAAAACGCTTCGGCATTACCTATTGATTTATGTGTAGAAATAGTGTAAAAAAAATTTCAAAATGATCGGACAAGTAGATTTTGCGGCATCGTGTTCACCGACTGCAAAAATGATGTTTTCCAGAAAATCGATTTAAAGTTTTTTTATCCAAAATCAATAATAAAAAATTAATAAAACGGTATAATTTTTTATTCTTACACAGAATCATCCAGCTCCATACAGTATAACGCTATCATATAGGATGTCCAATGCATTTTTTTGCTCTTGCCTGCGTTGCATTCTACCCTCTTTACTTTTACTTGCAGTTTGTTCGTAAGCTGTGGTTATTCGTAATTCGTCAAATGCGCGTGCCCATTGGTAAGCACTTGGGCCTGTAGAGATGCCCATTTCATTCAAAAAGGACAATAAAGTCAAAGATCCTGCATTGATCTCTCATCAATAAGTTGATTGAAACTCTCGTTGTTATTCTGTGTAAAACCTCCAAGACACTTGGGCTATTTTGTATCAAATATTTGACACAGCTTACAGGATAACATTAATTTTTTCAGTAAGCAAAATATGTAATCCGCCCTTCATATATAAAAATATAAATTTCCCTTTTTTTTTTTCAGATACAAATCCTTAATTTCAAAACATGGTACATTATAGCCAATATGTTGCATTCTACGTACGTTTGCAGGCTCTTGAAAATGCCGTGCAAGTACACCGAATTTTCTCTCCAAATGGCGAAATTGGTGAAGTTTGGTACCGCTTCACCAAATTTTCAATAAAGTTCAAATTTTTAAAAAATTGACTTAGTTTTCACGGTCGCAGGTTCCATTTCTTCGGCACTAACAGTACCTGTATAGAGATTTTGGGTATCCATTTATGATAAATCTGAGGATATAAATAGGTATAACGGATACCTTTTCGCATCGCATGTTCGTTACAATAAGGAGTTGCGTTCCTGATCTTTAAGGGTGTTGACGTGCATCTACCATCCCTTTAATTTTAATTATTACAATTTTAAAATTCTTTGTTTTTCATTGTTTGTTTCAAATGTTTCGTCGTTTTTTTATTTTTGTTTTTGATAATGTGTTAAACGTATTAAAACTAACTGTGTTTGTTTTCGAACCGATTATTTTTTTCTCCTGTAAAATAAAAACTCGGGGGCTTAGAACTTCTTCGCTTTAAGTTAGATTTTATTCTGATCGCTTACATGCTAACAGAGTTTCAGCAAGGGCCGCGAGAGGCGCTGCCCGAAAAGAACAATAAATAAATAAGAGCGCAACTGGACAAACCACCGCTGTGCCGACACAACACAGGGTGTCTATCAGTGAGCTCAACAAACTGTTTTATGTGATTTAAAACAATTAAATTCAAATAAATAAAAACTAAAGAATTGAGTGTAAAAATACTAAAAGAAGGAAAAAATCATGAAAGGGAATAATACACAAAAACTTAAACAACAACAACAACAACAACAACAACAACAACAAAGCAATATCATCATCAACAGCACAGCAGCAAGACCTGTTTTACTGAGAGCCGCCAGCTGCAGCATTAACATCGCTGCATACCAATGGTTTTCTTGCATAGGGTGGTCAAGATCACCCAAAAAAAATATTAGGAAAATTAGGATGTCTTTCTCTCCCGCAAGGAGAAATAACAGAGAAATAACAGTTTTACTCCCCCACGAAAAAGAAGATAAAGTAACTTCTGATGTGCGAAATAAAAAAGTTTATAATTTTAAGAAAACGGACTATGTAAAACTTAATTCCTTACTTTCGCAGACTGATTGGTCTCCAATTTTAACTAGCGGAACATCATATTCATATTATGACGTCGAATCTTCTGTACAGTTTTTCAATGATACTCTGCAAAGGTGTTTCTTATTGTCCGTCCCAAAAAAAAGGTGTTTCTCCAATCCTTTAAGTCCACCCTGGCCAACAAATGATCTAAAGGCACTTAAAAATTTAAAAAATCGTTTACTTAAAAAATATATAATATCTGGTTCCAGTTTAGACTTTGCTTCCTATTTTTCTTGTCGTTATAGATATCAACTATTAAATAAACAATGCTATTCTGCTTATATAATTAATCTCAATCTCAATTTAAAGATGATCCAAAACTTTTCTATAGTATTGTTAACTCAAAACGTAAAGCCTCCAGCTTTGCACCCCTTATAAAATTCAATCAGGAAGAATCATCTTGTGACAATGTGATTTCTAACATGTTTGCAAACTTCTTTAAATCAACTTACTCCGATATACCATTTAATACCTGCACGGAAACTCCTGTAATAGACCCAAATATTGTCATGTGTTATCTTCGACAAGTAAAATCTTCTTTTACGACCGGCCCTGATAAAATCCCAAGCTGTATTTTAAAGCAATGTGCTACAAACCTGTGTACTCCTCTAGCAAACATTTTTAATATTTCCTTGCATAGTGGTTATTTTCCTATTATATGGAAGGATTCTTATATAATACCCCTTCATAAATCTGGCTCCAAGATAGATGTTTCTAACTGTCGAGAAATTGCAAAATTAAGTGCAATCCCTAAGTTATTTGAGAAAATCATAACTGATCAATTAACCCACTCCGTGTCTTCCACCATTTCTGTCTTTCAACATGGTTTTCTGAAGGGTAAGTCCACTACAACAAACCTCTTAGAGTTTACTACGCTTGTTATAAATGGTTTTATTTTGGGACTGCAGACTGATGTTATTTATACGGACTTTAGCAAAGCTTTCGACAGTGTTAATCATAATCTTCTTTTGAAAAACTCCACCTTATTGGATTTCCTGTCACATTATTAAATTGGATAAATTCGTTTTTATCTAGACGTACTCAAAAGGTTTTATATAAGAATTCTCTTTCAAAAAGTATTTCGGTCACTTCTGGCGTTCCTCAGGGCAGTCATATTATACCGGTTTTGTTTTTACTATTCATTAATGATCTTCATTCGGTAATAAAACACTGTAACGTCTTAATGTACGCTGACGACGTGAAACTTTTTCTTTGTTACAAATCAACCGAAGAACGACATATTTTACAATCTGATCTAAATAGACTTGTGGACTGGTGTAGCTTAAATATATTAAATCTCAACTTAAAAAAATGTAAGAAAATGACATTCTCGCGAAGATCTGCTAGTAACATAAATTACACTATAAATAACACTAACTTAGAAATAGTTTCCAGTTTTCTCTATCTTGGTGTTATTATGGATTCAAAACTTCGCTTCAATCTCCACGTTTATATGGTGATAAATAAGGCAAGAGGAGTCCTTGGTTTCATTAAAAGATGGGCTTAAGAATTCAGTGATCCCTTTACTACTGCAACGAACCTCTTGTTGTTACCTTTATGCTGAGGTATGCTGAGCGGGGTTCCAAGGTCCTTAACAAGAAATAACACGGGCACTTAGTTGGAGATTATTATAAAAAAAAGTTTAGAAATGTGTGGGTCTGCAGGTGGGCCTACAAGCCACCGACGCTGCTGATGCGGATGTAAACAGGTGGTCCTTCAAGCCACCGACTCTGTCTTACGTGTTGTTGCGTACACTGGGTTCACTGTTCACTGGCTCACTGTTCACTGGGTTCACTGGGTTCACTGTTCGCTGTAGCTGACTTTAGTTGTCTGCTCACGCTCGTATCACGATTGATTGCCCAGATCTCTGCGCTTGTTGCTTTTATAACATTCTTCCCTTGGATCCTGTTCTTCGCCGTGCGGCTTAGTTCGTCAACAACATCCCGTAACATTAATTTGTTGTTGTTTTCCCTTGTCTTTAGCTCGTCAACAAGCACCTTGCTCGAAAACAACATACAGCAATCTATCCATTTTGTTGTTGCTTTTATGCACTTAGCTCGAAAACAAAATCTCGCAGCTAAGTCGTGCCATCCCGATTACGGTGAACCTGTTCTATAACAACATAAGAGGGAAGAGACAGACATGATAATTTCAATTCAATTGTTGTATTTTTGTTTTCATGTTTCATTCTGTACAAAATGGGAAAAAATATATAAAATTTCGTGTGAGGTGGTGTTTAGTGCGTGCACACTCCGGCGCTGTGATGGTTAATTTCAACGCCGTTGAAATTTGGCGTCACATTCCCTCTGTACTTTGACGAGGCAGCGGATCCTCACCTCACCGCGTCTGCCGATTTTTATTCGGTAGCGCAACCCGATGACGGTGCGTATCGAGTTGCGCACCTCACCTGGGCGTCTTCCTGCCAACATTACCTGTACCTCGTTGGTGATGGCTACCGGGTAGTGCTCGTCCTCTTCGTCGCTACTATCTATGTGTAGCGCCTCACTTCTGTTGGAACTACTGCCGCTGCTTCTGTTGGTGGTGCCGTGGTAGCTGTTGGTGTTATTTTCGTTGTTGTTGTAGTTGTTGTGGATGTTATTATCGTTGTTATAGTTATTGTTGTTGTAATTATCATTGTTGTTGTCGTTGTTGTGGCGGTTGTCGTTGTTGTAAGCTTCGTTGTTGCTTTTGTTGTAATTGTTATTCTTGTTGTTGGTGACGTCGTTGTAGTTGTTACTGTAGTGGGTGTTGATGTTGCTACCGCTGTTATAGTAGCTGATGTCACTGTCTGTTCACTCTATGGCTGGTGGTGGTGATGGTGGTAGCTCCACAATTGGCGCCCTTTCCTCCTCGCTGGCCCAGACCTCCTGCAGGAAAGTCGCCGTAATCCGGACCATCTTCATGCGGTAGCCCGGCCACCTCTCTATTTCTTCTTCGACACGCAAGTCGAAACGGCCATCAGGTCGGTGCCACTCTTCCTCTTCTTCATCCTCTTCTCCTTCTGATGCCCAGGAGGGCGCCGGTGGCGCTTCCTCCTCGCTCTCCTCGTTTGGTAGAGTGTTGACCTCGTCGTCCGACACCTCCATGCCTACCTCTGAGAGCAGTTGCCCGATGGACTCCTCCTCGGTCTCGCTGTTGCTGATCTCGATGATCGGTATATCCATATTCATCATTTGTTACGTGTTTTTTTATTGTTAGCTATGTATACCCTTAGTGATGTTAAATTGTGTTGTTTTTAAACTTAAGTTGTTGTTAGTATACCTTTCAGTTTGCGTTTATTACTTTTATGTTTATAACACCGCGTGTTCAAAGATCTAATGATTTTTTCTGCCGATGTCTTTTCCTTGTGACCTCCTGTCCGGTCCGTTCATCTCCTACTCCTGTGTCATAATTCCCTGCATGAACGTACCCTTAACCCCTGGGCATTACATCATCTTGTTTTGGGATTTTATGTTTTCCCTTGTATAATTTGGCAGCACTGGTTTCCGCCATTTGCAGCGTTTGACATTTCCTCTTAGTCTCGTTGTTTGTTTATTACATTTTGTGCATGCGTAGACATGTTTGTTTTTGCCGGTTTGCTGCAGACACTAAAATTAACAGGAAAATAAAAGGTTTGTTAGCGAATAATTAAATTACTGAAATCTTTTCATTTCTACGAAATGTTTTAATAGAGTGGACAGTTTAATTTCAGAATCGTTTGGTCGAGTTTCAACGTGATTTCGCTGCGGTGATCTAAATTTAGCAAAATATGGGAAAAACAAACCAGGTAAGTTACATGTTAATAAACTTAATCCACTTTATTGTGCGTTTTATTAATATTTCCAAATGTTAATTTCAGCGCCGCTGGCGATTGGTCATGTGCAGGCGGTGCCTGCTGAAGTTACAGCTGGAGCACCTCGCTTGCATTTGTCTTGGTGTCATTGTCGTAGCATTTTGTCTTGCTACGAATTTGGCCCGCCGCTCCGGATTGTCGCAGGTAAGCACACAGTGTGTATTTTCTTTAATTTTTTCCTGAGTAATTGTAATTCCCTTAATGTATTCTCGTTTAGGTTACCTCACTGGAATCCTATTTGACGTGATAGCGATGCCATTGAAGCATTACTTTGGATGACTGCTGCTACTGCTGCCAGTGCCCGGGATTCGCAACATCTGATCAGCATGCTGCATTCGATCCAAGGATTACTTGTGCTTCCTTTTCCTAAATTTGTGCAGTTTTAATCCTGTTATTTTGTTGTGATTATATTTATAACGCTATGGTCCGAAATATAAAGGACCTATTTTAGACGCCGAACGGCGCCGTTCTCTCGTTTTATTTGTCTCCAAAGTCTCGTTTTGGCGTATCGGTGATTTAGCATACGGTGGGCCATGCTTGGAATCCGATGGTGGGGCTCCAAGCTCGGCCTTCGCGTTTTGCGGCAGCGTTTCGGGTGCCGAATCTTTCCAAGTTGTAGCGCAGCGGCGCTGCCTGTGGATGCGCAGCGGGCGCTATCCTTGTGCATGTGTCCTTTTAGGTAAGAAAAATGAATTTTTTTTTAATCTCAACACGCAGCGACGTCGCCGAGGCATTGGAGTCGTCGCATGGAGTCCTTTGTTCCATGTGCGGCTCCTCTGTTGCATCACTGTTGCTCTGCTGCTACCGCCCTGCATCTCGCGTTGCTGCCGTGCTGCGTGTACCAGTGAGGCTGCGACGTCTGCGCAGTTTGCCTCAGTGCGGCTGCGACGTCGGCGCAGTTATTACAGGTAATGCGGTGATGTCTGGTGGCGCGTGTGTTGGTCTCGGTCGACGCGGGTGATGCGGCGACGTCTTGCTTTGCGCTGCCTTAGCTGTTGATGCATGTTTCGCTGCACGCACTTCATGTTTCCAATGTTAATCTTGATTTTTTTTTTTTAACCCATTGCTTTGGTGGCTGTGTTCACGCAGCCCTATTAAATTTTGTTACTCATTAGATTTCTTCGACATTCGCGTGTGGGTTGCCACATTTAGCCTCAGTTTTTAATGTGGGTGTCGCCACATTTAGCCTCAGTTTTTTTTTTTTTTTTAGTGTGGGTGTCGCCACATTCACATTCCAGGTTTTCCTGTGTGGGTGTCACCATGTTTAGTCTCAGTTTTTCGTGTGGTTGATGCCACAGGTTCCAGTTGGTAGTGCAGGTGGTGCTGCGCATAAAATCTCAGTTTTTGTGTGGGTGTCGCCAGAGGTCTCAGTTTTTATGTGGTTGATGCCACAGGTTCCAGTTCGTAACGCGGGTGGTGCTGCGCATAAAATCTCAGTTTTTGCTTGTTGGTTATCAGTCTGAAATAGTTTTAGTTGACTGATGTGCGCAGTTTTCGTTCGGGTTTCTCCTTGACGTTTAACACGCACTATCACTGGTGATACAAAATCAATTATTTTGTATGGCCGGTCGAATTTTGGAGCTAATTTGGCCGCAAAATTATCAATTGCCTTCGAAAGATGGTGCTGCTTGATAAGCACAACTTCACCAATCTTCGGTTTCCAGTTTCGTCTCCGCAGATTGTAATGGCGGGCTTGATCCTGCGCCGCTCTTTCAAGATTTCGACGCACAATTTCAGAAATCTCCTTAAGCTTCATTTCTCGTTCTGATGTAGTTTGTGGTTCTTGTCCCGTGCCAAATGTATTTTCGTCGTATAGTGTTTTTGGCAACCTTAACCCTCTCCCTTGAATTAAAAAGGCTGGGCTGTAACCAGTGGTTTCAGAGACGCTGGTGTTCATAGCCAGCGAGATTTCCGGGAGCAATTCATCCCAAACTTTCTGATCCACGCCGGTGATTTGGGCTATCATAGTCTTTATTGTCCTGTTTGCTCGTTCTGTCGGGTTCTCCTGGGGTGTGTATGGTGCAGTGAATTGGTGCTTCACACCTAGCTCTGCTAAAAACATTTTAAATGCTTGACTCGTGAATTGAGCGCCATTGTCCGTTACAAGGACCTTTGGGACGCCAAATCGTGCTAAAATACGCTCTCGAAACGCGCGTTGGAGGTGATCGCTAGTTGCCTTGCGTAGGGGAATCACTTCAGTCCATTTCGAGAACTTGTCGAAGAACACCAGGAGTATTGTGCTGCCATGCTTAAATCGGGGTAGTGGCCCTACGAATTCAGCGCACAAGATTGCTTGGCTTGTAGCGTTGGCACGATTCGCAGCGACGCACATAGCGACCGATATCACGGAACATGCCCGGCCAATAGTATCTATTGGCGACTCTTGCAACCGTTTTTCGTATACCTAGATGGCCAGCGCACGGGCTATCGTGGTTCTCTTTGAGTACTCTTTATCTGGAGTAGGTGGGTACACAAAGTTTCCATGGAACACAATCTTCATCACTCGCTTGACTTGCTATGTGGCGATACATTTGCCCATCCTCTAGCACATAGTCTGGGAACTTCTCGGGGTTATCCAAAACTTCTTGCATCTTCTTGCGTATCCAATTGCACGTTTCTTCTTGGGTATCGCTTGTCTTTAGTAACGTCTCTAGCGGCTGTCGCGATAAGGCGTCAGCAACCACGTTGAGTTTTCCTCTACGATACTGAATATCGAACGTATGTTGCTGCAGTTCCAACGCCCATCTAGCGATCCGACCGGACGGGCTCTCTATCAAGTTCAGCCATTTCAATGACAAATGGTCTGTTATGACTGTGAACTTATAACCCTCGAGATAGGGTCGCATCTTTCGGATTGCCCACACTATCGCGAGGCATTCTTTCTCTGTTGGTGAGTAGTTACATTCTGCCTTGTTTAGGTGTCGACTAGCGTATGCAATCTCCCTTTCCTCGTCTCCTTGGCCTTGCGTTAGAACGGCTCCGAGACCAAAGTCACTTGCATCGGTTTGCAGCGTGAACTTCTCATGAGAGTTCGGGCATGCTAGGACTGGAGCCTCTGTCAGCTTTCTCTTGAGTGTCTCGAACGCTTCCTGCTGGCTCTCACCCCACTTCCAGTGCTTTCCTTTTCCTAACAGTGTTGTAAGTGGGTGGACTATGGTCGAAAATTCGGGAACAAAACGTCGATACCATGAAGATATTCCCAGAACTCTTCGTATCTCCTTAGTATTGGTGGGAGGCTTCAGTTCTTTTATAGCCGATACCTTTTCGGGATCCGTATGTATTGCCTGGATGCTCACCACATGACCTAGGTATTTAGTTTCTTGTTTAAAGAACTCACATTTCTCCGTATTGATCTTCAAATTTGCTGCGCGGAGTCTTCGAAATACTTCTTTTAAATTTTTCATGTGTTGCTCGAATGAGCTCCCAGTGACAATAATGTCATCCAAATACGCGAATGCATGCGGTTCCATTTCAGGCCCAATCACCTGGTCTAACGCTCGCTGGAAGGTTGCCGGGGCAGAATGAAGCCCGAAAGGCATCACTCGCCATTGAAAAAGCCCGCGACCGGGTACCGTAAATGTTGTATATTGTTTGCTGTCTCTATCCATCGGAATCTGCCAATAACCATTTTTGAGATCGAGGCTGCTTATATACTTCGCATCACGCAGCCGATCTAGTATATGGTGGATTCTTGGTATCGGGTAAGCGTCCGGAGTGGATTTTGCATTCAACTGGCGGTAGTCCACGCACAGTCGCCATTTTCCTGTTTTCTTCCTTACCAGTACTATCGGAGCGCTATGAGGGCTGTATGAAGGCTCAATGCAGCCCTTTTCTATCAATTCGTCGATTTCCTGGTTTATTATCGCTTGCATTGCGGGGTTTTTCGGAAAATATCTTTTTTTAATCGGTCTATCATCCTGCATAACAATTTTATGTGTGGTGATGTTGGACAGACCCTTTAGTTTTCCAAACTCATCCAGTTCTTTCTTCAAGAAACCTTCTATCAACTCTGCCTCCGTTGCCTCGTCTTTTCGCACCACCGTGCATACTGAGGAATCGCCAGCACCTGTTGCCACCTCGTGGGTTTTCAACGTGATGGTGTGACCACCACACGAAACGGTCGCTTGAATTTTCATAAGAAAGTTCATTCCCAAAATAACATCGTCTACTACATTTGGTAGGACGAGTAATGGAATACTGCAGCTATCATTTCCCAACTTTATGTCCAGAACCAGTGCTTTGCGCACCGTCTGCACAGAACTATCCGCTATACGTACAATGATATTCTCCTCTGTTGTCTCTGCCACGTGTGCCAGTTTCTCTGCTAATTTTTCAATTATAAAACTCCTGGTTGCCCCTGTATCAATACTGGCCTCAACTTCTGCTTCTCCTAGGGAAATATTTGCAAAAATGTGCGCTTTGTCGTGCTGCAGACTTCCTACGGGATGCGAGGGACCGTGACTGCGTTCCCCGATAGGCCTCAGCTCTATCGGGTATTCCGTCCGTTTCCCGACTGTCGACGACAGCAGCCATTTGTCCGTAGGCCACGCTTTCCACACTCCCAGCAGAACAGTATCCAGGGGTTCCGGCATTCGTATCGCTGGTGACCATCTCTGCCACATCGTCTACATGCCGTCTGGGGTTTATAGGTGTCTCCGGAGCGTGCGTGACCATGCGATGACGTTCTTCTCTCAGCCGCGGGGCTGGTGCTGTTCGTGTCGATACTGTGTCCGCATGGATGCACTCAAAGTCTTCGGCCAACGCTATGAGCTCCTCAAGGCTCACAAAATCCTTCCTCTTAATATAAAGTTGGTACTCTTGCCGACTATTACGGAAGGTTCTTTCGATTCTTTGGCCTTCGTCGTAGTTTGAATGTCGCATTAAATTCTGCAACGCCAAAACATTATCCTTGAAAGATTCTCCAGCGCGCTGATGTCTTTGCCTGATATCATCCTCTAACCTCTCGAAATATCTTGCCGGCAAGAAAAAATGTAAGAAGTCTTCTTTGAAGCTCCTCCACTCGAGCCACATTCGATTATTGTTCCGAAACCATGTAAGAGCTCGGTCTCGCAACAACTCGGGCATTGTTCGGGGAAGGTAGTCTCTTCCCAGACCGTACACCTCCGCCAGTTCTTCAACGCGTTCGATAAACGCTAGTGGGTCTTTGCCACCGTCGTATTTCACAGACCACTTCCTTACCTGGTCAATCACTGCTGCGTATGGACTTTGGGTTCCCTGCAACCCACTTTGTGGTGGAATTCCGGCCAGTCTTTCATTATAAGCCGGAGAGGCGAAATTCCTGTTTACGCTGTCAGATCCTGATGGTGCCAGGTTCAACGGTGGTACCGGCAGCGGTACGGTGAGCGGACATGGAGAAGCTACTCTGCTATGCTTCGCTTCCAGCTCGAGAAGTCGTTGCTCCGGTTTTTGCTCCGGTTCCACGGCAAAGGTAGCAAACCTTTTCCAGAGTTCTTCCACGGTTCCTTCACCGCTCAGATTGAACTCTTTGGCGTACGCCAGCAAGTCATCGCGTCGCAGTTGATAGATCCAGGTTGTTCGTACCATGTTTTCTGATGGTTTCTAGTTTCTGCGTCGTTTCTCTAATGTTTTCTTGATGAAGTCCCTGCTCGGGCGCCACTTGTAACGAACCTCTTGTTGTTACCTTTATGCTGAGGTATGCTCAGCGGGGTTCCAAGGTTCTTAACAAGAAATAACACGGGCACTTAGTTGGAGATTATTATATTCTTTTTATTATTGTCTTTCTTTGTTTTCTTATTTCATTTATAAACATTTTTTTTATTTTGTTCGATGCCAAGTCTCTTTGCACAGTGTCTCCCCCTCGTCGTCGTCCTTCGATGTGTTCCCGCTGTGGCTTCCAACAGGCGGGCCTACGAGCCTCGGACACTGTTGCTGGATGAATATTTAGAGTACGCGGGCTTACAAGCCACGGACTTTGTACTCTTTTGTTGGAGCAGGAGGGCTTACAAGCCGCTGACACTGCTAAAAAAAAAGTTTAGAAATGTGTGGGCCTACAAGCCACCGACACTATTTCTCTGCTTGTCTGCAGGTGGCCCTACAAGCCACCGACTCTGTCTTACGCGTTGTTGCGTACACTGGGTTCACTGTTCACTGGCTCACTGTTCACTGGGCTTACTGTTCACTGGGTTCACTGTTCACTGGGTTCACTGTTCGTTGTAGCTGACTTTAGTTGTCTGCTCACGCTCGTATCACGATTGATTGCCCAGATCTCTGCGCTTGTTGCTTTTATAACATTCTTCCCTTGGATCCTGTTCTTCGCCGTGCGGCTTAGTTCGTCAACAACATCCCGTAACATTCATATGTTGTTGTTATCCCTTGTCTTTAGCTCGTCAACAAGCACCTTGCTCGAAAACAACATACAGAAATCTATCCATTTTGTTGTTGCTTTTATGCACTTAGCTCGAAAACAAAATCTCGCAGCCAAGTCGTGCCATCCCGATTACGGTGAACCTGTTCTACAACAACATAAGAGGGAAGAGACAGACATGATAATTTCAATTCAATTGTTGTATTTTTGTTTTCATGTTTCATTCTGTACAAAATGGGAAAAAAATATATAAAATTTCGTGTGAGGTGGTGTTTAGTGCGTGCACACTCCGGCGCTGTGATGGTTAATTTCAACGCCGTTGAAATTTGGCGTCACACTACTAAATTATTATATCGTAAGGCCAATTCTTGAATATGCATCAGTTGTATGGAACCCAAAATATAATGTCTACATCGACGCCATAGAATCCGTTCAAAAACAGTTTTTACTTTTTGCTTTACGTCATAGTCGTTGGAACCCCAATATTATGCTTCCATTGTTTGAAATACGCCTTAAATTTATTTTACTACCTTCCCTAAGAAGCAGAAGAATGATGCTTAATGTCATGTTTCTGTATAAATTACTTCGTGGCGAGATTAATTCGGAATATCTCATATCAGCTCTAAATTTTAACATCCCAAGGAGGGGAACTAGACATTTTCTGTTTTTCAAGTTGAGTCAGTGCAGTTCTAATTACGCTCTTCATGAACCTTTACGATGTATGTGCAGTGATTTCAATGATAACTTCGACATGATTAATTGTTCTGATTCGGTAGACGTCTTAAAACGTAAAATTATATTACATTTAAATAATTAAATCAATTTAACTTCATCCTATTATACCTAACGCAGTTTTATAACAATATAATATTGGTAATTGAGATTTTTCTGTTTCTCTTTTTTGTCTCGATATTATGTTTTATAAAGTAAGCACCATCATATATGAATCGTTTTTAAAACTTACTTTTTAATTATTCAATAATTTAATTTTTAATCGAATTGGGATTTACGTGCTCACGTGGTTTCCTGATTTGAAATTAGACTGAACTCACACTATCACCTGGATTGGTGTGCCAGAGTATATCTCTTTTCCATACAAGTTCATGCCTGCGTTGGCCCAAATGCATATCCAACTAATTGGGATTTCCATTTCCACGTAGGTCCTTGGGTTGGACAATGGCCGCAAACCAGTTAAAATGAGTTTAGTGTTTTTGATTGTTTTTCGGGTACCTTAAATTGATAATTACTATTATTTTATTCGATGTTGCTTATTTATATAGAATCAAGTATACTTAAATACGCGTTTATATATATTCAATTTTTAAATTCCGCTGAAAAGCCAATTAATGTGCTTAGTGGAAAATCCTAATTGCCAATAGGGGGTATGTTTTAGTACGTAGGTGCATTCTGTCTGTCCCGGCTGATTCGGGAAGATTTTAGAATGTGAATCGTGCATGCGTATAGGACGGGTATACGTATCTTTGGAAGATTTCATACCTCCGGGCGAATCCAAAAAAAAAAAAAAGGACAAAGTTGTTTTTTAAGAAAAACAGAAAAAAATCACGTTCTCGAAATACTTTCATTTTTGTAAGAAAAGCTACATATCTCTTAAAGTAAAAGTAAGTAAAGACTTGAACAAACAATATACTGCCAAGCACGATGCCACTCTCGATTTTTACCCATAAGGTACTGTGTGAAGGACATTCGAATCTAAAGGTCACTCGAGGTAGCACAGAACTTTTGATTGCCATATTATTGCCTAAATGTTGGCAATTTTGATTACAGTCTTAATGTTTTTCTTAAATTTGGCGAATTAATAATTTCGATTTTTTTTAATTTTTCAAAAAAATGAATATAAAGTTTTATATCTCGGGCACCAGAAGTGGTACCGAAGATAATTTCCTTAATTAAGATTCTATTTGTGAAAACATCACCCTGACAACAATAGAAACAAATATTTGTGAAACAAATATTTGTGAACATCACCCTGTTCAAGAGTATCAATTTACAACAACAGGTTAAAACCACGATTTTTTTCCCATTTCGATTTTAAAAAATTTTCTTTCCTTATGAAATTTATTATTTTGTTAAATCACCTGAACTCAGCATTCACAAAAATGTTATACTAAAGTTTTGAGTTTCTGAGTTTGCCATTCGATGGGTCTCAAATGAAATTGCAATTGTTGTTAAGAAATGTTTTAATGAAATAATAGCCGTAAAGGAGATATGAGCAAAATTGTAACATTTAGTGCTTGAAGGAACTTTTTGTAAATATCAAAATAAGAAAAAGGAAATCGTGGCCTTTTCCTGCTGTTTAAAAAAATACTTTTGCACAGGGTTTCGTTCAAAACTATTTGCTGAGTCAGAATTTAGAAAATTATCTTCGGTACCATTTCTGGTGCCCGAGATATGAAACCTTATATTTAATCTTTGGAAAAAGTTAAAAAATTTAATTCAAGTATACATTTCTCCAAAACAAAAAATGCGTATGCGAAAGATATGCATTTTTATTAGTTCTCCAAATTTCAGGAAAACGGTAACATTGTAATCAATACCACCAAAATTCAGACAATCAGATAACAATTAAAAGTTCTGTGCTATTTCGAGTGCACCTTTAGATTCAAATATCCTTCTCACAAGACATTGTGGGTAAAAATGAAGAGTGTCATCGTGTTTGCCAAAATATTCTTAGTAAAAGTCTGTATTTACTTTTGCTTTGAGACATATGTAGTTTTTCATACAAAAATTAAACCATTTTGGGATCGTAAGTTTTTACTGTTTTTCTAAAAAACAACTTTGTCCCTGCGAGAGAGGAAGACATTTTTAACTAAAAATTTTTTTAGGAGTTCTTGACCACCCTATGAAATTTTTGAGACCTCTTAAAAAAACTAATGCACCCCGCGCATCGCCTGCGAGTCATGACAAGATTAGACTCACTCGTTCTCGGGCTCGTGCCCTCGCTTCACCAAGCAATATTGCTGTTTCTTCTGCTTCTACTGACTTATCGGAGGTTGCGTCTAGTGCTAAACCGGTTTTGTCACACAATTTCCCGAATGCTTCTCTTTCTTTTGCTGCTGCTGTTAAATCTACTTATGCTCACGATACAATAAGAAGCTCTGCTTCTCTAAATCATTGCCAACTTGCTCAAACTAATGCTGCTGTTGCTGCTGATGCTGCTGCCGTCGAAACTCAAACTAATATGATTCATACACAAAATGATGCTTCTGTTGTAACTAATAGCAGTCAAGCTGATTTTGGTTTTTCTGTTAAAAATAGAAGGAAGAAAAATCACTCTAAAACAAAAACGAACTCATCACAAACGATGCAAATTTTCGGATCGGATTCAACCACTAACATGAATGTGGTTCCAAATCTAAAATGGGTGCACCTATCAAGATTTCACCCAGATACAAATTCGGATTATATTGTTAACCACATATCAAATAAATTAAACATAACAGCGTCTCAATTTAAATGTTTTCCTCTCATCAAAAAAGATGCCGACATGAGTAAGATCCTATGTTAATTTTAAACTTGGTTATCCGGCTCAATAATTTGACCGAATCATGGATGCCTCGGCATGGCCTTATAATGTCAGAATAAAAAATTTTATAAATAAACCATTGCCAAAAAACTCAGAAATCAAAATCGGCTCCCTAGATCAAATGACGCTAGACCAAATGACAACAACATGATTTCACCTACTTCTAATCTTCTTACTTGTTATCACAATACTGGTGGCTTACGAACGAAAGCTACAAATTTTTTATTATTTTCTTCTTCGCTTCAGCATGACGTTATTGCGCTCACCGAAACGTGGCTATCAGATAAGTTCTACAACGCTGAATACTTCAATTTAAATCAGTACAATGTCTTTAGAAAAGATCGATGCCCCCTCTCATCTGGACTTAGAAGAGGAGGTGGGGTTTTAATGGCTGTCCGCTCTGCGATTTCCTGTACGCAGATTGATTTGCCTTTTTCGAGTACACGTCATAGTTTCGATCAGTTAATTGTAAAATTAAACTTACATAATTATCATGAAATTTTCTTTATATTAAGTTATATACCACCTAGCAGTGCTCTTGATTTGTACAAAACACATTTAGATAACTGTATTAGTATTTTGAATAATCCTAAAGATAATCAGCATGTAATTATTATGGGTGATTTCAATCTCCCCGATATAAACTGGATTTATGATGACGATTTGCATTATTGGCTACCTTACAATGTTACTAGCACATGTGAGAGCGAGGTAGTTGATAATCTGGCAGAATTTAATCTTCGCCAAATAAATGGTATTCAAAATAGTTTAAATCGCACTCTGGATCTGGTTTTCGTTGACAGTGAATTGAATGCGGATGTCAACTGCCTAAGCTCTCCATCCTTGCATGCCTAAGCTCTCCATCCTTGCATAACTCAAATCATCTCAATGCATTATGTCTTAGTGCTAAGTTCTATAATTATATGAAACCAGTAAATGAAAATAGTCTTAGTTTTGATTTTGCTAAAGGCGATTTTCTTAGGATTTCAAATCTCTTGAGCGCAGTCGATTGGTTGTCAGTCTTAAGCAATAATAATAATCTTTTAGTTAATTATTATTTTTTTTTGAACAAGCTTAATGAAGCTATCCATCTATATATTCCTAAAGTTTCATTAAAGAATTCTTCTAAACCAATATGGTTCAATAAAGAACTAATTAATTTAAATAATAAGAAGAATAAAGCATATAAACTCTATAGGAAATCTGATAACAATTCAATTCTTCTTAATAACTATCGATCTCTTCAAAGAAAAATTGATTTTTTAAATAAATTCTTATACAAAAGTTATATCTATCAGATTGCACGCCAGCTCAAAAATAACAGCAAAAGTTTTTGGCATTTTATTAATAGCAAAAAAAAGTCAACGGGTATTCCAAATACCATAAATTATAAGGGTAATACAACATCCAACCCCCTTTCTATATGCAATCTTTTCGCAGAATTTTTCAAATCAGTTTATATTTCGTCTGATATTATCTCAGATACTTACGCTTACTCATCTGTAAATTCACCTTTATTAATAGGTAGCCTAAATCTTAGCTTACTAGAAGTTTCCGAAGACTTAAAACAATTGAATCAGGATAAACAGTCTGGGATAGACGGTTTTCCACCCATACTCTTAAAAAATTGCGCTGACTCGTAAGCTTTACCTCATATGATGATCTTCAATCAGTCACTTAAGGAAGGCAAATTTTTAGATAGTTGGAAAACCACCTTTATTATACCGATTCATAAATCTGGTTCAAAGAATGAGGTTACTAACTATCGCCCAATTTGTAAATTATCTACCATTCCGAAACTTTTTGAAAAATTAGTCTACAACAGACTTACTTTCTTAGTGAAGGAGTTAATATCACCGTTTCAGCATGGCTTCTTTCAGGGAAGGTCTACAACTACAAATTCAGCAATATTTACAAAATATATTTTAAACTGTTTTGAGAATGGATATCAATGTGACGTTATATTCACGGACTTTTCAAAAGCATTTGACAGTGTTCATCATGACTTACTGTTAAAAAAACTCAAATTCATTGGATTTCACTCTAATTTACTTAAGTGGTTCAAATCATACCTTATTGGTCGTACTCAATTTGTTCGTATTAATAATTTCCAATCTAATGCGATAATGGTCTCTTCTGGTGTCCCGCAGGGTAGTCACCTAGGACCACTTCTGTTTTTATTATTTATAAACGATATTCCCAAAATGTTGACTTTTTCTCAATGTTTAATGTACGCCGATGACATAGAATTTTTTTCTGTTATTAAAGATACAAATGATAGTATAAATATGGAGATGGATCTGTCCCAACTATCTTCTTGGTGCAGTAGCAATTTATTGCCCCTCAATTTATCTAAATGCCAAAGCATGACATTTTGCCGAAGTAATTCTCCTGCATTTTACCCTTATAAGCTGGGAAATACGACTTTGTTAAGAATAACCGAGAAAAAAGATCTTGGAGTAATTTTTGATATCAAACTCACATTTTCAAGTCACATTGACTATATTGTTGCAAATGCCAATGGTATGTTAGGTTTTATAATCAGGAACTCTAAAGACCTTTGTGATCCTTTTTCTCTTAAAGCTTTATATTTTGCCTTTGTAAGGTCTATTTTAGAATATTGTTGCATAATATGGGATCAATTTTATGCATGTGCTTCTAACAGAATCGAGAAAATTCAGAGACGTTTTACGAGATTTGCAATAAGTCGCTTGAGATGGAATATTGATATGCCTGAATATAGAGCTAGAAGGTTCCTTCTGGGAATACAATCTTTAGTCATCCGGCGTAAATATTTTGCTATTATGTTTGTGAGAGATATAATTTGCTTTGATATTAATTGTTCGTTTCTACTTTATCAAATTTCTTTTCACATACCTTCTCGTGTTCTAAGGGCTCAAAATTTATTTTATGAACCTTTTCATAGAGTGAATTACTGCATGAATGAACCTTTAACGCGTTACTTAAGACTGGCAAACTCTGTGTGCCAAGATATAGATTTTAATCTTGGTTTAAGTAAAGGTGTGTTTAAAAATTCTTTGCTTTTATATTTTAACAGTATATATTATAACTGTAGAGAATAACTTTAATTTGTATCTAACTGATAAATTCACTTTAGTGATTTAGTGTATTTAAGTAATCAGTAAGAGATATTTATACTCTGTTTGATGAAGATGAATTAAATAAATAAATAAATAAATTTGGGTAAATTTGGGTAAAGTAAAAATTCGAAAAAAATTGTAATTCGAAACGCCCTATTGATCATGTTGTGCAATTCTCTTTCGACAGTAACTGCTTACCTTATATGTTCTTTTTTATTTTTTTATTTATTTATGAAATAAATAGAGGCCCAACACCGGGCCTCTACGGTTGGCACCGTACCATACCCTACCGGCGCCCACAACCTTGTGATGTACCACCTCAGGCCACCACAATACGGCACAGAAGCATGCAGGCGACGGTGCAAACACGAGCATCAGGTGCACTAGCCAAGCCACGCATGAGCACCCCAGAGCAGCAGAGTTCAGGACAAGAAAGCAGACGCCCCTGCTCCCCGTTGCCCAGAACGTGCTACAGCCTAAGCAGGCAGGGATCGGCCGCATCGAACTTATACGCCAACTGACCAATGAGTGCGAATAGGGCGGGACGCCGACGGAATGCCGACCAGCGTCCGATCCCACGCAGGAGATCAACCCGCCGACCACATCTGCGCAACACATGGTTCCACGCAGCAAAGGGGCATTAAAGGATTTTGGCAACCACGACCAAGCCCAGGCGTACCCCAGCCAAGCCGGCCTAGGTCCAAACGAGTGAAAGTTTTGGGTGCGCATCCCGATACAAAATACCCCTAGCGGAATCCGGGTTTGTGGGCAGGCCGAAGAACCAAAGCGCCACGTTAGGGCCGATGCGAGGCAGCAGGGCCGCCGAGTTGAGACACCGCCCCGTCTGCCAGAAGCCCGCAGCCGTCATGCCAGCACCAGTAGTGATGATAGTTCATCAAGCAATGGCACGAGCACGTCCGTCAGTAGCGACTCTAGCTCAACCAGTAGCGACGGCAGTTCCACTAGCAGCGACACCACTGCCACGAACGCCACTACAGATCCGGCGACCAAAGAGAACGTGGTCGCCCAACCTGACCCCGCCCCAGTCATTCCCCGGCGAGTCAAAACAGATACGACGCCACAACCGACACTTAGAAACCCCAACTCACTGCCAGTGCATCCAAACGTCAGACGAGAAGTCGAGGAGACGCTCCGACAATGCCGTGAACCGACCACAGGACGACGCAGCCGAGACGCATTTATTGGACTGATTGAGGGACAGTGGGTTCGTTTCTGCTGGAGAAGCGGTGGAAGGGCGTGGACAATATACCTACCCCCCAAGCTACCTTAGAGTACCATAGATAATAACATTGATAATAAACCATAAAGTAAGCACATATAAGATATATAACTAAATTTTACTAATAGTAATAAAACGAAACATTGTATGTTTGAATGAAAACTAAAGCGTGAGTTTTTTTTTCATTTCGATCCCTACAGCGGGGCTTTGTTTTGTGAGACACGAACCCTGGACACTGGCGAGTGATACCTCGGCCGAAAAGGTTCGTCACATGTTTTTTTTTAAGAAAATTTTTCGTGACTAAAAGAATTAGAAAAATTTTCTTAAAAAAAAACTTTCTTAAAAAATTTCCTGACGTACTAGGCAACGGCCAAAGCGAAAAGACTTAGAAAATTTCTGACGTACTAGACAACCGTCTCGGTACAACGAGGTAAGAGTTAAAAACGAGTAGATGACTTACCTAAGTGGCGGCCGCAGCAAGAATCACTTTTCTTGCGCTGGTCGAGCATGTAGCCAGCTAGGTTTTCATTCACCGCATGAGTGTGTTGGGTTTGGTGTAGGTAGGTTTCGCTATACATTATTGCGTTGGTACTCAACTTAGTGTAGTGTTGGTAGCCGATGAGAATCTTCTCGCCTAGCGATCGTTTACACACTGACTGTCAACTAAGCAATTCGTACCTCAATTAGCGCGCTAGTGTCGCTTACAGTTACCGCTCCCTAGCCTAAACTATCCTCAATAATATACTAGCGGTGGTTCTGTGGACCTATGTATGGTTTCTGTTTTTAATGTTTTTAATAATTACGGGTTTTTCTTTCTAAACATAAAAAAAAATATTATCGAGTATTACATATAACTCAAAAGAAAAATAATTTAATATTTCAACTCTTAAATATTCCATCTTCGGCTTACGTGTGGGCGTAAATAAGTGGAGCGACTTACTTCTTCACAAGGAAGAGTGCGGCATCTGCATATTTCAGTATTCTGAGATAAACGACTTACAGTAATTTATCAAAAAATCACTGATTAGGGTTTGGATAATTATAAAAAATTGGTTCTTTAGGATAGTGAAATCCAGTTTGCTCTAATATTAATTAAATTTTTTCGATTTTATTAAAAAGGCCAAAATGTGGAAAAAACACTGTAGTTGCTGCTTTTTTTATTGTTTGATCTATAAAATTAAATAAGTTCAAAAAGCCGTATCTACATCAAATGTACGTTTTATATTGTAAAAAGATTTTTGTTTATATTTTTATGATATTTAAATGATATTAAAACTGTCATATTTGCACAAGGATATTTAATATAAAATCAATATGCTATTATTAAAAATCAATATTTAAAGGATTTTTTGTCACAAAAAAAAGTAATAAATAGCATTTTATAAAGCATTAACTACAAGGCTGTAGATACCGCTTTTTTATCTCTTTTTATATAGATACTGCGTTCTTTGTTTTAATGATTGCTTTAAGTTGTGTAATTATGACAATACAGGTTAAAATATTAAGAAACTGAGCAAAAATTTCGCATTTTTTATTTTATTTTCTTAAAGATGAAAGAGAGATAATTAAGAAAAAACCCAAAAACTGATTTTGATTTTCATGCGAGATGCCATATTCTTCCTTATGACGGCAGCTTGGAGGTAGAATGCAAAATGGGTTTTTTGTATGGTAATCTCCTGTAGGTCTAATCCATAGCTTTGGTATAAAAAGATAAAAATAATCAAACTATAAGAAAATAAAAAAATAATAAACATAATTTTAGGTAATTATCCATCTAAAAGCATACATTTTTACTTACACACAAATATTATTGTATTTTTTAATTTAAAGCAAGATTTTCATTAATTTCATATAACCCATAATAATTTGCTTTTATACTTTAAGCCTTTAGTTAAGGCTCTTTGTCCGGAAGTATATAACGCATTTAAAGAAGAGCAACTTTATTTCGATTAAAAAATTAAAGATTGTGCTTTTCTCAACCAAATGAGTTGAGTGTGGCATTTCAAAAATTTTTTACCATTTATGCGATAAAACACATGTTCTTATTGCGTAATGAAGTCAAGGAGTTCAAAAGGTTTTTTAAATTGCCCTTAAAGACTTCGTCAACCCACGTCCATGAGCTATTGGTGTTGTCTTCCAACTCATGTAGGTTTAGTTTTGAATAATATAGCCTGGTACATACTCGAGACCCATCGCGATGAAGCTCATAACGGAAATTGGTCGCACTTACTGCTTTTCTGATCAATCACTTCAGGTATAATTGAAACAATTGTTTCAATTAACAAAGGAATTTAATCGAAATTATTTTCTATCAGGTGTATCAAAAGAATGAAGCCAATTTGTGGCGTCTACTTCTAAGCTGCCTCTGTTGCTTAAAACTTCGGTATTTCGTGCCGTGCATAATAATATAAATTTGTCTTAGTTAATTTATTAAAACTTCTAAAATATTTACAAAATTTTAATATAAAAACTTGTTAAAAATTAAGAAGCCATTAACTAACCCCCTTATTCATAAATTCATTTTAGCGGCTGCGTAACTTTAAGCAGGCTTTAATCGTTTTTTAAATGTTGTTAAATGTTAATTAATTCAGTTGTTTAAATGTTGAAGTCTATTGAATAAGGGGGTGTGGTGTCTTACCGCCACATAAAAAAACACATAAATAACACACACAAATCACACACACATAAGAAAATACACTTTACTAAAATCTACAAAATAATTTAAAAAAATGTATTTTCATTATTTTCAATTTCTTATAATTTATTTAATTATTTATTTATTTATTGGCCAAGCAAGGCAATTTACTTATTCTAACAGGTTTGTTTATTTTTTTTCTTTTTTTTTTCTTTCTCCCATTTCCTTGTTGTGGTGATCGAAGATATGCAAATCAATGTGGACGTAATCCGCCCACCTGATCGACATGAATTCAATAACACGTCAAAAAGAAAAGGAGAGAAGAAAAGAAAAAGAAAAGAAACTTACATGCTAACATATTTTATACATAGTAATATAGCTAAGAATTTTATTTAATAAGATTAGGAGAGATCTGAGAAGGGAATAGGGAATTGGACTGGCTATTTATTATCTTAGCATTTAATTCTTAATGTCTCAAAGGACAATAAATGAAGAGTGCAGGATTATTGGGCTTTTAGTAGGGAAAAAAGATTTGGAGAGGGCATGCTTAAATATAGATTAAGATTTCAAACCTAGTTGCTTGAAGGAAGGTATTATGACGGAAATAGGGACTTGGAAAGATTTTTCTTAAAAGTTAATTTAGACATAGGGGGTGCATAGTACTCGCTGATATTATTGAATTCTCTACAGCACCTATTTATCGGCTCATTTCTTGCGTAGACAGTGTGATGTTGATATTCATTTAATAGTCGTGTATGCCGTGTACGTCTGATCGGGTCATTAAATTGTATCTTGTTTGATATATACTCGCTATCAACAACACCGTTAATGACATCGAAGGTAAAACATGAACTAAGTAAAGTCCTTCTTGTTGAAAGGGGCATTAAATTCAGAAGGCTAAGCCTAAAATCATAAGGTGGCAATAAATTGTACTCACGGGGGTTATACGTGTCCCTAAGCGCAAAAAGCAGAAATTGCTGTTGAATAGATTCAAGTCTTTCACTGTGTGATTCGAAAGCAGGATTCCAAATAATGCATCCATATTCAAGAATAGGGCGCACTAACGCGCAGTATAAAGCTTTCGTGACCCAAACATTTTTGAACTCTTTTGCACGCCGTTTTATCAAACCGAGTAGTTTGCTGGCCCTAGATACAATTTTATCATAATGTAAGTTGAAACGCAAATTGTTGTCCAAGTCTACACCAAGATCAACAATATGGTTGACTCTTTTAAGTTCAATGCTATTGAGGAAGTAACTGTTATTTGTTACCAAATTTTTACGGGAGAAGGTTATTACGCAGTATTTCTTAACATTAAGATGAAGTTTATTTTGATTGCACCAGTGCTCAAGAAATGACAGTTTCGACTGTAAGTAAATTACATCTGTTTCCGATTTAATAACATGGTACATTTTTAGGTCGTCTGCATGCATTAGATGTGGGATATCGCAAAGAATATCAGATAGGTCTGAGATAAAAATATTAAAGAGAAGTGGACCAAGGTGACTACCTTGTGGTACGCCGGATGTAACTAAAATCTGTTTGGATAAGGTACCTTGAAATTTTACGATCTGAGACCTGTCGTGGAGATAGGACTTCAGCCAACTGAGCAAAGATCCTGAGATACCAATCTTTTCCAATTTGGAAGCCAAGATATCATGATCGACTCGATCAAAATCTTTGCTAAAGTCGGTGTATATTGCCTCCACTTGATGTCCTTTCTCCATTTTACTTAAAACATCAGAGATCATAATCATTAGATTTGTTGTGGTTGATCTACCTTTACGGAAACCATGTTGCTGTTCATTGAGTAAAGGATTTATAATAGATGTTAGTTTTGCGCATATAATTTTTTCGAACAATTTTGGAATAGCCGATAATATGGCGATTCCTCTATAGTTTTCAACAGACCTTTTATCGCCATTTTTATATATTGGTGTTAGATGAGATATCTTCCAATACGATGGAAAAGATCAAGATAATCAAGAAATTGTTCAATAATATTCCATTAAAAAATATTTTCTCAGTTTAAATAGTTGTTGAAATTTTAATCATTATAAAATAAAAAGTTTTAAATAAATAAAAAACGGTGCATCATCATCTCTTACCTCTACAGGGGTAAGTGTTTAATTAGTTAAACAATATAAAATACTAAATTAATTATAAATCCAGTGCGCAGTTTGCAAAAAGATCGCGGAAGAAAATAAAAGATAATAAACTGAAAAAAAAACAAAGTCATAAAAATTAAATAATCATTGCAAATCTAAAACTTACCCAAAATATATTTACGGAACCTGTATTTAAACTGCATAGGTGTTGGGTAGTCATAAAAGCCACCTTTGCTATACAATGTACCAAATAAATGTTCCAGTATGTCTTTGTTAAGTCGATTAGACAGCACATATTCCAAGCCATACTTCAGTCTGAGATATTGGTGCAACACTGAAATAGAGCAAGGCATTTATTTTAGGACGTATCTGCTACGACGTGACTATCCATTTGCTCTAAAACACCATCTTGGCAAGGAAGATCTTTGCTATAAAGCTTTTATCCTGGATAATTAAATGTTGGCATTTTCGAACTGAGGATGTCAAACCATTAGTTGCAATTTTTTTAGAAATCTTTTACTTATCTTTTACATACTTATCATATCTTTTTCTTCTCAAAACAAAAAATTGTTTTCAACAATTAAGGTTTGATTAGGTTAAAGTGGCTGTCTCAATTGAGACTCACTTAAGGGCTGATTATAAAAGACGGAACGGAACGTTATAGAATGTTGAGAAATGTCACTTTACAATCTATTGCATGAGTTTCTTATAAGTTCGGTTATAATAAGACGGAACGGAGCGGCACATGACGTTGAGATCTATAGAGTTTTGGTTTTTTCGCTGCGTTCCGTAACCTTCTGAGTAAAAACTTTATGTTGACAGATGCTACTATTAATTTTATTCTGCTTTTGTTTTGTTTTCCGTATTTTTGATAAAATTTGATTGAATTCGTGTTTTAAAATAATAAGAAAAGAAGAATTGATGAAAATTGTTTTGTAATAAAATATATTTTAGAAAAAAAATTAACTCCACTATCGTTGCTATTATAATCGCCACTTCTTTTGAAACTGTTTCGTCCCGCCACGACACTTGACTCCGTTCCGTTCCGTCTATTGTAATCAGCGCTTAATGCCAATAAGGCCATTGTGGTACCACAGGGTTGATTTCCATTCTCTATTTAAACTTGAGCTGTTTACAAAGCTTAAGATTCGGTATACCGATAATTCCGAGAGTTGAAAGGTCCTTGAAAAACCAGTTGTTTAAGTGAAGAAAATGTTTTTTTATCCAGCGCTGGGCAAGTGCTGAGCAACTGTAATGTAGATTCTTCTTCATCTCTACAGCTTCTGCAAAAGTCATTGTGGGGGTTGCCCAACCTATGAGCATGTCTGCCGATCAGGCAGTGCCTTGTAAGGACCCGATACCATGTAGGCATGGTAATAATGCGGTCTCTACTAAGGAAAATGAGTTCTTTTGAACGCTTTAAGGGTAAGTTTGAGCCATATTTGCCGTTTTGTGTTACACTTGTTTTCTGTTAACCATCTCTTGTTGGACTTATTGCAAGATAATTCATATGTACGGAGTTTGCAAGTGGTAAGAGGAATACCGAGCCTATTCTTATCTATAGATAACTGTCTGGTAGTGCCTGTGAGAGCGAGTTCATCTGCTTCTCAGTTGCCTAGAAAATCTTTATGTCCGGGAATCCAGCATAGACAGATCCTGAGCTGCTTTGCCATATCATTTAGAGATTTGCGGCAGTTGAGTACTGTTTCAGGTGTTATTTAACAGCTAGGGCTTTCAAAGCGGCCTGACTATCTCATTTATCTGGAGCCAAATTACCGCTTCATGTATAACAGTTTCAACAATTTTGAAACAATGTAAAAAAGACTTTAAGATATGTTAATTTTTTTTAAGTATTAAAAAGTATATTACTAAATGTAGGTATATAATTATTTATTTTACAATACATACTATATATCATATTTACTTCATGTTTTTTGTTTACAATATAGATTGCTGAAAATTAGGTCAAAGTAAGAGGAAATGTGTTAGAAAGTAATGTGAGAACTTACGTGGCAAAAAATAAATTAGGCTTCCTGACACTAGAGATTTTAATAAAATGAAAAACTAAAAATTTATTTCGTATTTAGGAAGTCTTCATAATCTTATTATATATAAACATCAACAACCAGTGGTGGTTAAATTTTCATCCTGATTTCTATAATATTCTTGGTCAATGATCTCTTCTATAATCCAGCTATAAAATTTGTTATTTTTGCAAAATTAAACCAAATAGATGGCAACTATTCAACAACACTGATTCAACCATGCGAAAAGTTTAGTAGATCTCCACAAGAATATTGTGAATGTATTTGCTGACATAAAGTTTTCAATTTCGCAATTTAAATCGTGGAAACGAATATGATGTTACGTTAAATAAAACTTCAAGCCATTCGATGAAGGTTAACCTAACCATTTAACAAAGCGACTGTCAAAATAAGCGACTGTAAAAATATGAGAAATATATAAGAGAAGAATTTGAGAAATGGTCCTGAAGCCTATTGGAAACTGCAGTAGGTCAATACTTCATTGGGTATGAATGTAGGATGAAAATTATTAGTAAAATAAAATGCATTACAAACTCTAATAACAAACACTTCGCTATTTTTAAGAATTCCATTAGAAAAATTTTTTTGTATTTTTGTATGCAAAATTTTTTATCTGCAAATAGTGTTCGGAAAGTCGACAGAAACTAAATATAAAAGCGGGAATTATAACAATTTGTTCACTGTAAACGTTTGTATTTTTATGAAACCCAAATTCACATGTTTCTTTTTGGCAAAAATTCAGACGGATATGCGGGCATAGTTCTCTGGTTTCAAAAGCCTTTGTATTTTTGAAAAACAATTTTCAGCTTTTGCGTAGGACTTCATCTGGGTTTCATCAGAAACTATTATCTATTTTAACTACTTCGAGTTTTTCCGGATCAAAACTGTGATGAGGTGGTCAATAATGCAGAGCCTGTGCTGAAAACAGATTCCGGTATTATCAAACCACCCAGGAGTTAAAACATTTGTAGACTGGATACAACTTCTTTTGTTGTATGCGCGCACTTTTAAATTTGGTTCAGGAGACTTTTTTCGAACATATATTTATGTATCGAAAAATGTTTTGCACAAATATCAAAAAAGTGGACTGATGGATTTTTTAAAAGTAGCCACTGTCACTATAACTTTTGTGGTTAAGAAAAGTCTCAGAGTCGACAGAGAAGTGTTCCAATTTGCAAAGATTTTCTTGACAACTTTTGCCATTTATTTTACTTGTAAGTTTTGCCCATAAGCCATATCCAAACAAAAACCGACCCACTGCAATTTCTAGAGAACGTAAGGGTGTTACGTTTTGATTGAATTCCTCCATGCCACCTTCTATACTTTTGTCAAACGATTCGGACGGACAGTTCGACAAATAAGAAGATTTGGCAAGAAGATACAAAATTCACCAACTTCATCTGAAGGGTTAAACCTTCATTCCAATATAAGATCACGGTCATCTTCACAATTTTTGTTGCGACTATTGAAATTATGTTATAATGGATTTCTCTTAAGGAAGGATTAGTGTTGTTTCCTAGTTGTGATCTCAGGACTAAGACGAAATTCTCTAGGAAGTCCTGATTTAACCTACCAAATATAATAAATGTTATGTTTGGATCTTAAAAAAAATCTTTTAAGAGCTTAATCATAGAATTAAGCTTAACAGACCTATTCTGGTGAGTTTACAAAGATCACCGCGTTGACAGTTGTCAATATATTTACAATAGTAAATATTTCATATTCTGACACTCATTCGAAAGCTCTTTTCTTGACAACGTTGTAAACAGCAAAAGAGCAGTTAACAGTTTGTTATCAACAGCAAAAATTTTGCAAAAGTAAAAAGTTAAACCGCAATGGAAAGTTTATTGCTGGTGTTATTAGCAGAAATGGCTGAATTAGAAAAAAGACTGGAGAGACGACGCCAATTAAAGCGCCTTAGGGACCACAGCGATCCGTTTTCTTCCAGTGAAGAAGTGTTTATAAAAAATTTCAGGTTGACCAAGTCGCTATGCCGTAATCTTATCGAAGACTTGCAGCCGCACGATAAGCAGGATACAGGTTTACCTATTCAAATTCGGATTCTTACCGCTTTGAACTTTTTTGGTCACGGTTCGTACCAACAATGTGTCGGTAACAACTGGGTCGTGCCAATGAGCCAGCCCTCAGTTTCAAGAACTTTGCATGAAGTAGCAGAATTGATAATTCGTGTTAAAGGTGGTATTGTTAAATTTCCACAAACTGCAGAAGAGATATCTGCAATCAAAACAGGGTAATACAGATGCAATTCGTTCTGTAGTTTATGACCAACCGTTATTTATTTTAGATTTCATAGGATCTTTGGGATAAAGGGAACAATTGGCGCCATTGATTGTACACATGTAGCAATAGTATCGCCGTCTGCGAATGACTCCACCAGACCCCTTAATATGTATATGAATAGGAAGGGTTACTACAGCACAAATGTAGAAGCAGTAAGTCTGTTATTTTTAAATACTTAGGTCCTTAACTGTAATATAACCTGACTGCTAGATATGCGATCATCAACTTGTCTTCACTTCAGTAAATGCCAAATTTCCTGGCGCATGTCATGATTCAGGCATATGGACGACTTCGCTCATTAGAACTCAACTAATGAGAACTTACAGCACTCAATATGACTCATGGCTTCTGGGAGATCAGGGATACCCACTGGAGCCGTGGCTTCTCACGCCACTTACAGAGCCTCAAGGAGAAAAGCAGCTAAAGTTCAACAAACTCCACGCTAAAAGCCGTAACACCATTGAAAGGGCTTTTGGGGTTCTTAAGTCACGGTTCAGGTGTTTATCTAAGCAACGCATTTTGTACTACAGTCATGAACGAGCTGCAAATATAATTTATGCTTGCACTATTTTGCATAATATTATGTTGTCCAGTGGCATTCAAACAGATATAGGATATGATGAATACCAAGAAGAGCCTGTATTTGAACTTGCCGATGGCCAAGCTATCACTAACTCTCAAAATTTAAGGGAAGGTGAAAGAATTCGTAACAGATATATTTCTTCTTTATGATATGCAATATTTGTATCATTTACATATATAACTTTATCTATTGATCTCATTTACTAAGTATTAAAGTACTATTTACTAAGTATAAAAACGGCTATGTGGTTTTTGTCGATTTTTTTATTGCATATTTTATTGACACTAACATCTATTATCTATTGCGCACATTTCTGCATTCACCGTTTTTTTATATCTATTTTGGTTTAGAAGTGATCAAAAATAGCTATGTATGTGCTCGCAGTACAAGAAATACTCTGAAAAAACGGATTGAATCCCAATTGAAATCATGTATATAAACAACTATGTGCTTTCAAACAGCAAAAATGTTTAAAATGTTTTTTTTTTACAAATTAACAATATATTTTTAATATATTATTCAAAACATAAATTTGCAAAATAATGTCCTTGGACACCGTTTTTTTGGACAGGAAACAGTTTTTTGACTTCCTGAAAAACACATAGCTGTTTTTGTTGGCGCAGCGAAGATATGCATACACATAAAAAATAAAACACAAAGCTATATATAAATGTTTTGTTCTATTTTTAAGACAATTTATTATTTAATAAATTAACAGCCTCAGTCAACCTGTTGGTGGCTTCGATATTCTCCTTTAGAAGCTTTAAAATTTGCTCATCACGCTCCTCACGCCTCTCCATATCGGCCTTAGCGTTGGCATACATGTCTTCGAGCGATATTTTCTTTTGGCCCGGTTATGTTAACTGACGAGGACAACGCGATGTAGGTAATAGCTCCGCAGTACAGGGCAATGCATTTTTAGGCGGAACATCTTCATTTACCTCCCTTAGTGCTGGCCGAATAGGAGATTCCTAGTTTAAATAAAATATTTCTGTCTAAATTTTATAAATAAACGTACTAAAACTACTAACCGGTTCTAAAACCTCTAACTCGCTTGCATTTGTACGCAGTCCCAGCACGCCGATTTCTGCAATTCCATCTACTGCTGCTGCTCCAAATGTTTGCAGTGCCAGCTCCTCGAAATCACTTAGGACTGGTGCGCTGCTTGCTCCTCCACCAGTCATGCGAAGCTCGACTTTTCGCTTACGAGCTCTGGACCGCAGTTGACTCTTCCAAACTGCAAGAGTCTGTATAAAAAATAAATACATATACATATAGTAACTGCTTATATAACATATGGTCACAAACTTACTTCCTTCCATTTCGCCGCTGTCCGAGTTGGACCTCTCATGCCGTTCAGATTCTCAGCACACTCTTGCCAAAGATCCTGCACTGCGTGCGGCGAACGGGGACAGTTTTTTCCTGTTTGCAGCACGGGGTGAGTTTGGCAGAACCGAACGAAGAAGTCCAACTGCTGCTGGGTTGTCCGCTCATATTTGGCACGCCTTAAAAAGAATTTATAATTAAATTAACCATTCAAAAATAACTAAAATATCTATGAAAACTTACTTCTTTTTCTCTTCGTCCATTGTTTACCAAAAAGTCAAATTCAATAAATAAATAAAGTGCTGCAACTTTTAACTCCGTTGAGATATATTCACAGTGGGGGATAATTTTGGTACAAAATGCGGTTATGTGACAATTTGTCTGTAAACAATTTATAACTTGCGTGTTTAAGACGAATCGGTAGTGATAAATATACAATGCCATGAAAATTATTCAATCGGAATAAATATTTTCGCTTTAATCTTAAGTTATTAAAATATTGGGGATACTTTATTGACGATAGTGCAACACTTATCAGCTGTTTTCTGACAATATGCTTTTCACCTTCTTGTGGTGAAAAAATAAAGCTTTTCAATTGTAAAGTGCTGCCATGAATAGGTTTGACAGTGCAAATTGACAAAATTTTGACAAAATGTGCAGGGTCAATTGAAAACCAGAATAGGGCTGTAAATATTAAACCGTTGATGCATTGTACAGATTTGCTTCGCAGCTTAAGACTTTCTAAGAATGAAATTAATTCCTTTATTCGTGCAATTTTGTTGCAATCCCTAAAAAGAGATCGCTTATTGACATTTGAGTCTTTATAATTTGAACTATCGCAATAATCGAAGCTATTATTGCAGCTTTCAGAAATATTTTTTGGAATGCAATGACGAATGCTGACAGCAAATGCCTAACTTTGCATTTGAACTGCCAGCCCAACACTCATATTGTCGAATAATTTTGAATTTATGTATTTATCCACAATCTTCGGCATCATCCTGAAAGTGCTGGACTTATTGATTTCGTAAGTCTCTCTTTACACCTCCCAACTTGCCACCCGTTCAACAGAACCTATATCATTGGCAAGCAAAGTATTTATCATACTTTAAAGAGATCAATAATCATTTAAAATAAAAACTTTGTGATCATGAAGCATGGCAAAATTCTGAGGCGAATAATTTCTTAAAGAATTGAAACAACTTATATTTTTGCAGCACCTTGATCCGCTATTATCGGCCTCAAGCGCGTCGGAAGCGAATTTCTTCGGGGGGGGGCAGTACAAATGGTGGTGCAAAAAAAGTTCACCAAAATTTCTTCAAAGAAACATGAATGTGAATACACAAATTTTTTATTTAAGTTTAAAGAAAAAAATATAAAAAATATTAAAATTTCATTATTTTTAAAAGTTCTTCCAATTTCAATATTAGATATCATACTTTAAAGGATCTTTCATATGGTAATATGAAAATATTAGAAATAATGGTTGCTTTTATAAAGCAAGACTAGGTATATCTTTACATGGTTTAAATGCAATAAGGTACAAAAAGTTATATCAATTTAAATTATTCCAAAATGTTTCTTTCTATCCTTGCGAGAAAAAAACTCTTTCACCACCTCCATCGAATTCAATTCTTCAGTTTTATCTTTGTGAATGTGTATAAGTGCCACATGAGTGAGTCGTTTCTGTGTCATAGTTGCTCGAAGATACGTTTTAAGTCGTCTTAGTGCACTAAAAAATGCTCAGATGAAGCTGCTGATGCAGGCACAGTCAAAAGCAAAGCAATAAGTTTTTCAACTTCATTTAATAGTTTTTTTACAGCATCCGAATTTTTTGCAAATTGGGATACAATGCCATTACAATTTGGCCAGGCAATTGCTTCAGCAATTTAAGTTGCGCGTGGAGGTCGCTCACATCAAAGTCATCTACATAAAGATCTAGTTTTGTTTTTAGATTTTGTTCAGAAGGCACTTTTCCGTTGAAGTGGTGGGTTTGCAGTAGAAACTCTACATTTTGTTCTATCTTTTTGCAAACACAGAGAAAGAAAATGGTTATCCGCAAGCATGCTTATGAAGAAGAGAGAAAAAAGAGGAAAATATCTAATACAAAAATATTATCGTTGTAAAAATAACTGACATTTTGAATAAATTTTGAAGTTTTCTTTTTAAATTGTTTATCTAGCTAAAAAAGTGGGGGGCAACTGCCCCTTTTTCTCCCGCTTCCGACGCCAATGATCGGCCTTAAATTAAACTCGCACTCGAATATGAATTGAACATGCATAAGTGCAGACCGCAAAACATCAGTTGAAAAAAATATATGTATAAAATAGTTATACAATTAAAACATGAAGTTTGTTTGAATGTAAAAAACTTCATCTATTTAATTTATTGAATTTAATTTACATTTTAATCAAAGAATTTAAGTTTATACTAGACTTAAATTGGGTAAACTGACCAATGATGGAAATCTTAAGCAAAATCGATATTTTGTTTACCCTATGAGTCAAGTGAATAAAAATGGACCTACCCTTCATTCCTCCCTTCATTCCTCCCTACCCTTCATTCCTCCTAATAAAAACTGTGGAAGTACTTCAAGCTGTCCATAAAAGCCATGCACTTCAGGGTTGACATTTTCGGTACAATCCCAGTAGCGGATGGAATATATTCCGAATATATGAAGCATCAATTACCTTGTAATGACCACTACTTCCGACTATATTACCTTACTATGCATAAAAGGCCTTACATTTAACATTGAATGAGACAGGAGGTAAGTGATTGCCTCCCTTCAGCATTACTTAGAAGTTATGGAGTAACATACTACTTTTATTAAGTTATAAAAATCACTGCATTAATTTTCCTTGTATGCTACATTACAGGTAATGAGGTATGAGTTAATTATTTCTGCTATATGCAGACGCATTACTTTTTGAAAAAAGTAATGCTTCCTTACCTGGTAATCTTCTCTGTATTAGTTCTATGGTAGCCACTGGCAAATCCGCTGCTGGGATGGTACTTTTTTGGTACAATTTCATATTTTTCCTACTTTCCTACTACCAAAGCTTTTTCGGTACATTTGATTTCACTCTATTTAGAAGAATAAAAAATTTATCTAGTTCTAAATTTTGGCACTCTGTAATAAACATAAAAAATTCTTTTAAAGTGTCGATTTTCTCCAATTTATATTAAATTGCTTAAGGAATTCTTTAAATTTCTCATTCGACAGCAAATGTTAAAAAACTATTTTATTTTCAAAGTTTAATGATAATAAATTACAGCAATAGACTGCAGACTGCAACAATTTATTAAATTTAATTTACTTAAGCAAAAGTAAATTTAATTTACTTTTTAAAATTTGGTGAACTAAATGCCATAATATTGATATCAGAAGTAATATATCAAATGAAATTATTCCAAAAACATGACTGAAAACGAAGAATTGCTTAACTGAATAATTTTCCCATTAACTTCTTTCGTTACCTTAACATAAAAAGGCCCTTATTAGCCTTTAAAGAAAAATGTTTTGGCTGGATTGTGTCAGATTTCGGGTGTATGGGTGGTTGATCTAAAGGCATCTGCAAAGAACCTGATTTGAAAAATTTTTTGTGTCCTATATTATGGTAATGAAAGAAATTCCCAATTTTGTAGAATTTTTTGTTTTTTAACCCATTTTCTACCGGGGTCCTTCTTTTTTCGAGAAAATGCGTCAAACTTCTAAATATCATCAATCGAAGTATAAAAATACATTTTGAGTGTCAGATTGCTTATTGAGTTAAAATTTTTTCCGTTACAAGAAAAACTGTGGTGGTCGTTTTTCCGACCACCAGCGTAAAAGGTGACATATTTGGAAAAAAAAATAAAATTAATGCGTCTGTGTGAATCTTTTTTATCGGTGAAGAACAGAACGCATCCGTTCGCCGTTGCTTGGCATAATTTTCAAAGATTTCGGTGAAAAACTGAAACTAAGAGCGAATGCGAGTAAGTTCAAAAATACGCCAAAGTAAGGATATCACACACTGCCAACAACTGATGCATACTGGCCGAAAAAGCCTGACATGGGCATACCGATTGTCAAAGCGATGTCTCTGAATACATTCCAGAAAATAAAATTATTTTTACATGTATGTTGGTGGGCAGCTAGACAAATATGACCCATTCGCTAAAGTTCGTCCGTCGTTCATTATTTTGAATGAACGATTTGTACAGTTTTGTGTATTTCACAAATTTCTTTCGATCGATGAGCCTTAATCAATTGATGAGTGTCTTACTTCGGACGACACTCTTACAAAATGTTCATCCGTGGAAAACCGATTCGCTTTGGTTTCAAATACTGGTGCCTATGTGGAAGTGATAGTTACTTGTACACAGCGATTCTCTATAATGGAGCGTCATCAAATTATGATAAGCAAATGGGTTTGGGAACCACATGTTCTCCAAAATGTTGAGTTGGAGTTACTCAAAAATGTTTAGAAGCCAGGAAATCATCGAATTTTTTCGATAATTTCTTTTCATCTTACTATTTAATGTGTTTATTAAATGAACGAGGTTTTCTCGAGGAATGTGGAACAGTTCACAAAAATAGTATGCTGAACCTGAAAAGTGGTAAATAGTTGCAGCGAGGAGATCATGATTACAAGTTCGACACAACAAATTAACAATTCTGATGTCAATATGATCACGAACTTCGAAACCATTGATCCCTTGAAAACGGATCATAAGATTATACATAGAATCAACACGTGGGTTTAATCAACGAGTAGATTAACTTGACAATGCAGTGGCGAATTATTGCATAGATGTTCGCGGAAAGAAGTGGTGGTGGCTATTGTTCATCCATGCCTTGAACACAGCAACTGTCAGTGGATAGAAGTTACAATGTTATTTTTGCCAAGCATGATCCGAATTGATTCAACTGAAAGCCGCAAATAGATTTCATTTCTATTATTACCATGAAACTACTTTTGAGCTAAAAACTCCATTGAGAACTCTGATACCGACATGGAAAATGACACTGGGATTATGCCTGATGGATTTATAAAAGAAAAAAAATAAGAGTCATCTCATCGAACGAGCGGAAGATGGGAAATCTCGTCGCTGCAAGCACTGCCACAAGCACACGAACCAAAATTGCAAACGGTGCAATGTTCATATAAACGCTAAGTGTTTTGCTCTTTATGAGCCACACCAGCCAACTAAGAAATGACTGGAATATATAATATTTTACTTTAATTAATTGATTGTTTTACTTTGCATCATTTTTGGAAAAATTATACTTGTGATAATCTTTTTCGCTGGTGGGTGGATTTCCGACCACTCAACATTCTGCTTTTGTAAAATGCACAAAAATTGAAAAAAAGCATTAATTTAATTATTGTTTCGAAAGATTGTGAGTTTAAAAAAAACGTACTCGAATTCTATGTATAAAAACGGAGATATGAGCATAAATATGACGGGTTAGTTAGTTCACTGGTCGAATAAACGACCAGAGGTAGAAAATTGGTTAATTATAAAAAGACCTCAAAACTTTATTTTTATACGATTTTTTATAGATTTTATTGATTTCATTTTATAAATACTATAAGACCACTTTTGCTACTTTTTGTGATTAAAAAAAACTTTGTGATTAATTTAAAATAAATAAAAACCTTTGCATTTTTTAAAGTTTTATGAACTGAATTGTTAAAAATACATTCACTTTAATTCAAATAAAAAGTAGCAAGGAATTATCTTCGACTGAGTGGAAGTTTAGAAACCCCCACAGTTTATTCTTAGTTATGTTTTTAAAGTTTGATGACGTCATTTACGTAAGGATTACGGTTGTGGTGTTCATCCAATTTTGCGAAAACTCAAATGCAGAACAGGTTTAAGATATGGAAGATTATGTGTTAAATATGCTGTTAATTTGCACATTTTTGTGCAATTTATAAAAGTTGTGCTTCTTTGATGAGTCACTTTGTATGGGCGATTGGTCGAGTTTTTATCAATCTTGCAAATTTCAAACTCAAAGTTAGTTTTAAGATTTTTAGCATGTGTTCATAATTTTAATTTATTAAATTAATTTTTGCGGTGTTTTAAGAGACTCAACTGTTTTCATATAGTTACTTTGCTTAGGAGGTAGGCGTATTTTTTACACTATATTTATTAATTTTAAATATATGGTGAATATTTGAGACCAATATTCATATTAGAGACCAAGTCATTACATTAGTTTTTGTGGCATTTTCAGATATTTTCAGGCATTTTCAGATAAGCCACTTTATATAGGAGGTTGTTGCTTGGTTTTTATTTTATTTTTAAAATTTCAATTATGCTGTAAATTTTTGCGGCCAAAGTTTGTGGGCAAATTTTTAATAATGATTTTAATTTTTGATTCTTTTTTAGATATTTAAATGATTTGATAAAGTATCTTTGTATGGGAGGTAGGCGTCGTTTTTATCCGATCTTAACATCTTTTAAATATATGGTGATTATTTTACTTTAAAGCTTATGTACGCAATACCAAGTAACTGCAAAAATTTTTGTGGCGTTTTTAGAAATTGTATTGTTTGATAAATAAGGCGTGGTTTTCATCCAATTTTGCTCATCTTCGAACTTAATCTTTGTTTTTTAAAATAAGCACATATGCCAAATTTCAATACTGTAGCTGTAAAATTACGGCTGTAATCGTGCGGACAGATGGATCTAGTGGCTCAGGAGTTGATGCTGATCAAGAATATATAAACTTATCTATACCTGTCATGGCTCCTTTTTAGCGTTACAAACGGAGTGGAAAAGTTAACGCAGTATGCTCGGAGTAAACAAAATTTATTCCATGCTTTTTTTTTCATTTAGTACAATTCTTTCTTAATTTGTATACCAAAAATAAAAAGTTATTTATCAGCCCAGATGCACTTTTTGGGTAGAACTTGTTCTGTTTGCCGTCATCAAGGTCTTCAAATCCGTCAAATTTGTCTTGATTTAAGTTGAACTCCAGTTCTTGTCGTACAATAGACGTTTTCATAGGGAGCAAAGCAAGAACAGTGTTGTCATTTTTCCACAATTTTGGTAGATCTACCAACTTTTTCAACTTTTTAAGATTCTACCACTTTTATAAGCTACTATTTGTAATTTCCCAAAATCCATCACTTTTGCATTTTAGCCAATATTTTTATCATTAGTTTTTTCATTGTCTCCAATTTTAATTGAGCTATGTTCAATATTTGAATTTTTTTTCATTGCAAATGAATTTTTTGGCACGTCATTGTAATCGCGCAACAGTTAATTCAAGAACGAAAGAAATAATTACAAATGTTTCACAACGAAAAATGTTTGTGAGATAAGGATAAACAGTGTATCATTCTACAATTTCAATGTTTTAAAAGTTTGCAAAATTTCATACTTCTTGGCGATCGATATTTGATAATAATTTTTTATTTCTATTAAAGATATTGCACCGCTTTTCCAAATGACTAAAATTTGATAAAATTTTTAATTCTATGTTAAACTATTACATAAAATTATGCGATGAAATAAAAAAAGTTTGATATTTCTAGGTCAGATTTAAGACAACTGAAATATTTTGGCACAAAACAAATTTAAAAGGGTGAGTAGCAAAAGAATTTTGCTACTCGTAAAAGCTTTTACGTTTCGCGAAGTATCTTTGAATTTTAACAATAAATATACTTGTATTTGTATTTTATACATTGTAATAAAAAAATTTCATTTATTAGCTATTTAATAATTAGTTTCAATAACCTTTAAAAAGAAAATATGGTTTATGAAATCATTTTTTAAGTATATAAAAAGGACTTTAAATGTGTTTTTTATGCAAAAGAGGAGGGAATAGAAAAACTGATACAAGGAAAAGAGGAGGGAAAAGAGACGTATTTTCAGGCGGAAAAAAGAGAGGCAGAAAAGCGCGAGCAAGAGAAGATTGAGATGTATGGTGACAGGAATGAGGCCCGAAAATTTTTAGAAAAAATACGACGCCTTGCCGATGGTTTTAAAACCGGGGCCTCTTCCTGCAAGAATGAAAACGGGAATCTAGTGACAGATGTCCAGAGTACACTGACGTTATGGAGGGAACACTTCTCTAAGCTTCTAAATGGCGACGCTGACAACAATCCCGCCAATAGAGATGATTTTCCGGAAACCCCAATTTTGGATGACAGCGTTGAGGTTCCGCTGCCCGACTATGATGAAGTTCTGACAGCTATGTATAGCTCGGCTTAAAAATAACAAAGCCGCGGGAGCTGATGGCTTACCTGCTGAGCTGTTTAAGAACGGAGGCGAAGCTCTACTTAAATGCATTCACGAGCTTCTATGCAGAATATGGTCGGAAGAATGCATTCCGAACGATTGGAATCTCAGTGTGCTCTGCCCAATCCACAAGAAAGGCGATCCCACTATCTGTGCCAATTACCGTGGGATAAGCCTTCTTAATATCGCATATAAGGTCCTGTCGAGCGTTTTATGTGAAAGATTGAAGCCCATTGTAAACAAACTGATCGGACCTTATCAGTTTGGCTTCAGACCTGGAAAGTCCACTATCGACCAGATTTTCACGCTACGACAAATCTTGGAGAAGACTCAAGAAAAACAAGTCGACACCCACCATCTTTTTGTCGACTACAAAGCCGCCTTCGACAGCCCAATAAGGAAGCACCTGTACTCCATCATGTCTGAATTTGGTATTCCTGCAAAACTAATACGACTTTGCAGGATGACACTGAGCAACACCAGCAGCGCAGTTAAAATCGGGAAGGACCTCTCCCCACCATTTATTACCAAACGAGGTTTCAGACAAGGTGATTCCTTATCGTGCGACTTTTTCAACCTAATGATGGAAAAGATCATCCGAGCTGCTGATCTGAGAGTAGTGGCACAATATTCTACAAGAGTGTTATGCTGCTTGCGTATGCTGATGACATAGATATCATTGGCCATAATACGCGCGAAGTCAGTGCAGCATTTTCCAGATTAGAAAAAGAGTCAAGTCGAATGGGTCTGGCAGTGAATGCAGATAAGACGAAATACTTGGTGTCAACAAACAAACAATCCCAGCGTCTTGGAACCCACGTTACAGTTGACAATACCTCCTTCGAGGTTGTGAAGGACATCGTTTATCTCTGATCCAGCATTAACTCAACCAACGACATCAGCATTGAGATCAAACGAAGAATAACTCTTGCCAACAAGTGTTACTTTGGGCTCAGTAGGCAATTGAAAAGCAGAGCCCTCTTTCGACGAACGAAAATCACGCTCTATAAATCGCTCATCATGCCCGTCCTACTTTACGCATCACAAACCTGGACGCTGAGCAGTTCAGATGAAAAGACTTTAGGAGCATTCGAGAGAAATATTCTTCGTAAGATCTACGGACCAATCTGCGTCAATGGCGAGTAAAAACCGCAAAAATTCTATTAAAATAAAATAATATAATTATGGCTGAAATAATGGCTGATAGTAAGTAGTCGTATATTTATAAGTTAATACATATGTATATTAATTAAATTTGTTCTTTATTTTCTTTTCAGCTTCAATATGGACACATGCTGTTTCAGTTTTAATAAGCAGTCTCTATGAGCAGCTTCAAAATGGTGTTAAAAAACTGCTTACACCGAAATGCCCAGCGCTATAAGTAATCAGCTGGGCACTAGCCTATCTTTTACACAGATAGAGTTAAAGTTAGGGGACTCAAAAAGACGTATAAAAAAGTAATAAAACGTCCGGAAACTCTAGAAGTTCCTGGAAGTATTTCAATTTTGTTGACAACAGTTTGTTTCGGGCTCCGGAGATAAATCCTCCTGTTGTTTTGTTGTCGCTGGATACAGAAAACCCCGATGACACCAATGAATGGGATGCTGAAGAGTTTGAAACCAGCTTCCGAGCAAGCCGCAAAAGACGCGCATCGCAGTTAATGAACAAGAGGCTGCTGTGGAAAGACGACACCAAGGAAAAGTTGCAGTGTCGAATAAATTCGTCGAATTATTCGAAAGAATGATTAACAAAATGTAGTGTTTTGACCTCAAACAATAACGATTGATTTCTTTGTAACATTAGAGGTATTCAAAATTCAGTGCACTTACTTGTGTCGTTGAGAACTTGTGTAGTTAGAAGATTTCTTTGTAACATTAGAGGTATTCAAAATTTAGCGCATTTGCTTGTGTAATTGAGAACTTGTGTAGTTAGGTTTTCGTGAACACACCACTATCACGTTTCCTAGCTGACAAATGTGTTTCTGACAACTGTTTCCTTATTCCAAATGGAATTGTAAATGCAAATATTGAAAAAAAAATTTCTTTTTTCATGCACTTGTGCAAACTTAAGCCGTGTGCGCACGGGTTTATATTCATCCGATCTTAATAAAATTTTACACGAATTTTTCTTTCATTCATTAGCGCAGTTTAAGCCCTTGGAACGCTCAGTGAAGTGCTTAGAAATTTTCCCCATACAAATAAGGTTCACTCTAATGTACATTAAGGCGCATCACAAAAAAAAAGTTCTTCAGATCACCCCTACAAAATAAACTTTGGTTTATGTTATGATGATTCCCCAAATATTTCGGCTCTAGCAATAGCCGTCAGCTACCTAGAATGATTCGAAAAACCTCTCAAAATCACGTTTTATATGGATAACTTTTTGGCCATGATATTTTTAGTAAAAAAAGTCACAAATAGTGTCAATCAAAGAATTACAGAGTTCTCACCAACAGTTTTTGAAAATTGGCCAACACAGAAGATATTGAGTTTTTTTAAGTGTTTTTTTGAATATTTTATTGGCAATTTTTAGTAAAATATGTTTAACTCCTCCATCTCTTGCCTGATTTTCCATTCCGAGGTATCATTGCAAATTTATCTTTTGATAAAACATCGTTACCTAAGAATGAGAAAAAATTGACATGAAAACAAAGTTTGATGCAAATAGCTCCAGTTTTTAAATATTTTTCATACAAAAACTTTTTCTTCAAAATATCAATAAAAGCACTTCATAAAAATAGTTTTCACTGTGTATATGTATATTTTAATGTTTTTTACAAAAAAGATCCAAAATATTGACCTTTTTAATCAAAACTTGATTCAAAAGTTATTTATGTTGTAAAAATTGCACCATTGCACATTGTGCCAGGAATTTCAATAAGTGGCCAAAAATCAAATAACGGGAAACATTAAGGTACCCTGAGACGAAATATTATTAATATAAAATTCAAAATTACAGTTTGGGATAGATTTAAAGTCAAAAATTGCAATTTCTTTTTATTTACACCTACAATTAAATCATCAACAGTTTACTGTCAGAACTTTAAATCAACTACTGACAGAACTTTAAATCAACTATTTCTTAAAGTTCTTTAAAATTTTTAGCACTTTTAGAAGAAATTGTCCCATTATCATAGTCAAAACATAAAGTATACTTTTGTTAAACATGCATTTTATTTTTAAAGCCTACTTTATGTTTTTATATCTCATAGTCGTTTTAGTAATGGTTGCTAGTAAGCAACAAGGTTAGTACTAATTTAGAACTATTGCATCCCTTTAATAACAAAATATTTGTTTCTAATTCGCACAAATGGACGACTCCTCGCAAGTAATCAAACTTTTTTGTGTAGTACTTTTAATGAATTAATTTATCTACTGACCAGGATATAAGGAGAGGTCGGGACATCAACTGGTGTGCTCAGAAGAGGGAGTGCCTTCGAGAGTGCATCAATATCGGAATAAAAACTATTGAGCACAAGGGTAATGACACTTCAATGATATCCAAGAAAAAAGATGCATGGAAGCCATTTCGAGAAGGCATGCTGGCAGCAGGTTATGACCGGGATATTAAGAGGCTAAAGCAACACCGGATGCGGATGAAAGTGCATCAATTAAAAAGAGCATCAGCTGCAACCGGAAACAGGAAACCTTTTATCGAGAAAATCAAAAAATATCCTTTAAAAAAGGACATTTAAGGATTAAAATATTCCATGAAAATGTTTGCCGAAAAATTTCAGTGGGGGTCACCAAAGACACCAATATTGTAAATAAAGCTCTTTATGCTTAATTAGTAAAATTCGAGTTCGGCCGTTAGTAAATTTCGAGTGGGGGTCACCAAAGACACCAATATTGTAAATAAAGCTCTTTACGCTTAATTAGTAAAATTCGAGTTCGGCCGGGCCAAACACTGAGTTCTCGCGTCTAGTAAGCTGTTACTTACAAATCGGGTGTGATATTTATTAAAATTAATAATAAAAAATAAAAGAAAAAAATCAAGCATAATTGAGCTACTAAGCAGTACATATCGGGTGTGATTTTTACTAAAATTAATATTAAAAAAGAACAATTGAAGCTTAAATAAGCATGGCGGATTCAGTTTGCAAATTAAGAGATTGGTTTTGTTTTATTTGTGGACATTTTACGCACCATCAAAGCAGAAGAAAGATATTCCCTACAATTGAAGAACCATATTTTCTTTTCTTTGGAATACGATATTTATCTGAAGCTTGGATACCAAAAACTGTATGTGCTACCTGCGAAAGTGGTCTTTTGTCCTGGTACAAAGGCGGTACTAAGGCGCTGCCATTTTCTGCGCCTATTACATGGATTGAACCTGAAGATCACAAGTCAGATACATGCTATTTCTGCGTAAATTACAAATTTGGTAGAAGCCAAAGGCACTACGCGAAAATGACAAACGAAGCAACAAATAATGTCATTTTACCAGAAGTGCGCTGTGAAGATGTTCCGGTGCCTCAACCGCCTGCACAGACATTTTCGGCCAATATGACATACGCCAATACAGAAATAACATCGGCGGTTGAAAACATATCAGATATAAGTTACTTGCCTCTTGATTGCTTAAACATATGTCCTAATTTGATAGACCAAGCTTATTTTGAAGATCTTGTAAGAGATTTAGGACTAACAAAAGAGAAAGCTGAAATATTATGTTCCAGATTGAAAAACAGGAATTTGATAAAAGCCGATGTAAAAGTTACATCGCCAAGAAAAAGACACGCTGATCTGGAAGGTTATTTTAAGAAATCAGAAGAACTTGTGTACTGTTGCAGTATTGAAGAGGTTTTAAAATATCTAAAGCTTCCACTGGACTCTTCCGCTTGGCGACTATTTATAGATAGTTCAAAACACAGTTTAAAAGCAGTTTTACTGCACAATGGAAATCAGCATCCATCAATACCGGTTGCGTATTCCACAAAAAAGGAGGAAACATACGAAAACATTTCAAATCTCTTAAATAAGATTGAATTCTATAAATAAAAATGGGAAGTATGCGCAGACTTCAAAATGATTGCAATATTCACTGGAATGCAAACAGGATACACAAAACATATGTGCTTTCTTTGTAAATGGGATTCACGTGCTACCAGCAGCCATTATCATATTAAATATTTCGAAGAACGTAAAGAAAATATTATTGGTGACTTAAATGTAATCCATGAACCCCTTGTCCCAAAAGATAAGGTCATACTTAAACCGCTGCATATTAAGTTGGGCTTGGTGGAAAATTTTATTAAAAGCTTAAATACACAAGGAAATGCTTTCAAACGCATTTAATCAATTTTCCCCAGATTATCTGCAGCAAAATTAAAAGAAGGTAAAATACGGTTTTAAGAAATAATTTATTACATTTAATGTAAATTACCTTTTCTAGGAATGCTCGTTGGACCCGATATAAGAAAATTATTACAAGATGAAGAATTTTATGATCATCTGTCGGATATGCAAAAGACAGCATTTGACTTTATGCAGCTGGTTATATCAGAATTCCTTGAAAACTCAAAAGCACAAAACTATGCAGAAAATATTGAAAACATGCTAATCGGTTTTAACAATATTGGCGTTAAGATGTCACTAAAGCTGCATTTTCTGAACTCTCATCTAAATTTTTTTAAAGCAAACCTTGGGGCGGTTTCAGATGAACACGGTGAAAGGTTTCATCAGGATATAAAGGTATTGGAAGAAAGATTCAAAGGGAAATCCCAAAGAGTAATGCTTGCTGAATACGTATGGGGCTTGTACAGAAACCTTGACCCATCGGAACACTCACGTCAAGCTAAATACAGGAAAGCATATTAAGATTAATCTTTAATCCATTGTCATACTACTGCTATTTCCCAATTCCCTTTTAAAATTTGAAGCAAAAAAATAAATATGTACATACTATAATAAACCACTATTAAAACAAAATTACATATAATTTTTTTATAGAAGTTGGTGAGTAATTTTACTAATTAAGTGTAAAGAGCTTTATTTACAATATTGGTGTCTTTGGTGACCCCCACTGAAATTTTTCGGCAAACATTTTCGTGGAATATTTTAATCCTTAAATGTCCTTTTTTAAAGGATATTTTTTGATTTTCTCGATAAAAGGGTCAAATTGACCCATAAAGAGACCAGTTAGAGGGTTAAGATCTTCTACAAAAATAATCCTCATACAATTCCACAATACAACTCTGATCATAAGAATTCTCTCAGACATTAACTTACAGCATTTTTGTTTATATAGTATAATGCTCCCTTCAACCAAAAAATTAAAACTTTAACCCACTGTAAAAAAAAAACTCAGACGTGCTGGACCATAAGTTTGTTCTACAAAAATGATCTACTCAACATACCCTTTCAGAATTATAGAGTCGCTATTCTGTTCCAAAAATGCAGTCCAACAGCATGTTATTATTGGAAACAATTTGGAAAAGTTATTTTGTGTTTAATTTAAAACAACATTGACAGGAACAAAAGAACAATAAGAAGTTTAGTTAGAAAGATATGTTGAAGTTTCATGGAATCTGGCGTCAGCTCGTACTTTCATCAAAGATTGAAATGTTTCCAGAAGAAACTTATCTTTTAGGTCTTCTGGAACACCTTCCAAAAAAGCGTCCTTTGATTGCAAGGAGAAACTCGAAGGTCCACTTTGCACGTTTTCTGTAACATCGGTTATAGTTTTTTCAATGCTTTTAAAAGTTTTTGCGAATTTTAAACATATTTCAGAAAATTTTCGTCTTTTGTTAATTGAAGGATGGTCTGATGATGAAGGCAAAGGTTGTGTGTCGGTTTTTGAAAAATCTGGTGTATTTGAATTCTCATCATCCATTGTTTGTCGTTCTGAAATTATGTAAATTTTATTAATAAAATCAATTTATTGGTTGTGGTTAATTCTATTCGATATATCTTTTTCAACTACAACAAATAAAACAATAATCCATCGGGGATAACAAACAAAACACAAGCAGTGCACTATCAAGAACTACAACTATTGCATCAGGAAGCTGTGTACAGATGCGAGGATACACTAAAGAAAATTGACGGTAGTTATAATCAAAAGCACCGAAACATATAAAATCGTATGCTTTGCATGTTACAAATACATTACGCAAACATATAATCGATCAGTTTACCACATCAATTGTAGTTTCTAACAATTTCATACAAAACGGAAAATAAACAAACCTTCGCGGAGTGACAGAGTCTTTAAGAAAGAGAAAGCTCTCAAAGAAAGGCCATGATTCCTTATAAATGCGCCGCTACCAGAAGGTGACTCCATTTTTCTTAGCTCCTTTGTGAAGCGTTCTCTCACGAACTTCCACCTAGCCTTACAATCTGAGCCTGTATTGTAAAGGAACGAAATTGAAGCTACATATATGCTGCAAGCTGTTGAAATCCACTTACTTGATTGACCGCATTCAATTGCTACTGCCTCCCATGATTTTTCTGTGGCAAATTTGTTGAAGTAGTGCCTGTCAGCTCTGTCAAAAATGTTTTTATGCTTTTGAACACTTTTTATCAGTTTTTCAACAAAATTTGGATCTGCATTCATTTTCAATCAATAAATGAATATTTTTTTTTTTGCAATTAAAATTTTTTATACATACGTTAAAAAGGGTTCCTATCAGTTAACACAAAAACATGTTTATTGTGTTTCTTGGCTTTAAAACTATGGTATACGTCAAATTTCACTGCAAAGACAGAAATTTTCCATAATTTGCTTCAATATACAATTGAAAAAAAACCATTAGTTTTCATGAAAAAATTTGGCATACAAATAAAAAACTTTTAGTTAAATACATTCTCAATACGGTTAGCAACCCTATTCTGCTTAGCAAACTACGATGTCGTTCGCTTGCTCCTAAGTTGCAAAAAGTAACCGAAAGTTGAAAAACTGAACGAAAGGAATGCTTAGGCAAAACTTAACCGATTTCATATATTGCTGTGTAAGTGCATGCTTTTGCTCTCAAACTTTTGTTTGCTTAAGCATAACTTGGATGGGCCTCTAATATAAGCTCAACTTCTTCCTTATGTACAAACTATTTTAAGCTTTTTAGTTTTAAGTTTGGTCAAATTAAACAAATAAAATTAAAAAAATTATGTCTTACTTTTTATTTATGATTTGTATATATAAAAAGTCTATTGCTCATGTATGTTGCCGTATCACTTGATAACGGCTCCACCGATTCAGCTTATTTTTTACTTTGTTCGTTATTATTAGGATAAGGTTTTAGGTCAGGATAAAAAGTATTATTTAATCTAAAAAATGATCAGAAAATAAGGTTCCCACAAAATGCAGATCATTTAAAAAATATCAAAATTAAAGAAAAATGGCATTTCAAAGGAAGGTAGTTCTTAGTAAACTTATTAACAGTTATGTTGACTTAGTAGTGCAATGCTTTGAAACTGTTTTTAAAACTCATTTGTTATGCAACTCATTTGTTATTCAACCATTTTATAAATTTTTGCAACACATACAAATCTCATCACTGTTTCTTTCTTTTTCAGCTTGTTCGACTTGGAAGACCTTGGGAGGAGCTCCGATCGATACAATCTGACAAGACTTTGCAACTTAAGCCCTAGCACCACGTCAAGGTGACTACCATGTAAAGGTTTGTGAGCCGCTTGATGCAAGAACAGACGCTCACTGCAACCGCACCTAACCTGGCAAACAGACGCTGCATTCAATAAGAAGCTACAATAATTTTCATGGTTTAGTTTTGCCTAGCTCTGCCAGTTACGATGTCCAATTACCAAGGAACACTTCCATGTCCAGCAAAGTACTGCATAAATTTATTTCTCGTTTCCTTAGCTACAGAGTAAGAATTATGCTTTCCGCTGGCTGAAAGCGGCATCAGATTTGACGAAGCAGATCTCCATTCTCCATTGCTTAGAACAGCATTCGTTTCCATATCAACGGTGTCAGATATTGCGGGCACTTTTGCAAGCGTAGCCAATTATGTAAACAAACGCTAGATGATATTTTTTCGACAGTTTCCACATTCGCTATTATTGGCTGTCGGAAAATACGTCATTTCGATACCAAGATTCCGAATGCATTCTCTACAACACGGTGCGCACGGCTTACTCTAAACATAAAAAAATTTAAATTTGGAGAAATAATACAAGGGAAGAACACAACATCTATATACACTGAGAAGCAATACTGTAACATGCTGTAACACTTCTCATTTCAGCAACCGTTATTTTCTCTAAGCAATAATGAATTACGAATGTGATTAGTACACTTGTACTCTTTCTCCCAAACAGGTTTGAAGTTAATCTAACAACAACAAAAAAAAAACTAGCAGACAAAAATGTAAAAAAGACAAATGTTAGAGTTTTGCACTCACTCTCAATTTTATATTGTACCGTTATCTATTGCTTATTTTGAAGCTTAATAGCCTTTTCTTGATTGCAATGTACTTATTAAGTGATAATATAAGCAAGCGGTATTATCAATATTGAAAAAAAAAATCGAACAATACATTTATTGCGGAAGGGGGTAAAAGTGGTAAAAGATTTCCAAATAAGCCACATGACAGTGCAACGCATAAGGGAAAAATATAGTGGAAAGTATTCCTAAGAACAAAGGAGGTAGATCAAAAATATTAGCGACCGCCATCTTGCGAACTTGGTGACCAGCAATGATGCAGTCACTCCTGAAAGTTTTAGACATCAGTGCTAGCCAGTGGACAGCTCGGCGAAGCATTACGAAATTGGGCGTTAAAGCAGCAGATAAGAAAAAAAACACTCGACAGTCGCAGATTGGGATATAGTGAGTCTTTTAACTTACATTGAGAAGCAATAGTTTTTATTAGTTGTTCTTTTGAATTTTAGGTTATTTGGTCTGATGAGACTAAAATGAAGCGTTTTCATTTAGATGGTCGTGCGTGGAATTAGACCAAGGACCCAAATACAACTCAACTACATCATGTAAAGCAAACAATGAAACATGGTGGTGATCAGTAATGGTTAGGGGTTGTATTTAGCAAAATGGAGTTGGTCCCTTAATACGCATCGATGGGATTATGCCTAAGGAACAGCACCTGTCCATCCTGCAACAAAATCTACTAGGAGTAGTGGAATTTTTTTAGCAAGACAATGATCCAAAGCACACTGCTTATGTTATCAAAGACTGGATACAAAAACAGAAATTTGCTAATTTGAAATGGCTTCCACAATCTTTCGACATGAATCCAAACGAGAATTTGTGGAGTTACGTAAATACTCCGCTCAAACGAGTAAATGAGTTGTGGGAGCGAACTAAGGATGTTTGAGAGACTATACCACCAGAATTTATGAGGAAATATACATCCAGTATGCCCAATCGTATCCAGGAATTAAAGTAAGCAAAAGAATACTGGACATATTATTAATAATATTTTTTGTCACGAAAATCATTAAAAAAACAATAAATCAGAAATGAGTGCAAAAATGTAGCATTTGCCATTTTTTACATTTTTGTCTGCTAGTTTTTTCGTTTTTGTTAGATTAACTTCAAACCGGTTTAGGGGAAAGAGTACAAGTGTACCAATAATATTATAAGATAAAAATATGTAATTAGTGATAATTTAGAGAATTTAACGGTTGCTGAAATGAGAAGAGTTGCATCATGTTACAGTTTTGCTCCTCAGTGTACATATAGTTATAAATGCGCTCATTAACATCCATTGTAGTGTGGGGAAAATGGCTTCATTAGAGTTATTTGTAATGAAAATGCATCATCGCGAGCGAAAACGTAGGGAACTTTTTTAAACTCCTCACTAACATAGGATGGCTGTGGAATTCTAAACTGATATGGTATATGAGTAGGTTCATTTAATTATTTGTATTATACTTATTTACGGCAGTTTGCTTGAATAACAAAGTTTGCCAAAATTGCAGCGTTGGAATACTCCATTCTCACTTTTTTTCCTGCCGCTCCAACCTCGCACATTACAAAACAGTAATTAACGTCGCTTATGCTCATGAGAATAATTGAAAAAGTCTTATTATAATTAAAATACTCGCTCCCGGAGCATGGTGGTGCCTGTAAACAATTTATGTACATAAGTTGCAATATTTTTTTGAATTTTACCTGTATTTGAATATGTTTCCCATCTATAGCACCAATACAGTGAGGAAACTGCCACTAATTATAAAAATCCTCAGCGATTTGTAAAAAAGACTCTTGAAATTTTCTTCAAACCATATTTTTTAAGGTAACTGTAATTGCTGCACAGGTTTCCGGAATAATTTGGTGAACTACAGCTGGGGAGCATTTAAAGTTCAACGCTATGCTGCGCTGTGACTCACCATTTGCCAAATATCTAAATATTAACATTGCTTATTATTCTTGCAGGTTATTATTTAAAATACAAAAAGTTACCTCAGAGTCATGACAAGGCGACAACTTTCACTTATTGGTTCCCTTGTCATCCACATCTTCCTTATCATAGGCGCTACGTGACCTAAAAGCTCCTCAAATTGAGTAGCACTCATTCGAAGGTATTGGTACAGCAGTTGTGGATCCGACATTTTAAGTCGTTCGAAGTGGGTTATGAAGGCACCATCTATGTTGTGCTCTTCGTAGAACAGCCGCACTCATGAACGACGTTGTCGTTATGGAGGCAATGGTTCGTCTTCTTCCGATGATGACGATGAACTTGAAAAAATAATTGCTAAAGCAGCTGCGTTTTCGTCGTTTGCAAAATTGTTCATTTTTATTTAATTTTAATGGCAGAAATCAAAAATTTGTAATTTGTTTACAATTTTTACAAATGTCAAAAATTTATAGCAAAAAGTACATATATGCATCTCGCTCTTTATAGTAAGTGTTCTGTGTATGGGATAAGATAAGATACTGAAAGATCACATGTAAACGCAGCTTTATATATGGGCATTTCCGTGGTCGCGAACGTACGGTTCGTACGCTTTAAAAGCATAAAAAACAAAGAAATATATACTTTTTTTTATATTTCAAAATATGTTTCAGTAGCATTTTGGTAGGTCTTTGTTAAATGTAATTGTGGAATCTGCTGACTTTTAGTTTTCAAAATATTTGCAAAACACATGTGGTCGCGAACGTACGCTAAATGGAAGTCGGTCTTGTCTTTATGTAGCAAACTACAAAAATCTGCGAATTGGAATAAAATATTTCGAAGCCGTTACATGTATTTCAAAGTAGAATAATGTAGCTTTCGTTAAGCTTTTGTTAGGTTGAAATATATTTATTGTTTTTTTTTTTTCGCAAAAGTCTCGGTCGCGAACGTACGGTCGCGAACGTACGATTTTTCCATATTTTTTTTTTTAATACTTTCGGTACTTGATGAGACGTTCCATATTGATTTTGGCCTTCTAAACTTAAATCTGGGGTCAGTTTTGGTGAAATCCAACAAGTTTACCCAAAAATCGTACTAAAAATCTAAAATCTAAAATGCTCGTAGAAAAGCAATTTTTCTGCGTAGCTAAAGATACGTTTTAAATGAATGCTGAGCTCATAAAATACAATTTGGACTCTTTTTTGATCTGCCAACATAGACACACCCATGATAAACAAATATTACAGAAAAAACAAAATAAACTCTTTTTATTCAACAGTTTAAACTAAGTAACATAACCATAAAAAGTAAGAAAAGCGTTTTCTCCAAGTAAGAAATCTTATAAAATATTGTTCACAACCAAAAAATCTTCTTATATGAATTAACAGTCTTAATTTATGAATGTAAAAAAGGAATGATTAAAAAATACATACATATAGTGTGAGTCAAAAATTTTACGAAATATTTTTCTTCGCCGAATAGGCCGTTATAGCTACTTTTAATTTTAAATCTGTATCAAAAGTAATTGAATGAAACTTCCTAATACCAGGAATATTTGCGATATCCTTCCATTTTTCAGTTAAAGTCGGGGAAATCTCATTTATTGTATCAAGACCAACATAAACTATTTGAATTCCAGTAATGTGCTTTTGTGCGCAGTTGAAAAACGCAATCGCATCGTTTAAAATAATATTTTTCGTTTTTGTGATTTGCCAAATTTTTCTTTTGACAATCGCTCCAATGCCATCGACTGCACCCTTGCCGTGCGATGTCGCAAAGTAATTCCACTCAATCGTTTTGCAACCGAATTGATTCAACAAATCGAGTAAGCTCCTAATAATGAATTTATTTTTTAACTGACAGCTACTTCCGTCCGAGAAGAAAAATATACTTTCAAAATTGCCATAATGGTTTTTTAAATCCTCAACAAGCTTGGTTATGAAGACATAAACATCGATTTTGCTGTGCTGTAAACTATCGCTTATTATTGCAAACGATTTCGTTTCATCAAACATCCAAGCTACACAAGTGAAAATGGAAACTTGCTTGTAATTGAAGTGCGCACTTTGCACTTCATTTTGGCAGATCAGTCTATAATTTTCAGCAAAATCTATTTGCAAAATGAGTATTCCGGGCTTTATATTTTTTTTTACGGCTTCAAAATAGTTTTGTTGGGCTCGCTTTACGAAAAAGTGATGTTTGAAAAGTGGAAGCTGAACTTCAATCTCATGTATTAAGTCTGACAACGGACCAACTGTAGAAGTTAAGACTATACGATCGTCTACCTTCCTCCAATGCTCCCATGTCACGTTGTCTTCCATTTTAGACAGGTATTTTACAGGAACAATATCATTCAAAACATCTTTTGTACAATTATCGCAACAGTTTGCCATACAGTTTTCGTCACTGATATTGCAACAAGCTGATTCCAAAAAACCTTCGAAACTTGTGGGGAAAAATTTAACAAGTTTTGTGCAGCCCTGCAACAAAAAACTAAATTTGGCATGGTAAATGCACACACACATGTTGTGAGGCATTTTGCTACAGAGTTGCACATTCTTTGGTCGGCATTCGAAAAAAACTGTTTTACTGACACTTTCCTCTTTCACTTTCTTCTTGTAAGTCTCATAAGCTTCTGATACGGTTAAAATCATAAAACGCTTGCTGACAATTTCCTTGTCAACGATTACTGTATCCTTTTTGTTTGCAGATTGAACGCTGATGTCTTCGCTTAAGTAAAAGTCTGTAGCAAATTTTAATTTTGTTTGCCATTCCAAGCTACCTTGAGTTGTATTTTTAGAGGCATTTGACGATTCAACATACTTTTTATATAATGCAGAAATAATTTCAACTTTTTTCGTCAAGTCTTTTGGCAATGCGTTTTCTGCCTTTTTAATAGCTTTTCCCAAAGTTTGTTTGCTATTATAAGATTGAAGTTGTGGTTTAGGCTGGTTTTTCTTTTTTTCGCGATATTTTTTCAGCCTTAAACGTTCTTCAACCTGCAGCTGTAGCTTTATTTTTTTTGGCAATTTCGATAGCTCTGCGCGGCGTTTCTTCATTCTCTCAACTGCCTTTTGACGATATGCTTTGTGTCTTGATGCATCACTTTTGATTTTATTTAAATAAGTCTTATGTTTTTCCATTTGCGCACATGTTTTACCCATCTACATAAATATATACACATGTTAAAATAATAAAAAGATTTATTTCGGTTATAGGTTTTACTTACGGTCGCGAACGTACGAATCTTTGAAAATCAAAATAAAATGTTTGGCGATCTTTTTAAGCAGAGTTACTTTTGTTTTAGATTAGAGGCGTTAAACTTGATTTACATGCGCAATAACAATCACAGTTTTGGTGCTTGTGTTTTAATTCGATTTTTTATTTTAAAACAAATTTCAATTTTATTTTACAATTTTTTATTGAATGACAATTTTCTTCGAACAACTTTTTAATACTGAAAATTTTCAAAATGAAAATTTCTGAAATTATTGTTTGTATTCATTTGTTGTTCATAGAGAAATTTTAAAACAAAAGTGCAAACAATACATGTACGTTTTCGTAAAAAAACTACTAAAGAGAAAAATGCATTTTGAAGTCGCTTAGAGTAAAAATAAGTTTTTTTCCGTTTTAAGGCCAATTTTCGCAGGAAAAAAACTTATGTGAGCTATAAAAAGGTTTTTTTCTTAAAATTTTGACATTTCTTAAGAATCGTAATCAAACAATTTAATGTTTCTTGACATTTTTTTTTTGCCCTCGGTTGACTTTCTGGCGGAAATGCCCATATCAGAGTGTGCATGGAGGATTATCGCGTTCATTGCAAAATTTACACATTTACAGACAAATTTGCCACGAACGCATTTAAATGCGGTTATAAGCTATTTCGTATAGTTTAAGAGCGTATTGCTTTACTTCATAAGTCATATATATATCAATTAGATCTGGTAATGATACATAGAAAGAATCAACACTGGCAGCCATTTTTTAGAATTGGGTGAGAAAGAGAACCTACAGTTATAAAACAATATTGTTATCTGTCCTTATTTCTTTGCAGTAAAGTTCTTCTGATTTGGTTATTAGCTCCGTTCCATTCGCTTCAAAATAACCCAGATTATTTTTTTTACATGCAAGGCAAAAGCAAAAATAATAATAATCCTATAACGAATAGGATTATTTTTGCTATCCATATAAAATTATGATATAGCCTTTAAAAAATTTGAAACACAGGTGCCACAGGACCATCGAATGTTAAACAAAAGAAAACAAAACAAACTGCGTGTGTCACGCATTCAGCGGAGCCAACAATTGCACTAAAATTGTTTATATAATTGCACAATATTAATATTTAAATTAAATAATTTACAATTTTTCTGACGTTTAGAGTAAAACACATTCAGAGAAAAACATCGTTGACTAAGGTATCAGTTCACAACAGTTTTGAACGATACACGTTCTCATGACACCTTATAGTTATTGTTTCATGATTGCTTGTTTGAATTTAATTTTGACTGCAACGGTAGTGCCCTCTACGAGTCGTTTTTCTTGCCGTTCTTTTGAGAAAATTTGTTATCGTGATTATATCAAGGCAAAAGGAACGCAGCTATTGTTAAAATAATAGAATTCTTTGAACAAGTGAGTAGCCTTAATTAAATTAGAAAATCCTGCATCTTTACGGAAAAATAAAATAAGAACTTTATATTGTCGGCAAAAGTAAGCTGAGACAAATCGTGCGAGATAAAACAAACTGAGGCGAACGAATGTTGTTGAAAATGTTTTGTGAATTATTCTTTTAATGCTTTTGTGTTTTTATGTTCATAATATATTAGAACGTAATTTTACTTTTTAATTAATGGTTAAAATAAGTAAATCAAGTGCGAAAATAGTTGAAAATAATTAAAGTCTTTTATAAGGGCTTCTTTCTACAATTCATAACATAAAAATAATGCGAAGGTGAATACAATCTTGCTAAGTTTTTTTTAAATTCAACGTTGTTTGAACGTTGCTTTGTTCAAAAGTTCAGTGATGGGCGTCTGCGTGGCGAGACTACCCAGCTAGACAGCTCTAACGGGGTTACCAATACAATGAAACAACATTTGGTGTTCACTAATACACTCTTACTTTATGATTTTGTGAAAAACAAGGCAAGGTTTATGTGATTGCATAGCTTGCTTTTGCAAGAAAGGCAAAAAAAAGCGTCAAAAAATTGAGAGAAATAAATTGCACGAAGGAAGTTTCTTAAAATATGAATTAAAACAATTGAATAAATAAAGAAGTGAAAAGTAAAAGTCTTAAAAAAATGGAAAAAAGAAATGTAAGCAATCTTGTTTATAAAGAAAAGCAAATTTTCCGAGCTATTGTGGAAAAATATAAAAAATACTTCATTGTACAGAAGTGGAAGAAAATGGTGGTCTGAATGGGATGCAAGTGGACGTTGAAATGCATGTGGACGAAGGAATGGAAGTGGTTGACAACACAAACGTGGACTTAGACAATAGTGGTAGTGATAGCTATGACTCAAGTTGTGATGGTGATATATTTTCCAATGAACCAGCTGAGGTAGACAAATTAGCAGAATTAAGGTCCTGGGCATTCAGAAACAAAGTTTCACACAATATTGTTTCTGATTTCCTTTAAACTCAAAATAGAATAGGTTATGAAGATTTACCCCTATCATCCAGAAGTCTTTTTAAGACAAGTAGAAAGAGAATGGAGGTGCAAAGTATGCCAGATGGTGAATTTTTATATACAGGAATTCACGAATTTTTTGGTGAAAATTCCTTTTAGTATTTAAGAGATAGCACCGAGATTTTAATGGACATAGGAATTGATGGCTTAAACCTATTTCATAGCTCTAATAGAGTTCTATGGCCTATTCTTTGTGCAATTGTTGGATTTACGCAAGAAAGCCCATTTACAATTACTTGCTTTTCTGGCAAGGAAAAACCTTGTCATGCAAATGATTTCTTAAGAGTTTTCTAACGAGGTAGTGCTTTTAAGTAAAAATAATGGTCTTAAGGTAGATGGGTCTTTAGAAAACTTTAATAAGAGACTCTTTTGTTGCTACTCTTCGGCTCGAGCTTTTGTGACAAGTGTTCAGTCAGTTACAAGAAACAATACTTGTCCCAAATGCTGTCAGGTATGTAGGTAGCTAGTCATCGTAGAGTTTCATTTTCTAAAGGTGTTTCTTAGAGATAACTTTTAAAAATAGAGTAGAAGTAAATAATCATAATGAAATTGTTTGCAAAATGAGAATGTGTTGAGAAACGCAGAAATAGGCAGGTTTCATAACTTCCGCTAGATCCTATGCACTTAGTCGACTTAGGGGTAGCAAAGACTAGCTTCTTTAGCGGCTATACTTAAAAACAGGAAATGTTCAACAAATGAAGGAACGAATAAAATATGTTTCTGATTTTGTTCCTTCAGAATTTGGTCGTGTGTGCAGGAATTTTGAGGAAATATGCAATTGGAAGTCGACAGATTTTGTTATATCTAGGTATATATGCATTAAAAGATAGCATTATTAGCGAAGCTTATTACAATTTTCTTTATAAGACTTCTTTCTATACAGTAGCGAGCAATACCGTTCGGATGTTTGTCAATGTTAATTTGTTATTGCTGTAAAGAGAGAAATAATACTCCGATCGTTTTGAAATTTTGAGCGCTTGTTCTTTATTTGTACTCTTTTCTCCCAAGTATAACATTTTAAAACAAAAACAAAAAGAAACTAATAATATTCTATTAATATGCAAATATGTCAATGCGAACGGTTTTGCACGTTCACTTTAATTTTGAAATAACATTATACTCCTTCCAATAATCCCGTTAGTTTACTCCCAAAAATTATGTTTATTGCATTTGATGTGTTATATTTAATCATTCTCACTTGGTATTACGTAAAGTTAAGTTCTAATATTTAAATTTTTTCAATTCGACTCAAGATAAGAAAAACAATGAAAAAAATTCCGGCAGATCTTGAAAACCGTGTTGTTGTTTTATTACGAAATAATAATAGCATAGGAAAAGTTGCGAAAATTACCGGCCTTAGCAAATCAACAGTTTTTTCAGTGCGAAAAAGAAATAATTTGGAGAGTTCTGACAATTGTGGTGGACGACCCCGAGTTTTAAATGACACTGATGCTCGGCATATGGAACGCTTGATACGAAATTCATCAAAAATTACACCTAAGGAGGCTTCACAAATGATTAATAAACCAACTAGTGAGTGGACAGCCAGAAGAGCTTTAAAAAAAATTGGTATGGTCGCGTCAGTAAAGAAAAAAAAACCAGCCCTTTCAAAAAAAAACATTGCTGCACGTTTGAAATTTTGTCGTGAACATGCAGAGTGGACTGTGGAAGACTGGAAAAGAGTGATATGGTCAGACGAAACAAAAATAAACCGTTATCTGTCCGATGGTAAATCATACTACTGGCACCGTCCTAATGAGTCTCTTCAACAACACCAAGTTAAGCAAACTTTAAAGCATGGAGGTGGTGGCATAATGGTGTGGGCTTGTTTCACTTGGTGGCATGCTGGACCAATTGTAAAAATCAATGGTATAATGAATAAAGAATATTATTTAAACCTTTTGAAAACTAATTTGCCAGACTTCGTCGATGAATGTGCATACCCCATTGATGAAATCATTTTTCAACAAGATGGGGATCCGAAGCATACTGCAAAAATCGTAAAGGAGTGGCTAGAAAATCAACAGTTTAAGACTTTAAAGTGGCCAGCGCAAAGCCCAGACCTCAACCCGATCGAGAACCTATGGGCTATTGTAAAAAGAACGCTTACGCGGCACGATAGTCCTCCAAAAAATTTGGATGAGCTATGGGAGCGAGTTCAAGCAGCTTGGAACGAGATTCCCCATTGCACGTTGGAAAAACTGGTAGAAAGTATGCCAAATAGGATTAAAATGATAAAAACAAGAAAAGGACTTTGGTCCAAATACTAAAAAAATTGAAAAATTAATTGTTATTTCAAAATTAAAGTGAACGTGCAAAACCGTTCGCATTGACATATTTGCATATTAATAGAATATTATTAGTTTCTTTTTGTTTTTGTTTTAAAATGTAATACTTGGGAGAAAAGAGTACAAATAAAGAACAAGCGCTCAAAATTTCAAAACGATCGGAGTATTATTTCTCTCTTTACAGCAATAACAAATTAACATTGACAAACATCCGAACGGTATTGCTCGCTACTGTAAGTATAAGACTTCTTTCCTGAGAAACCACGTAAAGCATCGAATGTAGTGTAGCGCAGAACATTTTAACAAGAGCTTATAAAGCAATTTGGAGACATTTTTGGGGATCATTTAGCTAGTTTTATATACACGGCTTGCTGCATTTTGTAGATTGTTGCAAACAGTTTGGAATACTACATAGTTTTTTTGCATACAAAATTTGTATATGCAGAATTTAAAAAAAATATAAAGAAACCAAACAAAATTTTGCAGCCGCTTTATTTGAAGTTGGAAGAAAGGAATAGTTATGGTTTAGGACATCATAAAATGGCTCAAACAGGATTTTTTAATATAAATGCTAAGAATGAAAACGACCGTTACTGCTTCAGACAAAAGACATGACCTTTTAAAGTTTTAGAAATTAAGAAAAAAGGTGGTCAGTATGTAGTTTGTGGAAATAATTTTCAAACGGTTGAAGATTATTTTCAAGAACAAATACAATCGTTCTCAGGGTTAGGTATTTCAATAGGTAGTGACCTTAGTAGTAATTTAGTTAAATTATATAAAAATTTAAGTTTCTGTATTTTTATATGAATAAATGAATATAAATTCATAAATTGTGGTATTTCTTTTTTCACCTTTGTGTAAATATATGAAACCATTTGGTTTATTTAAATCAATTAATTAAACTTGACATTACAGCTAATACAACTCATGCGTCAATTTAACGCATGGTTATCTTTTATGTACAGGGTTGCCCATATTCGACGGACCCATCTGGCAACGCCATAACTTTTGACAGAGATGTCAGATCGCTTAATGACATACCGCGTTTGAAGCGTCAGTCCAAGCAGATTTTTACCATGGAACAATACACGCCACGCAAGCGCTCTGAAAGAGTCTTCGAAATGGCCAAAGATGACGAGGAATTTTGGAACAAAATTATCATGTCCGATGAAGCCCATTTCACATTGAATGGGACCGTAAATAAGCAAAATTGCCGTATTTACGCCACTAAAAATCCTCAGGAGATTCAAGAAGTGCCTCTTCATGACGAAAAAGTCACAGTTTGGTGCGGCGTTAGTGCGAAAACGGTCATTGGGCCGTTTTTCTTCCAAAATGAAAATGGCCATGCTGTTACCATCAACCAGGAGCGTTATCGCGACATGATGACCAATTTTGTGATGCCAATTATTCGTCGAAAGCGTATGAGGCAGTTCTGGTTTCAACAAGATGGCGCTCCACCGCACACAAGTCGCATAACAATCGATTTTCTGAAGAATTTGTTTCCGGGCCGTTTGATGTCGAAAAGTGGTGATTTGGACTGGCCACCGCGTTCGCCCGATTTGACGCCGCCTGACTTCTTCTTGTGGAGATATTTGAAGTCAAAGGTTTACGTTAACAAGCCAAGGACCGTAGAAGAGCTCAAGGACAACATTCGTGAAGAAAAAGCCGCTATTCCGGCCGAAATGCTGGCGAAAACGATGGAAAATGCTGCAAAAAAGGCACAATACGCCATCAACGCCAGAGGCGGCCATTTGAGAGATATCATATTCAAAAATTGATGTAAACAAATCTACTTGGAACAAATTAAATGACTAAGATTGCCAACCGCCAAATTTTTATTTTTTTCTTTGATTTTTTTAAAAAAAACATGGGTCCGTCGAATATGGGCAACCCTGTACATCACAATATGATTATCTTTCTAGGGTTAATAACATTTCATTAATTTAATTTCACTCACTCTCTTTAATTTTATAATTGCAGTGGACCAAATAAACTTTGAAGATCCAAACACACTTATTGAAGGTAAGATTATATTTATTACCACATCTTTGATAAAAACTAATTCCAATTTTTGTAGAAGTCCAAACCGAAAATGTCCACAGCAGTGGGGAAAACCCAGTGGAAAGTCTTCGAAACAGCCTTTAATTTTAATGGCCCTACTCAAAGTTCTTCGACGGACATAGATACTTTCATGCTATATTCTTTTAATAAGTTACTAATTAAAAACATTTTCAGACGTAGCAGCGCTTCTAGAAACGGTTTTAAGTAACTACAAAATATTATTGCCAAACCAATTCGATATTAAGGAAGGTTTAGAAAATATCGAGAATCGACTATCTTTAGTGGAAGCAAACAATAAAGATATTCATTCTTATTGGGAATAATTTTTCACGTGGAATCGGAAGTTATTATTTTTAAGATAAAGCTCAAGAACATTTTGAAAATTTTTAATGCAAATTTGTTTATCAACCGTAGATGCATTAAAAATTTTCAAAATGTTCTTAAGCTTTATCTTAAAAGTGTAAACTCCCTTTTCCAAATCCGTGTGAAAAATTATTCCGCTTAGGGCTGATTGTAATTAATCAAACTTCATCCTTACCAACAAGGGCATATATTGCACACACACTTTAAAAGTATAGTATCTTAAAACTTACAAATTTTATATATTTTTACGTTAAACTGTTTGTAGTGATGTTAACTGCCAAAATTTTGTTTCCATTTTATCTTTAATATTAAAACATTAATCTTAAAATATTTAACTTTTTCAGAATATTCAAGGAAGTGAGGCACTGGCGCAAAATGTTATGGTGCGCGAATGCAAAGTTTTAATCAAACGGGTGCATAAATCTTTATGCCGCATGACCGGGAAAGTATATGATGACATTGGCATCGAAATTGCGTCAACTCTTCCCATTTCAACCATCGATACATATATTGAGTTAGAGGAAAAACTTCAAAATCTTGAGTATGAGAAAGCAATGGTAAGAAAACGGAAAAAGTTTATTTTTTGCTATTATTATGCATAACAAATTTACAGAATACACACATTTTCAAAATTAAAGGCTCGACGGGAACTCTTAATGATGTTCTTAAAAGTTCATTTACGGACGAGTTCTGCTATAAATATAACTTCGATGGACAGATAGGGAAGCAGTCATTAATTGAAATGAATCTAATTAACAAAACTCTTTTCGGTTTGATTTTTTGATTTTTTTTCTGTTAAGTTTTTTTAAAATTCTATATTTTAGATGTTTTTCAAAGTGAAGGGCGGCAGGAGTTTCATAAAGTGCTACGAAGGTAAGTAGACCTTAGCCATAATAGATACAGGCAGAGGCAGGACCATTATTCGAAAAAAATCAAAACAAACGGTAATTAAATGTTTTATTATATAAATGGTATTTTGAGGAAGTCTTGTTACATTGCTTATAACAGTGTTACAGTGATTGATATTGTTCTATATTAACTATTTTCAGACTGTTATGCAAATTTAAATTTTTAACCCTAAAGTGGAACAATAGTATGAAGTCATACTAAGTAGCGCAGATGACGTCTATTCTATTTAAGGGTTAAGTTTGAAGCAAAAAATAAATAAATAAAAATACAACGATCGAAACAACAACAGTATAACTCTCTAACAAGAATACCTCAGATTTCAACATTTGTAGAATTCACTAACTTTATTTTCTTCTGATTTAAGTTAACAATAATAACTAATATATTTTATGGTGATGGACTGAACTCTATTTTTTAATATAAATTTATATTTTACTTATTTTCGGCATTTAAATACTTTTATTAATTTAATGTTCTTCGTTATTAATTATTTTGCTTGCTATGTTCGTGTATATATTAATTTTTATGGTTTTTGTTTACTGTTTTTAATTGCTCTTAAATTTAACTCATACAATCAATAATTGCGGTAATAATTGTTTCTTTTGTTTTAAATGCGTATTAACTTTAAATTAATATTATAATTAATAAAATGAAATTATTGAATTTAATTTTGCACTTTGTATTCCCTTTGTAATTGATATTTCATTTATTTACTAACGCTTGCACTTGAACTCTATTTGTTTACTACTATATTTTAATTATTAACTTACATTTGCATTTGATCTCAACTTTTTACTTTTACTTTACATTTTAAAATGTAAGGTACACATGTAGGTTCCCTTAAATTTTATGGAAGTTTGGCAACTGGGGCATGGCAGCAACGCGCCGGGTTTCAGCTAGTGGTATATGAAAGCCAATTATTAAATTTAACATAATACAAATGGAAGCTTAATTTTTGGTTTACTTTCAGTTTATATGTCAGATTTGTATAAAGAAACCCTGAATTAATTTTCTGCACTGAACTTACAACTTCAAAGTGGAGTCCTGAATTTTTAAGAAATTTAGGCCTGAATTCAGGTCTGAATAGGAGAGGTCTTAGCATTACGGAGTTACTTTTTAGGTACGACATTATGCTTTAAAATTCTTATAGCTAAAATATAACTCCATTGAACCTTGGATCGCCAAACATTAGTCGTTTTGTGCAAATGTTTTGTTCTGCATCATCAATGATTTTAATGTCGCATAGCTTTAATATGTGGACCAAAAAACGTCGCTGGTATGTATTTTCAAAAGTTGTGTGCGAAAAGCTGCCGCGCTGGCTCGGCGACGTTTTCGTTGCTGTTGCCTGCTGTAGCACCAAGCACAGCAATTAAGCACAAGGATCGTTTTTTGTACTTTGTCCTCAAACACAGAAGTGCGCACTTGAAATGTAATTATGCACGTGTGTGTCGTACACACACATACATCCTACAAACACACACACACACACACACACACACTCAAACAAAGTCGAATACATATAGTTAAAAGTAAATACTGTGGATGCCCCCAACTGCAAGTTTTTAACTGACGGGATTATTTTTACACTCAAGAGTTCTGGTTGGCTTGATTGTAAAGGTTTTCATGCTGGTTTGCTTTTTTTTTCAAAAGTTGTTTATTTGTCAACATATATGTACGTCGTGGGATGTATGTTTGTATGTACGTCATCATCAAATGTATGTAGATGGGTTGTTGTTGGGAGTGTGTAAGATTTAACCACATATTTTGCACTTATTTTGATATGAAGGCAGCCAGCAAAACCTTCTCGTAATTAAAATTTATTTTTAAGTCACTGGTTTTGGAAGATATTATGATGAAATTTTGTACAATTTCCGAGCAACCATTAAAATGCTCATTACTTTGAAAACGGCCTGAATGATCCTTGAACTGTCAGTTGGCATCCATTTGAAATGAATAACAGCTGTCGATAGGGAGTAAGAAGCAGTTAGAGAAGAGATTCATGTTGTTTTAAATGTAGCCGACAAACTTCTGTATTATTCTCTATTATGAATGGAGTCTCTCAACAGCAAACCCAACGTTTTGACACAATGCTTTAATGCACTAATACATACATATACGAGAGCCCACACGCCGAACAGTGTGCCCAAATCGCTTAAAACTGCTCTCAAATAAGCTATTTATTGGACCAAGGTTTGGACCAAGTATATTATGGAAAGACTTGAGTACAGCTGACTTCAAATTTGAAAGAAATGGTTCAATGAAAAATTTTGCCAATTAATGTCCTTTCGCCTGGAGTCTTTTATTTAAAATTGTTCGTTAATTCTAATGCCAATTGAGCAGTGCGTTCTTTCACTTATTGTTTGAAACATTAGCTGCGTTCCATTTTCTTCAAAATAATCCAGATTATTTTTTTTTACATACAAAAGAAAAATAATAATTCTATAACAAATAGGATTAGTTTTGCTATCCATATAAAATTGTGATATAGCCTTTAAAAAATTTGGAACACAGGTGCCGCACCTGTATATTTTTATAAGCTGTAAATTAATTTTTTTAATTATTTGTTTGTTTGATACAATGACTGTTAGGTAGCCATGACTGCTCCCTTTTTTCTCACGAGCTGCGACCATCGAATGTTAAACAAAAGAAAACAAAACAAACTGCGTGTGACACACACATTGGACGCATTCAGCGGAGCCAACATTTACACTTAAATTATTTATATAATTGCATAATATTAATAATTAAATTAAATAATTTACAATTTTTCTGACGTTTAGAGTAAAACGCATTCAGAGAAAAACATCGTTCACTAAGGTATCGCTACCATAACAGTTCACAACAGTTTTGAAAGACACATATTCTCATGACAGCTAATAGTTATTGTGTCATGATTGCTTGTTTGAATTTAATTTTGACTGCAACGGTAGTGCCCTCTATGGGTCGATTTTCTTGCCGTTCCTTTGAGAAAATTTGTTATCGCGATTGTATTAAGGCGAAAGGAACGCAGCTAATACTTTCTTATACAAGTGATTATAAAAAAAAGTAACGTGACGAGACCCCTCCAAATCACATCACTGATCTGACTGCCTGAACAGATTGACCGGCGTCAAAAATAAATGTTTGAACTCAAGGTTAAACACTAGTCTTCGTCATCGGCTGCCGAAATAGAATCTATTTGCGTTTTCAGTTTGCCGCTCTCATTGATCTCTCTTCTGAGCGAGAGCACAAATTTTTAATAAATTACAAGTCTCGAATCCACATCTTTTAAAATTGGACAGCAAACATAATTTCGAAAAGTATTCAATTCACAAATTTTTGTTTTTTACAATCTAAATATGAAGGGCTTATTGCAATAACGTGATAAGCCACATGATCTTAAAAATCATTTTTTTTTAGGCAGAATATATGACTCAATACATTGCCAACAACCACTGAAGAGATTTTGGCTATTTCTTATTAATTTTCTAACCTATTTGTAGAAGTTTACGTGTTTAACTCCAATTCTTTATACAAAAATAAAATTTTTGAAAACTTGAGAGTCGATTATTTCAAAATATTTTTATGTGGCATATCATGTTCCTGCAATAAGCCCTTCATATATAAAAATGGATCGTGATTTGTTCGGATGCTTAAAAATTGGAAACGAATAGACCAAATTGGATACTTCCTTTTACGGGTTTGTTCGTAAATGCTGTGCGAAGGTTTAGGAAAAAAGAAAATATTGCCACACCCCCTTTAACCGCCCACAAATCAATAAAAATGCTATATTTAAGACAGTTTTGGTCGTATTAAACTAAAATTTGGTAAGTTAGTTCGTATGATAACTGTCTGTTACTTTACTAACAAAAGGCGTGGTACACTATAGCTACGCCTACTTTTAAGAAAGGATCACAAGACTTCAAAAATACTGTTACGATTGAACTCAAACTTTGACAATGGAATGGTTTCGAGTACACGATGGTTTTAGAAAAAATTGCAACACATCTTTTATCGCCCAAAACTAGAAAAAATTTGCGTTATCGAATAGCTTTGGAGTTATAGGTCGCACAGCGTCGAAATTCATATTCGACCTCAACTTACAAATGCAGTTTTACTGGTAGCATTTTATGGCATTTGTCAAGGGGGCGTGGCACCTCCTATAAAACCCAAATTTGCGATATCGAATAGCTATGGAGTTATAGGTTGCACAACTTCGCAGTGCAGTATTCGACCTAAATGTACACATAAAGTTAACTTGGTAACATTTTATGGGGGAGTGCCACCTCCCATACAAATTAATTTTGCGATATCGAATAGCTGTGGAGTTATAGCTATTCACAGCTATGGAATTCAGTATTCGAACTCAATTTACACATGCAGTTTTACTGATAACATTATATGGCGTTTGTTAAGGAGGCGTGACACCTCCCGTACAACCCCTATTTGTGCTATCGAATGGCTTTGGAGTTATAGGTCGCACAACGTTGGAGTTCAGTATTTGACCTCAATTTAAACATGCTTCCTTTACTGATAACTTTTTATGGCATTTGTCAAGGAGCGTGGAACCTGCTATACAACCGTAATTTGTGCTATCCAATTGTTGTGAATTTATGGGTCGCACAGCGTCGGAATTCAGTATTGTACCTCAATTTATGTATGCAGTTTCATTAATAACATTTTCTGGGCGTAGGACAAGCGGGAGTGGCATCTACCATCCAACCCAAATTTGTACTATCAAATGGCTTTGTAGTTATAGATGGCACAGGGTCGGAATTCAGTATTCGACCTCAATATACTTGTGTATGCAATTTTATTGATTAAATTTCATGGGCATTGAACAAGGGGACGTGGCACCTCCCATACAACCCAAATTGGCAATATCGAATAGCTTTGGAGTTATAGGTCACACAGCGTCAGAATTCAGTGTTCGATCTCAATGTACACATGCATTTTCATTGATTACATTTTATGGGTGTAGTAAAAGGGGAGTGACATCTCCCAAACAACCCAAATTTGTGATTTTGAATAGCTTTGGAGATATAGGCCTTGGAATTCAGTATTCGACCTCAATTTACACATGCACTTCCACTGAAAACATTTTATGGGCAATTGACAATGGAGCGCGGCTGCAACGCGCCGGGTTTCAGCTAGTCTTATCACATAAATTATTTTTTGAGTGTATTTTATTTTTAAAATTTATTTCGAGTTTTATATTTCACAACCTTATGTAAATTATTAAGCTCACACTTTATACTTGCTCTTACATTTTGAACACTTTTAACTCAAGACAATTCGCAATCACATTTATTACTTACTCAGTACAGAGAGATTAATCAAGTTAGAAGCACAGCTATAACGGTACTTTGTATCCTCATTATTGTAGTTGAGAATAAGCATCACTGCACCGATCTATAATGGATTTAAATTTATAGCACTCTCTGAGCACAGCGGACACATTGTGTGCCGCCTTTATTCCTGCAATATATTCAAGTATGAGTAAGTCAAAACAAAACAAGAGCCCACCATCCATCTATCCATTCAGCCATCCATCCATCCTAACGTCCGTCCATGCGTCATCATAAACTACCGAGTCCGTTGCATGCATTTCTGTGCGGTGTCCAACGTTGATGCAAACATTCCGATTGTTTGTGCATTTTTTGCTGCAATTTCGAACCACACAGGAGTGGATTCAAGTGTAGCTTTCGGCTAGCTTTTTAAAATTGTACACAATGCCTTAAATATTGACTTTAAATAAAGTGCTTCAGCATTAATTATTTCTTTTACATATTACAGTTTTTAAATAAATTTAAAGCTGTGCTTTTATCGGCCCTCTTTTGACCAATTTCCCAATTATACCCTGAACAGCTTTTGCTTCACTGTGCTTTTAATTTATGTGCTGCTTTATTATCTCTTGAATAACGTCGGAAACAGAATTCAACGAAGCTAGCTGCGGTTGGGTTTGGTTTCTGTTTGGAAACTGGTGTGGTTTTAAGATTTTAAATGAGTTCGTATGCATTCTTTTGCGAGGAAGGTCAAATAAGGCGTGGTGGTCATAAAACTATTTAAACTTTATTTACAACTTTTGTTAAACCAAAATATAAGTTCATTTGGTGGAGTACAGATGAAGGTTACTATGAAAGAGAAATGCGAGGAGGAAAAAAGCTATATACGGCAACGGACACACAAATCAATGGGTATCACTAATAAAGCCTCCTGAAATAAAATTTATTGCCATCGAAACCTCACTCAAATGATCTCTCGAAGGCGGTGAAGGCGGTTTGTACATCGGCATTAGTTTGAATTTAAGCCGTCTAGATTATTACACCGTGCAACATTTATTGAACTTTTACACCCATGCATTTACTGCTTAAGAGGTGTATATGTATGTATTAATTTTGGCACTCTGTCTGCAACCATCATAAGGAGGCGTTGTCAAATTTTATAAACTTCAACGGAAGGCAAACAAGCAGTGTGCCGTGTTGACACCGTACTGCATTTGCGGTAGATCTGAAATTTTTTTCTAATTTTTTGATTTAAAAAATCTTGAAAACACTTAACGCACTAGTTTAGAGACTGCAAGGCCAATGCCGTATTTCATAAGAGAAAGCCAATTCTAATTCAAATGTAATTAAAGCCTACAGATGATGGTTTTATTTGTAGATTATTTAACAGCTTTTGGATAAGCTGATAAGTCACTTAAGAGTCAAACCGAAATTTTATAAAATTCAATGTCGGACATATTTTATTTCGGTATTTAAACATTTACTGAGCCAAACCACCTAATAAAATGTAACAAAATCAATAAGATTCCTTTATGATTTACATCCAAAAAGAAGGTCTTACTATATTTAATCCATAGAGAAAATCTTCTTATCCCTTAACTGGTACTCCTGGTCTGTGGAACCACAGCAAAATCAAAAGAGTATATTTATCTAATTATTCAATTCAAAATTCAGTTCGATTGAATTCAATTATTCAAAATAATTTAAAAATTATTTTTAATAGGAAGAAAAAACTTTATTTAAGACGTTCTTACAAAAAAAAAAACATGAATTTCTAACTAAATTTTATGGCTTTTTAGCATATTAGTTGGTGTGGTCCCTGGGACCAAATGTACTGTTAGTGTCATTTTTTTGAGGTGTAACAGTTTAGGGTTAATACTCTGCCATTTTTTATTAGTAAAATCACATAATTTTAAGAAGCATCGTTTAGTTTTTTTATAAGTAAACGTTTTATAACTATAAGACACTCTTTTTAAAAATATGCGATTTTTATATTGGCTTTATAAGTTATCTTCTTGATACATAATTAAGAAATTTTATTAACCCATTTCCAGCTGTTAGTGCATTTTTTCACCAGTACCTTTAAAATTTTCTCCAGGTGAGCGCGAAAGTGATATTACCTGGTACTGTAGGGATTATGTTGGTATGGACTTTTGACAATATATATTATTTTTGGTTTGAGTCGATTTGGTCATTTACTTGGATTTTACGCCCACGGCGAGTCGCAGTATTTAGAAGTTTTTTTTTTTGATTTTTCAAAATTCCGGAAAAATTTAAAATCGCAATATCGAATATGGCTTTTCAATAGTAACTATTAAAAGTTTTAAATTTTATGTTAAATTAAATTTAGAGCCTGTTTGCTGTTTTAAAATGGGCAGGTACGGCTGTGAAGGTATGTGGTGCATCTAGTGGTGCAAAAATGTACAGTCCGCCCAGCCCTTCCCTGTGGAGGTACAAATTTTAAATTTTGCCAGATAAAGTTTAGGGCCATGTATAGACTCTGGACGAAGTTTCATCGATTTCGGACCAGTAGTTAAGGAGCCGCCGGAAATGGGTTAATTTAATAAGATTTCTTTTTGAAATTTAATAAATGAATCTTTTTAAAACAAAATGGAATCTTACTAAAATTTTACCTTTAAATAAACTTACTTTTAATTGATTGTAAGTCCTAAATCCCAGAATTTTCGGGATCCCGGGATTGCCTTCAAATTTTAAAAAATACAACACTTTAGTTTGACATTCGAGTAAAAACTTTTAAAAAAATTTAAACATACCTCAAATGTTTGAAATTAAAATAAAAAACATGTAAATGGTGGAACTCGCGGTAATCTGCTTTAAAAAGCAAATGATTATTTGATAACAATTGTGGGATGACACCTTAGATGCCGTAGTATTTTTAAGAGCATATTTTCAAAGTCAATCAGCCTTACTAACTGTTCAAAGATCTCAAAAAATATACATTTTTTATGTAAGTATTATTATGTCAGAAAATATGAATTTAATGAATTATACTAAAGATATACAGGGTGCCCCAGATCAACGTTTCAATTCGGCGCTGGCTGATTTCTTGGGCCAAGACAAGAAAAAATTGTATGGCACGGGTCCATCTCTCTCCTGTTTCGAGCTATAAGCAGAATTAAAGCAAAAAATGGCATTCATAGGTGTCATCAGTTTTAATGAAATAACTTAAAAAGTATTACAGATAGGAACTCATTTGAAACGGTTTTTTAAAGTTTTTTAATAAGTTAACTAATATCTGTTAAAGTTTTTTGGTATTTTTAGCCATTGAATAATTTATAGCAACTTAAATATGAAATATATGGTTTTTATTTTCTTTTTTTTCACTTTAAGCTCGTTTTACATAAAAAAAAAGTTATAATATTATTATTTTTCTGATGCAGTTCTTCTTATCTCCAAATTTTTCCCTGCAGTATTTCATTATGCGGCTTCACCATACAGTAACAAATAAGAGGTAATTAATTATTTTATGAAAACATACACTCAAAAAGCACTTACAATCCAACACGGCAACAGCAAAGTTTTACTTGACAAATTTTTTTTTAGACATTAAACCATAATTAAGAAATGCATATCTCTTTATTTTTACCATATTTAATATTTTTTAACTTTTCTTAAAAATCAAATTGGATTTACACGTAAATGGTATGTGCTTTTTTAGTGAGAGTTTTCATAAAATAACAAATGCGCTCTAATTCGTTATAGCTAATATTTCTTACACAGTTCAGACGGTTCATTAACTTTATGTTGCAAAAATTATTTCTGAGAGATTTATATTTTTTTTTTATTTTGTTACGTATTTTAGATTTAAAAAAATTTACATTGTGCATTTCCTAGCTCAAGGCAAACATTCGTAAACGGTTCATAAGTCAACAAGTGAATTATAATACTTATTTCTGACAGAAAAATAAACAATTTTAAATAAAATTTGAAATAAGCCATTCATTACATAATTTTAATCTTAAATTTTACTTAAATTGACTTTAACTACTTGAATTTTATTCTTAAAATCTATCTTAAATTAACTTGAACATGTTAATTCACTTTTCAATTAAATTTATTTTTCATGATAGTAGGCCAGAGCTGCCAGTTCTTTGATACTCCTACTCACCATTTGTCGGTAACTGAACCGCCAAAAAAATTATTTCTTAAAAAATTTTAAAAAACAATAAATAAAACCATAATATTTACATAACGTTATAAATTAATTTAATTTATTTGTACTTATTTACAGAAACTCCAGCTTAAAGCTTTTAACTATTTGATGTATTTAAACATATTATATTCTTAGAAACATGTGAACATAAAAAATCGTATAAAAACTAAACCAAGATCCAAAACTAGAATGTATTTCATAAAATTTTAAAAAACGATAAAAAAAAACAATAGAGTAATGGGTGAAAACCACGTATACAGCTCAATTCTGAATACTTTTTCCCTTGGAATCGGAAAAGGGAATATTATTTTTAAGATAGCAGATAAGGACATCACTTTTTTTACACTCATGAATATTGATGGTTGATTTCCAAAATGTTCTTGAACTCTATCTTAAATATGTAATCTCCCTTTTCCGATTCCCCGAAAAAATTATTCATAATCGTGCTGCGTGAGAATACCAAATCCAAAAAATATTTCTGATTTTAAACAAATTGTAAGCATATCATTATATACTTCCAATTCTTTATTGACTTCAAGTTCATAATGTTCTAGTTTTGGGTACATAATTTTAGAGTTGAAACGTTTAAACATCTCCTTTGTAGGCTCAAAACTTTCGCAGAATATATTAAAATAAAAGTACAGCTTGCTTTTTCCCAGTCTATTCCATATCTTCTTGTTCCTTTCTTCCTTCCTTCCTTATTTTTTGGCATTTAAGCTCTCAAACTAAACAAGTTTAAGCAATATCAGTTGTGAAAAGTGATTTTATGTTTTATGTTGTGGTAGCACTGTTGCTCGTCGAATTTAATGTTAGAGATGGGAAACATTTTTGCTATGTAAAAAGTGTTGTATAACGCAAAAAATCATTTGATCTAAGGGAATCTTGCCAAAATATCGCTAAAAAAAATGTTGAAACCGCCACTTTTTCGTCAAATCGCCAAACCAAAAATCTTCTCGCCAAGTGGTCGCTCAAACCGCCAGTTTGGCGAGATATCGCCATATCTGGTAGCTCTGTAGTAGGCAAACATTTCTGTAAGAACCTACATTCCCTCACAATTCCTAATTCAATCTTATTAATATTTTTTGGAGAAACACTTCGGACCTAAAGACAAGGTCGGAGATTTCTTTCAAATGAATTTTTCAATATAATAAAATTTTCAAAAAGCAAATTCTGAGAACCCCATTTTTATTTATGGTACCGAGAAGCCCTATCAGGACCTTGAGAAGAAGTCAAAAGAACTTCCCCATCATTAAAAATGTAACATTTTTTATGAACTATTTGATTGTATTTATGAAATATAACTAAAAATAGTTTTAAACTTATTGATTTTAAATATGTGCTAAAGAAAATTAAGTTAAATTCAATTTAACCAAGTTTTTAACAGTGCTTTTTCTTCATTCAAATATTTAATTTATTAACTATGGTTGTAGGTGTTGTCCATATAATAGTTACTCATTTATCGTGGAGGGGGGGTCACCATTTATTACGAAACGCATTTATGACGCATTTATGAAACATTTATAACGAAACGCAAAAAAGAGAGGTAGGGAGGGGGGTCTGTCGTGCGTTAAGTCACACAAAATATCGTTCTCTTAATATTTTATTCAATATTCCTCAATATTTTTTACGGTTTTTCAGAAAAAGTTAAATCTGGTAACTGGAATTTTGGCGGTTGAAATGCTTTATCGTTTTACTAAAGGCCACACTTGTTCAACGCAACTCCAACTCAAGTTGCTAGCCTGTGTATTTATACCGGAACCTTCAGATTAGGCAACTTGCACGCAACAAGTTCTCGACACGTTCTCAACCTGTTCAACGCAACTTGGCTTTCCGCAATTTTCATCGGCGACTTGTTGCATCAGTTTGTTTGTTTTGTAAATTCAATTATTTGTAGGGCAGTACGCTATATATTAATATTGTCTTATTGTTCTTCTTTATTTTAATGTTATAATAAGTTCATTTGCATAATGCCACTTATTTAACTTATTAATGTTTTTTCAGTTGTCTTACACATGTAGCATAACTTTTGAATTAAGTCTGAATGCATTCGGTTTATAGTTGCATTGCTTTTCAACTTTTTCGCTGTTACGTTGAAGTTGCGTTGGAATTCCGTTGACCAAGTGTGGAAAAGACCTAAGTTGTGATATGTTGTTCGAATATCGTTCACAGGTGATGCTAGTATAATATTATTATATATTTTGATACGCTTTCTTAATGAAAATGAAATGTTGACTTAATTAAAGTTTAGGAGGTAACAAATTTCTCTGAGAAGTTTAACTCATTACTGCCTAATGGGTATTTAAATACCCAAGAAATTGTAGCGCGAGCCATATGTAAGATATTGCGCTACATTTTTTTTTATGGTAAGGAGACAGAATGGGCCTATATGAAAAAAAAGACGTTTAATTTTTCGCAGTTTACCTTAAGTTTCGTACAGGTGAATATCGTGTTTTTTTCTGTCGGAAAATGCTCAGGAAAAGTGCTGCCAAAAATATGAAAATGCAAAAAACGGCAACGCACACTTTTTCCAGCAGTCACACCTGTTCTAATGAAAATAGGTATTTAAATACCCGACAGTCCATGGTGGGTACCAAAAATACCAATTTTTGCTATATGGAAAAATTTGTTTGGAGTGAATAAAAAGCGCATTTAAATCGAATTTTTTGTTATTTTATTAAGAAAACATGAAGTTTATAAGGAATATACACAAGAAATATACATTTATTGAGATTTACTTATCTGGTTCAACACCGTTGTGATAACCTAGGAAGCAAGTAGCGGGATGCAAGTTCACCTGGCACTTGAAGTAACCATATTCTGTTTCGCCACCGCATTGCAGACAACGGTGTCGAGTTTTTAATTTTCCAATTAAATGATCGAAACGATTGTAACGCATTGCCATTTGCGCCCCGGAAGCCGACTTTCTGCCCGGGTTAATATAATGTGACTTCATCATAATCGATTCACATACGTCCACTCGGAATTCGTGTTGTGAAATCACTGACATCTTGTCATATTTGCAACATAGGCAATGTATTTCCACGCATTTATCATAGCCGCGTTGAACGCATTTATAATAAATGGTCAATACCACTTCTTGCCTCGAATCCGAATTCGGTAATTGTTGATTGCATTGTCAAAAAGATCCATACCTCCTATGCGATGATTGTATTGGTTGATCAAGTGGGGCTGTTCAATCATAACCATTTTTCGTTGCTTGCTATCATACCTTTTTGCGCGGACCATTGGTGTATGGCTTTGAAAATTTGATAATAAGGTCACGACCTGAAAGAAAAAATAAATTAAAATAAATAAATATATAAAAATGGAATATTTCTCCGAATTATCGTTCCAACGCACCGCGAGAATAGAATTATTCTTATCGAAACAAAAGTCAGACGTCCCGCGAGGCTTTTTATCCATTTCCTTGACGTTCACTAATCGAGCATGATTGGTCCGATTATCACGAACAGTTCCCAAAGCGAAAAATCCATCGTTCGACAAACGAGTCACTAGCTTCTGACTTGTAAAAAAATTGTCAAACGTAACGTTGTGCTTGGCGCGGGCCTCTAGATGTGATAGAAGCGATAGGACAACCCTTTCTCCTAGCCCAAAACTTGGGTCCTCCTGTTCCGATGCACTAGCGTATGGAATGAGCTGATACAAGTAACCTTCTGCTGACGTCAAACACCAATACTTATAACCGAAACGGATTGGTTTACCCTTGATAAAAATTTTACACGAATGCCGGCCGTAGTAGGCAATCATTTGTTCATAAATCGAAAGGTTGCGAGAGAATATACCGAAATGAAGGAATTTTTTGTTTAATAAATCATACAATGCTGAGTTGTCGCACACAGGTTCAACACCTCCTCATCGATGAACAGTTCCCAAAGCTGCACAGGTTTCATGGCACCTGTATTGGCCAAATATCTCTTCTCCATCACTCTCTTCATCAGACCAACCATCTAAAATGGCCTGCAACTCGGTAGCAGTGAGCACTTTCTGTCGACGAATCATTTCACGGATTCAAATGATAAATTACAATCAAATGACAAACAAATTAATCACAAGAACTGTTTTACATTAACATAAAATCTTCACACCAAAGCCTGTCGGATATTTAAATACCCATGTCATATCTCAGGTGTATGCTAAGGCAACATTTTTTTATTTTTTCTGTCAACTTCTATGGTCCCTCGGGAGCACATTTCAGCATTTCATCAAAATTGTACTAGCCGATCTATGGGCAGGCTTTAATGGGTTAAAGTTGGGATGCATTTTCAATGTTGAGAAATAAAGAATAAAAGTCAGTCATTTTTGAGATAAGTATGAGATTTAAAAGCATGTACAAATATTAATTCAACTTTTACCGTTCATTTCTGAAAATTGAAACATAACTATAACTCTGTGAGAGTTCTTTTTTGTCATAAACTTAAATTTAGCACACATTTTGGTTTAATATTCGAGGCATACCAAACGGTCTTATTTTGGTCCAGTTTCGCTCTTTTATCGATAAAAAAATATTTAAACCAATCTTTAAATTTTTAAAGATTGGATATGTTTATTGTAATTTAAAAAACATTTTAATCCACATTCAAGATTGATTTAAAATGCACAAAATTTTGAAGAAAAATGCTTACTTTTAATATCGTATTTAAATTTATTGGGGGCCCTCCATATAAAATCTTGGCTACGGGGCAGTGCAGAGTAGTGCACAGTTTTATTCCCTAAGATAACAAAGAAATTGGAATTGGCTCAAATAATCCCAGGAAAAAAGAAACCGTCTTTTTAAGCCCTCTTTGAACTCTTAGACAACATATTTTGAAGTTTTTCGAAAGTTCACAAACTGAGTTAATTGAAAAGTTAATCTTGATGTTTTCTCGTCAATGATTGGCATGAGCGAATTACTACAAATTATTCTTCCTTTCTATTTGTTGCCTCTTATCCTTCGCCGTACCAATTTCCCACAATACTTAAGTCAAAGAATTCGTAACAGATTTAACGCGCTTTCGGTTTTGTTACATGGCGAGCAAGTAAACACAAGTTATTTCTCTTGTTATTCTTTAGAGGTATTTATCGAAAAGTTTTGCGAAAATACATATAAAGCTTCCCAATCAAAACAATGCAACTTTTGAGACAACTTTTACGAGGATTGCCGCGAATCACCAAAATTGGAAACTAATTTTATGAACATTTTTTGTTCTCTCTATCTCTCTCATTCGCAACAGTCCTGTGATGAGTGTTCAGTTCCGATATTCACCTTTTGCGTTGAGACTCTCTTTCACTCAGTCATTTATTTTTTATTCAATTTGGAAGGGTCAGCAAAACTTATCTGAATTCTCTTCTTATGAATGTGAGATGTTGTTTTCTCTTTAAGCTATTGAGTGTGTTCAGTTTGTGCCATTTTTGTAACTAGTTAAGAATTTCGACCACGTTTAACAAGCTTTCACTGAACCAACAAAAAAAGCTCGCATGGCTCTCGCTCGGAATTCTCTCTCCTCAGCGCGCGCATCGTCACAGCATCCTTTTGCTCACAGAAATTGCATCCTTGTCAGCAGTTCTTATCAGCTTGCTGCCATCTCGCCATCATCTGCTGTCGCTAGACGTACTGTCAGTCATCACAGGTTCATCATCATCGACGGTAGCAAACGCGGCACATCGTTGGCAATATTCGCACATTGGAAAGTGTTTGTGCCTCATAAACAGTTGTTGGGACGGACAGAACGACATACAAGCAGGCTGTTTGTCTTCGACAGCAGTCATCAGTGCGTGTGCAAGTGTTTGTTTTGACAGAGTGTCAAGTGGCACAGACATGTTTAACCGCTAAGTTGTGAGGTCTCAGTGGCAGCTGACAGCAGCAGTGTTAATAGTTGTGAGCATCATTTGCGAAATTTTAATTATTGCAAATATTCAGTCGCAACGCTATCCGCCGGAAGTGTCCCGTGCGAAACACACACATGCATATGAGCGCATTTGTCACCGTTGTTGCGTAGAAGTCCTTTGACTCGCTGTGTCAAAATTGTAGACTGTTATTTGGATGTTACATAACGCTGGCTGAAATTATTGACTGATTGATTGATTGATTGAATGCTGCGTTTATTAAAAATGGCTATGGTGAAGCCAAAATTGTGATTGATTAAAAAAATCTGTTGACATCTTACAACTGTGCTATTAACGTTAGCGTTTGTTTGTGTTTGTTTGGCGCGAGTGTGTGAGTTAACAGCAAAAATTGCTGTGACAGTAATAACGGTAATGATAACGGCATAACTCGGTCAGTCGGTCGCGTAACTTTCGAATGCCTTCAACGCGTGCTGAGCGGCATCTCGTTCCACTCATTTGTCATTCATTCAACACGCTTCGCTTCATTCATTTATAAAACTTTATCTCTGCTTGTGTCAATTTGCGTTGACGTGTGTGTATGTGAGAGTGTGCGTAGGATTTGTTTGTGTGCACAGCGTGCTATATTTGTTTTTGTTTTACTTTTGTGCTTGGCGCGTAGTTTTGTTTGTTTGTTGTGACAAAGTGTGAAAAGGCAATAAGAGAAAAAAAATCATTATAAAAGAATCATGTGCAGATAAGTAGGCATCAAAAGGATTACAACAACAACAAAAAACTACAACAACAACAAAACAAACAAAATACTAAGGATTGTGAAGTGCGCCAATTTATGACGAATGAACGCATTAATTTAACGATGTGCAAATGAAGCGCGAAATTATGGCACACCAACAGCTACAACAACAACGCCAACAACAATAACAATAATAATAATAACTCACGCAAATTAGGGTCAATTAAAAGCACGTGCTTGGTAATGACACACATACCTACATAATTAAATTTCGTTTGTGTCTTTCTCGCACTCTCTCTCTCTCTCTCTCTTTATGAGTATTTCGTGTGCTTCTGCCGTCTCGTCGTCATAAGATTTGGAGTTGGTGAAGCAGTCGCGTGCTGGAAGGATATTCAAGTGCCACCCACGCCATCACCACCATCACCAGCCTTTGGCAATTGGGCTTAGTGCATAAAGGTGAGTGTCTACAGGAATAGTTTATTTATAAGTTCCTCGGTTGCTGCGGTGTATTTAACATAAAGTAAGAATTTTGCGATTTAAGCTCTGGCAATTGATGGCAGGTTTGAAATATTAACAGCTTTTAAAAATTCAGCCGTAGAATAAAAGGATATATACATTTTAAATGATTACACTTTGTGAACTAAGGGCCAAATTGTTTACCTCTGAATATCTTTAGCCAGTCGTACTTTACTGTTTATCTCCTTCTTAAATTACATAAAATATTAATATATGAACGTTTTGGGGAACCCCAAATTTAAATACCTAATGCAGAAATAATTTTTTCAACTGTTTACTCTTTTGGAACATTTCAAGAATGTTCAACTCCATGACAAATGACAACTCTAATTTTAAACTTTTTTGCGGATCATATGGATTTCGGCCTTCTTAAAGGCCGCTTTACATTATCCCACTGTGTGTTAACACATGTCAAAATTTTCATGTGTGATAGAAAGTGAGATGGTGTAAACAACGGAAAGCAATGTGTGTTCTGATTTTTTTGGCATGTCGTACCACATTTTATTTTTTGGTTTGTTTCTAATTTCATCACACATTCTATCCCACCAGAGATGCATTTTACCATAAACTTACTTGAAATTTATTATTTAGGTGAGAAAATTTTAAGCTCGTAATGTATTTTCAAATGGAATAACAGAAGGAAGCAGTTTTACAGCTTATTGAACTTTGTAGGGGCTTTAAATTGATTAAAAACCGATTCATTACTCAAATTTTCACGTTTTAGTATAGTGTAAAGTATAAAAATGCGGTGCGACTCTGTGAGATAGTCTAAAAGCGAAAAATTAATTTCTTCATACAAAAATTAAAAATGACAGCATGATGAAATTCAATTAGACTTTCTATCTCACATGTGGTAACACACAGTAGGACAATGTAAAGCGGCCTTAATCGAAATCTGAAAAAATTGCAGGCCGTTCGCAATGGGCTATAGGCCTCCAAATTTGGAAAAAATGGCCTGCATATCTTGTTTTTTTTTTAGTTTTTCACCAAAATTATGCTTTGTGGGTATTATACAAAAGGTAATGCATGGATTTTCATGTTTCATACCTCGTTGATAGGTACTCGCATTACCTTTCTTTTGATACCCATAATGCGGAACACTAAAAAAAATCCAGCAAGATTTGTTGCAAACGAAATTTTTGCAACTTTGGAGGCCTATAACTTCTAAACCAATTGCGAGCGGCCCGATATTTTTCCAGATTTGGATTGAGGAGTCCAAAATCCATTTCATAAAAAAAAAATATTAAAAAAGACAGTTGTCGCCACACTGCAAAAACTAAGTTTATTTTAAACACTGCCTTAAAATCATCAATAGCCTCAAATTTATCGTTGTCTTTATATTAAGCAGCCTTAATTTCAGACAGTAGGAAGTTGAAATTAAAAATTTTAAAGCCTGCCTGTTGAAAATCATGCAGTCTTACTCTTATTTTCAGCAGGGCTCACATTAATTTGACGTATAGGCTGCTTTTTTACTGATAATAAGGGCTGGAATTCAGCGAATGCTACTGCTGCTATTACAATTTAACTGCTTTAAAATAAGACAGTATTGTATGCTGGCTTGCAGCAAATAAAGGCGAGTGTAATTTCAGCGAAAGCTATCTTAAAGCTGTTGCAGCTTACTTTAGACAGTTTTTCACCTAATAACAAGACTCACTTTTTACAGTGTATTCTTGAATTATACCACTCTTTTTTTAACGCAAAAAAGCTTCCAAGCAGTAGTTTATTTGTGTTTTTTAGTACTACGAGGCATCTCATCAACGGTTCATAAACAAATTTGCATTATAAATTGTCAAAAAGTTCTTGAGCTTTATCTTAAAAATCAGAACTCTCTTTTCCGATTCCTCGTGAAAAATTATTTCCTATAGGGCTGATTATATAGCAAATTTGATGAGCGCAACAGAGTTTCAGTGCATGTGCAGTGCAGAAAAGCAGTAACGATGCATTGTGTGCGCAATATTGCGCTGCTCCGAACAAACCATGTATCTCTTAAAATTAGGCAGATAGTTTAGTAATTATTGGCTATGATTGGCCAATTAAAGTTATAAACACAATGAAATCTAAATTAATAATATAAATTTTTTGTTTTAATTATGATTCAACGCGAGAATTAAAAATTATTTTTGCAATTTTTTCTACAATTACAAAATTTTTCTAAAAATTACCTTTTTCTAAAAATTTCATCGTTGATTATTGAAAAAAGTATGAATTAAGCGTAAAAAAATCATATAGTTTAACATATAACTTAAAAAGTTCGAAGGGTGAGATCAGGGGCGTACCGAGCCTATTTTTATTGGGGGGGTATCAATGTATTTCGGCCGACTGGATGCTCTTAAGTCCCGACTTTTTTTTTAATACCATATAGTTGAATTATATAAATAGTTAATACCATATACATAGTTGAATTATATAAAGTTACTCATCCGTTCGATGAATATAAATAAATTATGTTGATTTAATATGATTTAAATACAACTTGTAAATGTTTGATAGTTTAAATCATACTTGATTTTGAATACAAATTCTAATTTCTTATCAGCAAGAAACAGTGTAGAATTATGAGATAACTGGTTAAATTGAGTAAAACGTGTTTCTCTACTAAAATATGACTAAATTTTACACTATAATATTTTTCGCGGTTATGCGAGTGCAACAAATTGGCATAGTAGCCCGTCGATTGTTTTACCACCGGCTAGCTGAACACGCGATTCGACGAGCGTTGCGACGAAGTCTCTACTTGTTGTGTTAACGTCCGTAAATGTTTAGTTGAGTGGTCGGCACACATGAAGCACATCCCAGTAAGTACAGGGTTGTCCATATTCGAAGCGCCCATCTGGCAACACTGTAACTTTCCGCAGTGATGCCAAATCGACTAATGACATACCGCGTTTGAAGCGTCATTCCAAGCAAATGTTTACAATGGAACAGTAAACGCCACGCGAACGCTCTAAAATTGTTGAAATTTACATTCAACAAAACAAGTCAATAGTGAAAACTCAACGTGCTTTCAAAAAATGAGCGATGAAGCTCATTTTCAGTTGAACGGAACGGTAAACAAACAAAATTGCCGTATTTATGCCACTGCAAATCCACAAGAGATTCAAGAGGTACCTCTTCACGATGCAAAAGTCACTGTTTGGTGCGGCGTTTGTGCTAAAATGCTCATTGGGCCGTTCTTTTTCGAAGATGATAATGGCCACAGAGTTACTGTCAATCAGGAGCGTTATCGCGATATGATAAACAATTTTTTCATGCCAATCGTTCGTCGAAAGCGTATCAGGCACTACTGGTTTCAACAAGACGGCGTGCCACCACACACAAGCCGCACTACAATCGATTTTTTGAAGCAATTGTTCCCTGGCCGTTTGATGTCAAAAAATGGTGATTTCGATTGGCCGCCAAGATCACCAGATTTAACGCCTCCAGACTTCTTTTTGTGGGGTTATTTGAAATCAAAGGTTTACGTCAACAAGCCAAAGACCCTAGAAGAGCTGAAAACCAACATCCGTCAGGAAATAACCGCCATTCCCATCGAAATGTTGAAGAAAACCATGGAAAATGCTGCAAAACGGGCACAATATGTCGTAGAGGCCAATGGCGACCATTTACGAGATATCATATTCAAGAAATAATGTAAGCAAATCTACTTGAATCCAATTAAATGATATTCATAACGAACAGACAAAAAATTGTGGTTTCTTTGATTTATTTAAAAATAAAATAGGCGCTTCGAATATGGACAACCCTGTACACTCATGCGTACAGCATTGATGATGTAGGCATACGTTTGACGTTTGTATGCATTTCAGCATAAATGCAAGCTCATTTCCATTTTACATGGCAATGTCAAACAAGAGCATGTGTACTGTGTACCCGCACAATTACTATTGCTGTATGCATGGGGAATTCGTAGTACTCTATGCATTCATTGTCATTAATACTGCATGCATACATTACCATTAATACTGTATGCATACATTTGCATTAATATTGTAAGAAAAAAAATTGCTGTTGTCATTAATAAATCATCTTATTTATTTTAGTTTTTAAAGATCTTATATTCTGTTATATTAATTTATATTTTGTTAATAAATAATAAACAACTGCACTCCTTAAAGTTTAAATGCACAATGGTAGTTCATATTTTTTAAGCAAGACTATTATGCATGCAAGGTTCATGCCTTAGTATTAATACAGCATGCATATAATAGTATGCACGCTACTGTGTACAAACAACACGCATACTCAGCGAATTTGGATAACTGTTGCTTTTTTTAATGACCATACATGCCTTGTCCATGCTTCTGCCAGCATTCAACATGCAGGTTTCCTGTATGCATGCTACTCTGGACATACTGGGTAAGGCGTATACACAAATGCTCAATACAATCCATGGTTTATGTTATAATGATTCCCCAAATATTTCGACTCTAGCGATAGCCATCCGTGAGCTGGAATGATTTGAAATAACCTCTAAAAATCGAGTTATTTTGTAAACATATAAGCTTGTGTAATTGTTGTTAAAAATAAATTGTCAGAAATTATAGCAGGAAGAAAGGTCTTCCAATCTGCATCAAAAAAATTAAAATTTTTGCATTCGGATTAAAAATAATGATTTTTTCATGCATTTTTTTCAAATTTATTTTAAAAAATTAAAACAACTTAATTATTTCTAATGCGATCCTCCCTTTCAAGATATCGTTGGAAAGGTTTTGAGTGCTCGCATTGATCCTTAGTCAGAATTGCTTAATTTGATATATATTAAAAGAAAAATATTAAATATAAAATAAACACCTACCGAAAAAATATCGTAAGAAATTAAAAAAAAAAATATAAAAGCAATGAAGTTATTTGAATTTTGAAAGTTTTTGTATGGAAATAAAATAAAAAATATCAAAAATATGCATGAAAAATAGCGTTATCTTTAATCTGATAGCAAACATTTACAATTTTTGATGCAGATTGGAAGATTTTTTCCGGCCTGACAATTAAATTTTTTGCAAACTATTACACCATCCAATATGGTTACAAAATAACTTGATTTTTAGAGGTTATTTCAAACACTTCCAGCTCACGAATGGCTATCGCTAGAGTCGAAATATTTGGGGAATCATAACATAAACCAAGGATTGTATTGAGCATTTGTGTCGAACAGCATTTTTTTTTCTATGGAGCGTGAGGCACCTTAATACTGGGGCCACCTTTACACCCTATCACGCAGATTGATGGGCATCTGAATATCCCGGATCCTGGTGAGCATGACGGAAAGTTATTTGCTCCCTTGTTGATTCGTCACTACTTACCGATTCAACATTAACATGCCTTCGTGGACTTGCCCTATGACCTCTATTGCCCCAGTGTACGTGGTGATCTAGAAAAAAGATGCTGAAATACATGTGTAATATAAATAAAATACAGTCCTAAATAAAATAATAAAATAAATTACGAGTGTTTTTAATAAGTCCAACACAATGAAGCATAGATTAACATATTTACACTGAAAACACGCATTTTGAACAATCTCACGTGAGATTAGAGGGGGGGAGGGGGTCGAGAAAAATCTCACGAAATCTCACTAAGGGGAGGGGGGTTTCAAAAAATCGCAAAAATCACCTCACGTAATTTATGGACGCCCCCTAGCTGATTTTATTGCAATTTCGGCCATGCTAAAGGCTTCATCAGAAATCTTTTTGATACCCGTGCAAGCGCACATTAGCGCACGGCACCACAGAGGCGATGAGATTTGAAGTGTCAATTTCTCAGTTTTTCTCCCATTTCACATTCTCACATATGTTGTTGTATTTTTGGTTTACTTTTATCTTTATGCTTATGTTATTATTATGGAGTCCAACAGTCTGGTGGAAGTCTTCCACTAACAAAGCATAGTTACTGAAATTGTTTTTAGATTTTTGCTGATATATTTTCAGCTTGTTTCCTAGAAACAACTTTAATATAAATATATCTTAATTGGTCTTTTTAATTTGAACGGCTAAGAACACACTTTGTAATTATTTTTACTAAAAACTTTTTTTAATGATGAAAAAAGAACTTATGTACATCAAAATACATATAATTAAGTATGTTTTGAATTTTTTTTTGGTTTGGCCTTTTATTTGCTCTCTTAAGCTTTTCGCAATTTGGACATCATTTTTCGAATCCAAAAAGGTGGCAACGATTTCTCATCTTTTACAACAGGTAACTGAAAATTTTTTACTGAATACTTGAAACTATAAGATTACGTATAATCAGCTAACTAAACCTCATAACTGTTTTTGGCGCCATTTTCAAAACAAAAATTAAAAATTACCCTATTTTTTACATTTCTAACGCTATAAAAATTTGAGTTTTAGGTTTTAATAAATGATTGTAGGTAATAATCTTAGGAGATTTTACAATAATAAATATAATGCAAAACAGTTTCAGCTCAAACGGCCTTTTTCGTTAGTCTTTGGTACCGTTGTAAGAAATCCTGAAATTTTTAACCCACATATAGTATCTAACACTTTTCAATCTTTCGATCTTTTTCAAGTGAAGAAAATCCCTTAAAAACAGTTTTCATATCGTTCCCTCAATCAAAGAAAATAAAATAAAAGTATTTCAACATTATCGAATCAGCATTTAAAAATTTATTTTCGTTTTTGTTTTAATAATTCATAGTTTATATGTTCTAAAAAATAAACAGGGCTTTCAATTTATTAAACATTTTTTCTTTAACTGTTTAAATTACTTAAAAAAATATTGTGTTTTAAATAAAAAATACAAACTTAAATTTTAAGTACAACATTTAAATATTAATTCTTCTTTTTTTTAAGGTAGCCCATTGCTGCGTAATATTATCTAAGTTAATGAGATCAACTATGTCCTTTTCCGATGAAAGTATTAGTATAAGTATAAGTCATTAAGACGTGAGTCACTTTGCATGGTTCTTAAATAATTTTTAACTAATTTTAATTTGCTGAACATTCTCTAATTTCCTGAAACAGTAACAGGCACTATATACAGCAAACGCGACATTTTGTTAACTGCAGGAAGAGATTTTTTATTGCATTCTGAAACATTAGCTGTACCCGATAGAGTTTCTACGCCTTCACATAGATCACAGAATACTTCAAATTCCACTTTCAATTGAAGTTAATCCAACAAAAATTTGTTGGTAACAATTTTATTTATTCTAGAATTCGCTTTTGGGTTAGGTTAGTAGAAGATAGAATTGGATTAAAGAGTTCATACAAAGGCTTTCTTGTTTTTAAGCAACTGCTTAATTTATTTCGCATCAGTGAGGTTATCTTAGCCAATACAAGTTTATATTCTCTTCTATAAAAACAGTTCATAGAAAAATAAGCCGCGTGGGCATTGTTATCATCCAAACGTTCCGGCGCAAGACGACGGCGATGGCGAATTGAGAATTCCTTTTCAGCATCAACATTAAAGGATTTTAACAATGCAACAGCACTACTAATTAGGTTATCCGTACCTTCATAGTCGAAATTTATTTTTTCTAATGATTTAAGGGTACAAGAAATAAATTTCATAGCATCTAAAATATTCAGTTCAACGGCTTCAAGAGATTCAAACAAGAGTTTCATATTTACTTGCACATTTTTCATAAAAAAAAATACTTATAATAAAGTAAACAGAAATGAGTTGGTTTGATAGCAAATTTGTAGCATTTCGAGTCCACTTGTCAATTTTCTTAGAGTTTTTGGAAATTTCGTTTAGAACATAAACAATGACATAAAGCGATGCTTTTATAATAAATGAATTTAGAATGCAGATTTAAAAATGGTGTTCTTTTTGCCATCATCTCGAGTTTAAAAGTTAAAACGGACCTTTTTTCAATAGTTTGACTTAGTTCTTTAAATGCATTATTTATTTTTATATTATAATTGTATTTAAATTGAAATATTGAGTCTATGAAATTAAAGATTTTAAATCAGAGTTCTTGAGCTAAGAAAATTTTTTTAAATATGTTGGCTGATTTCAATCGTCATTAAATTTTTTATTTCAAATGATGGGTATTTCTGGATAAAAATTTCAATCTCAGATAGTTCTACAAAAATGTATTAATTAGGTTTTAAAAAGGGGAATATGTGTGGCGACTGAGTAAACCTTTGTTCGTTTGGGCTTGTTTTATTCCACTTATTTTTTCAACTTTTTGACAAGGTATTTGTATCAGGGACTGTTATCATTAAGCTATATCCAAAAACTTAAGCATTTATCATTATTTTATGATTTTCATGTTTTTGCTCAGATATAAAAATAGTAATTTGATTTTATCTTTTAAATCTTAAACAAAAATCATTAATATTTTTTTCGTCAAATAAAAATATCATTTTCGGTTTTTATTTTTGGTCAAGGACACGGTTGCACAATTGCAATAAAAATGGTAAATTTTTTCCATGTGGTCCGCTGCTCTCTTTTACATTACTATGCATTACTATTTCCGTACTTTTTTAATAGAATTTATACTACTTTTCTGAACTTTTTCTGCATTTTGTCACAAAGGAACACTGGATTCGTTTACAACAATTCAACGCTGATACGACTTAAAATGAGTTGGCCGACTAAAGTTCGTTAAAGGTACGACTGAAAGTTAATTGGCCGACTGAAGATAGTTTTGGGTATGAATTAAAATGAAATAGCCGACTAAAATTGGTTTTTGTTATGAAAATGGCAACAAGAGGTACGACTGGCTTTGATGCGTTCATATTATTGTTTTTAAAAAATCAATATTTCAAAGAATTTTAGTAAAAAATAACAATTAGGCCGACTCTAAAAAAGTAAGGAGGGTAGTCTATCCCCTTACCACCCCTGGGTGAGAGATAGATAGAGCACATGATTTAAAAAAAGTACCAATTTTTAAACGATTCAAAAAAATATAAAAGTTGCGGCTCTAAAAATACCGTAACTTGTGAGCTTGTCATGCATTTTTAACACGCATCGTCTAACTGTAGGCACTCTAAAAATCTATGGGTTTTTCAAAAGTGACTATCTACATTTTCCTACAAAGTTTCTGAATAATGTTATACAAAATATTTACGTTAAGCTAACCCCAAAGCTCTTAAAAATATTTACTGTGCAAATCAAAATTTGAAATAAAAGTGTTGTAAAAACACCAAAAACAATTTCCTTAAGGAGCAACAAAAAATTCGAATTTAATAAATAAATGTTCGAGTTACTTTCTTCAAAAATCTTTTTAGGAAGAAAAAAATAAAATCCATTCCTGAATTATTTTGAATTGATTTTTTTTTTAACGAATAAAATTAAATAACACACAATCAAATTGTATTTTATTTAAAAAAAAGTTAACGTTGTCGAATTAGAAACTATGAAAAAAATACAAATTTTGTAGTTTACAAGCTATTTTTAGCTTAAAATTTAAATCTAGAGCCATGTTAAGTACGCAGTTGGATTTAGCTCACAATTTTACACTGTAATCGGTTTTTAATTTTAATATTTTGTCCATTTTAAAAATGGTACATATTTAAAAAAAACACTGTATTTGGAACCGCTAACTCAGTTTTTACAAATACTAAATTTTTTTGTTCTTTGGTGCTTAAAATTAGCCAGTTTTTAGATTCTGCCTGCGGAGGGAGGATCTGGTATACTTTTGGAAAATGTATGGAGCAGAGATCCTATCTACTGCTTTAATTCACTAGAAATAAATAATCAAATTTAGTTTCAAATAATACAAGAATATTATTTCTTGATGTTTCCCGTGCATGCTTACATTTAAAACTTATTGTCTCAATTTAAGTTTTTTTTAGCTTCTAGAATCAAAGAAATTATATTCTTTTCAGGAAATCACCAAATAAAGATTTCTGAAAAGTCTTAAAACTAGTTTCTAATGTTTTATTCAAGCAAATTTGAACTGTTTTTGGTAGTTTCTTAAATTAAGCAATATCATTTCTCAATATAAAAATTTTTTTCTCTCCGTGTAGTGAAACATTTTAAGAATTTATACTTATATTTTCTTATGGGGAGTATAAATAAGTTCTTGCTGTTTCTGGATAAAGGTGTTACTGTGGCCGTGCTTCTTATGGCAAAAATTTTGTCAACTTCGTCGTTAAAGTCAATCATCTAAGAGTAAGTCCAAATCAACTGGTCCAAGAAAACGAACGTGTGTGGCTAGACAATTTTCAAAGATCTATATATTCTTATTAAAATTTTTTCAATGTATTAACATCCCAAAACCGCTTTCAAAAAAAGTGTTTTTGTTGTACTTTCAAAATGGTGGCCATATTTGCCTTGCTGCCTTTAGAGATTTATAATTCCATCAACTCTGCATTTAATCACACAGCAGACTAGACAGTAGCTATGGCATAGTGCACGATCTTTTATTTTGTGAGGATTGATAAAAAATAAATGCATGAGCCAAAAAATTAAGGTGATGGGAGGGGGGTAAATGGCGTCTCATCAAGGCCAAATTTAAAAAATTGTGATGTTTTCAGACAAATTATCCCACAGCTGCTCAGGAGTCGCCCATAGAGTGGTGGTTTATATGGCCCACCCTCATTAATTTTTCATTCCCAACAGTTTTTCCGAACAAACTTACCCCCTTTATCCACCCCTTTGTGGGGCTTACATACAAAAGTGACGTTTTTATAAAAACTACTCCCAACGCTCCCACTGCTACCAGAATGGAATGCCCCTCGAGGATGCCCAACCCCCATTGATTTATTATCCTTAACAATTTTCTTGAATATACTAACCACCTATCTACACCCCTTAAGGGGTACCTCATACAAAATACATGCTCCAGTCCTTCCACCGCATTCAGTGCTTCGTAAAAGACTTAATTTTTATCACCGACCTACATTCATTTCATATCCAATATTTTTTTCAGACAAACTTCTCCCCTTTCTCAAAACTTTTGGTGAGTTTCCATACAAAAGCGACGTTTTTATGAAATTTACTACCAACGCTCCTGTTGCTACCAGGATGCCCCTAGAGTATTCAAATTTATGCCGAATCTCCATTAATTTATTATCCCTAACATTTCTCCAGAATAAACTAGACCCCCATCCCCACCGATTAAGGCGTCCACCATACAAAATGTAATTTCTTACGGCATTTGGAACTTTTCAACCCTCCAAAGCTCTACTAAATGGTTGATGCTATTAACAATACCCATAAAGTTTTCACACCTAGTTTATTAAAACTCGCTTTTTTTAAAAAAAATAATGGGAATCTATATTCTAAAGGAGTATTTGAATGTTTGAAAGTGGTTTCTACATTTATTTGTTTAGGAAATCTCCTAGGGGAACAGCAAAAGGTTAGTTGAACAGAAAAAAATTAAAGGTGTGAAAACTTAATGGGGATTGTTAATAGCATCCAACCATTTAGTAAAGCCTATTATGGTTGAAAATGCCAAATGCCTGAAGAAAGTCAAGTATGGGGGACTCCTAAAGGGGAGGAGATAGGGGGATAAATTATTCAGGATAAATGCTATAATAGGGGGACAATAAGTTAATGAAGGTTGAGCATAAATTTGAATGCTCCAGTAGCATCCTGGTAGCAGTGGGAGAGTTGGGAGTAATTTTCATAAATACCAAAATTTTGTATGTAAGCCCCCAAAGGGGTGGAGAAAGGGTGTAATTTTATTTGGAAAAAATGTTGGGGATGAAAAATTAATGAGGGTCGAAGGTATAAACCACAAATGGGCTGATTTGTCAGAAAACCTCACAATTTTTTAGCTTTGACCTTGATGAGACGCCTTTTACCCCCTTCCATGCCCTTAAGATTTTGACTCATTAATTTTTTTATCAAACCTCATAAAATGAAAGGTCCCAACGCATCGAAAAACCAATATTGAGAATTTCTATACACCACTATTCCATATCTACTAGACAACCTGTTTAGAAAATAGTTACATTTTCTGTTCAGTATTTTTGAGTGATTCAGCTGTGTCCAACTCACTGTTTACGTTCTATATGGTTTGACATATGGGCATTTCCAAACTGGCGTTGCGTACGATTAGTACGAATAAATATTAAAAAAAAGAAAGTGTCTAATTTTTAAAAAGGCTTTTTTAAATTTGCGTAGTTATTAAGTAGCACTATATTAAGTAAAAACAATGACAACAATCGACCCTAAGATTTTAAAGATACAAGCAAAAATATGTGCTGGCGTTACGTTACAAAAAACGGGAGCGATTTTTTACTTGCATTACAAAATTTGCAAAACTTTCTGAATTGGGCAAGACTTTTTGTATACAAATTTTTTTTAGAAAGGTTTGAAATAACACAAGTTTATTTTCCAAGTGATCAAATTTAAAAACCTTCTCTGGTTTTTTTTATTAGGCTGTTTGATCTCGCGTGACAATTCTGGCGTTACGTAACTTCAATTTCCATTTTAGTTCAATTGGGTAATTAAGTAATTAGGTAGTTAAGTTATTATGTCATTAACTAATTAAAAAGCAAATTAAATATATTGTTCTGTTCTTGCCTCAACCATTTTTTCATTATCTTTAGCCAATGCCATTTTTACCATTTTTATTGAAACAAAAAAGTTTACGAAACATTTACTTAACATTTACGAAAAAGAAAAACTACATTTGTGAAACAGTGCAAACGATTTGATCTTCATGGTAAATGAATTTATATTAAATTTATTGCTAAAATTAATAATATTAAAATGTTTCTCTTAGATATCATAAAATAATAAGTTTTTAATAAATTTTAATTTTTTGGACACGGTAGACTTTTCTGTGGAAATGCCCCTATGACGCTGAAAAATAAGTGGATCCTATTTTTAGTCAAGTCTTAAACTTTATTAGAGTGGGGTATGTACTAAAGTGGCTCCTCCTTTTTTTCACGATACCTCTCTTGGTTAATCGCTTTTTCGGCTGATAATTACCAGAGGGAGTGACTTTTAACATGGCTTAGAAATTTACCATCCACTTCTTGGTTAATCGCTTGTTTGGCTGATACCAGGTGGAGTGACAACGTTCTATTTGAGCTTTGCTTGAAACTAAGATTATATTAATTACACGAAAAAAACTGTTTGCTAAATTTGTATTGCTGTCAAGCAAAACTTGCGCTTGATTCTCAGCCGCTTCAAAACTATGCTAGATTTCAGCAAAAACTAACCAAAATTTGCTATTCCAGTTAGCTATTGCTATTCCCGAGTAGCAAATTTTGGTTTTGCTGAAATCTAGCATAGTTTTGAAGTGAAATATTATTAACATTAAATTAAATTGAAAAATGACTACCATCTGGAGATTTGAACCTCGGCCGCGTGAGTGTAAGTGCATGGGCTTATCCATTCGACCATCGCAGTTGTTAGCCAATCGTCGCCTAATTTCCTTCATTAAGAATAAACGTGTGCTCCAGAAGAAATTTGCATGAATTAAGTAAAAATTTGTTATTTGAATTTATAATAACTTAGCAAATATTTGCATGAGTTTAGTAAAAATTTGCTTTTGAGTTTATAATAACTTAGCAAAATTTTGCTTGAATTTAATCATAATTTTGCTTTTTCCTAAATTCATGAGGAGTGATTTCAATTAAGCAATCTTTTTCTAAAATCACACAGTGATTGAGCAAAGTTTTGCTAATTTGCTTTTAAGCAAAACATTTGCTTGATTCAAGCAAAATAATTATCTCCGTGTATGTGTGTGCAAATGCACACAAGATAATCAATTTTGCTTATATTTTGGTTGGGCTCTACCAGAAATTGCATACTTAAATTGCGATCTTTTCATGATTTTACAAGTTTGAGCTTAAGGTCAAGTAATTTCAAGAAAGAAAGCAACCCCAATATTTTTAAATTAATTGACATCAAGTCAAAAACTAATTGCTTTCTTTAAAAAAATTATTCAAATAGCAAAATACTACGATTTTAACAAAAAAGTTAAATAATTTTTTTTTGCTTAAAATAATGATTTTTAATTCATCACTTTATGTCTAACAAAAGCTGAGAAATAAAAGCTACGCTTACAAACGCATAAATCTCTAACGGCAGCAAGGCAAATAAGGCCGCCATTTTTAAATTACAACAAAAGAACTTTTTTAAAGCGGTTTTGCGGTGCCAGTACATTGAACAAATTTTAATAAAAATATACAAATTTTTAAAAATGGTCGAGCAACATGTGTTGGGCAAGTTGATTTGGACTGGCCCGTAGTCGCAAAATAAGAATACTTAGCAAACCGCTAATTTGTAAGCTACATATTTTCTGGACCGTTAAAAATATCTAGTTTTGTTTAAAAAAAAACTATTTATAGGTAAATTTTTCGCATTACATTTTAATAAAAAATCAACAGCTGAACTGTGTTCAAATGTAAACAACAACAAAACTTGAACTGAGACAAATGAGCCTATTCTGCGGAATCTTTTATAAAAAAAATTCTGTTCTTCTGTTATCATTTCCCATACAATTTTTGAGCTGTCTAAAAATCTGTTATGAGGTCAAAATTCTTATTTTGCATGACAATCTTTTATGAAATCTGTAATAAATCGCAAAAGATTTTTCGAACTGTCAAAAAATCTTTTAAAGACTCGTGAATGGGTTTCTACATGACAAAATCTGTTATGTAACACAACAGAATAACAGATACATTTTTCTGCTTCCATCAGAATTTAAATTTTATTTTGTGTGTTCAAAGAAGAGAACGTCATCTGTTTGACTATGCATAAGCTTTTGTCGCAAAAATTCACCATATGATTGAAATTTGTCAAAATCAGACGAAAACCACGCCCACGAGTAACTATAAAATCGGTGAAATATCTTTAAATGCCACTAAACTAATGTAGTGACTTGAAATTTCGCACATAAGCTTTGATCTAAAATATTCACCATATATTTCAAATTTGTCAAAATAGTACAAAAAACACCACTACGTCCACCGCCTCTGCTGCGAAAAGAGCCGTTGAATTTACTCTGCTCTACTATTGTAGAAGTCGTTATCTTGTCGTTCATAGCTACTACGCTCATTGTTGCGCCCATTATCATGTCGATTGTATGAGAAACCTCCATGCTAGGATGAGCTACCACTATCGCTGAAACGACATTAGTCATTTGAATAGCGGTTTTGTCCACCGCAACATGCTCATATCCACGCTGCTCCTTATGTTTGTAGCCTACGCGGTCACCTCTGTCTCTTCCGCTTCCATCTTCACCATAACTGCGTCAGTCACGACTTTTATTGAAACTTGAGCTTCTGATCTGGGTTGTCCTAAATTTAATCAAATTGGCAATGCTAGTTTGTAAAGCTAATGCGAGGTACTTCTTTAGTGCTAATTTTTGTAAAAATATTTGCAATTTACACGTTAAAAGCGTTAACTTCTTCAACTTGCGTTAATTTATTTTTTAATTTATTGACAGCAATCAGCTGTTTAATAACAGAAGTTAACGGAATTATAATAGATTTTTGCTTTTGAAAATTGATAAAAGTTCATAAGGCAGAATACCAATTTCAACAGATTTTTTATGGTCGGCATCTTTTATGATTTATAACAGATCTGGCAAAATAGGCCCAAATAAATTCCTAATGCAAACATATTTGTAGCACTGTATTTGACATAAATATATACCGATTTTAGTGCCATTATTGGTTACCATTAAGCGCTTGGTTTTTTTTTTAATAACAAAGATATGTTTTCGATTCAAAACCTATTCAAAAAGGTGCCACCGGAGCGTTCTTTTGGGTGTGCTGAAAAGCCTGAAGCCACACACAGTTAAACCATGTGGTTGTAAAACGATATGAATCCATTTTTTTTTGTGGTGGTTGAAAAGAGATATTGTCATATAATTTGTTTTACCAAAAAAATAAAATTGTTGGCATTTCTACTGTTGCCATGGTGTGTTAAAATTTTTAAGAGCTAGGAGTTCTGGAGAATCAAATACACCGGTTATAAGTTGGTGAAAATATACGATATCAGCAAATTTTCCTTATTTATTTAAATATTGAAATTTTAAATAGTCCTCATAAGGCGCAAGGTTTAAAATGACATTTCCACTTTAGCCCGTTAGAGCATACCAAAAAAAAACGTGTTTGCATTTTTTCTATTCGATTATCATGTACATTGTATCTTGTGAACTATCTTTTTAAGATGGTATCTGAGTGAACAGTGACCTGTGCAGTAGCTAGCTAGAATTTTAAGGTCTGCTTTGGTACGCTTGAGTTAATCCTTGGATTTTGCTTTACTGAGAGTTAAAACTTTTAAGCTTGCCTCTGTCCATTAGAATAGTTCCAGTAGCACTGTAATTTCTTGTCTTCCCATGTTCTAATTTTTTTCTAGAATGCAGCCTTTAGCTAAGCTACAGAATGGCCCGGGTCCTGTAAGAGTTCGAGACGCTCCTCGTTTGGCAAGGCAGTGCGCCCTTTCGTTGCCCTTGAATCCTTCGTGACCTGGAACCCACCATAATTATATTTTATTATTTTGTCCCAGCGTATTTAATAATTCGACGCAGTTGGAGACTAGTCCAAATTGGGACCATATATCCCCGCTCCCGTTACTCCATTTTAAAGTTTTGACCTATCAGTGTACCATATCTGTGTACCATATCAACTGTGAAGCTATCACTTCTCCATAGTTGCCTATTGGGTATAACGACCCTGTTGCGTTTTGAGAAGTTTACCTTTGGCAGCATCCTGTCTGAGATTTTTAAAAAGGGGCAATTTTCGAAGGTTTTAAGTATGTTCATGTGACCCGTAAAATCCCCTGCCTTGTCATCACCTATTTCCTCTATTCTTAATGTACTTAGACATGCCTCTTTTTCGATAATAATCATTAAAGGGAGCAGCCCGATTATTACACTCAGAGCTTCAGATGGGCACGTTCTCATTGCCCCAGTGATACTAATGCATGCCATTATTTGCAGCTTTGTCTGTTGGTTAGCTGCTGTGCGCTGTTGGACCTTGGCCACCATGCAACGCAACCATAGGTCTAACAATGGTTGAAAACGTCCAATAAATCATTTTCGGTTTAAAGCCCCACATTTTGCCATGGAGGCGTTGACAGGCAAATAAAATGCCTGTAATTGAGTTTAAGTAGGTGTTCCAGCGGAGCTTCTAGTCATAAATAACTCCTAAGTACTTGACCTCATTTGAAAAGTCAATGCCATCCAGGGTAGGCCTTATCAGATTAAGGCTCCTTTTCAGAGAAGGGTATCGGAATTGTTTTTTCAGGATCTATGCTTAACCCTTTTTTCTTATACTATTTTGAAGTTATACGGAGGGTACTCTGCATTCTATCCGAATGCTTGAGATAATCAGATCACCCGCATAGCCTTTTGTGTCAAAAATCTGATTATTAAGACTTGCGATAAGTTCGTCCACGCCTAGGGTCAAACGTACACTATCAGACGTAAAAAGTTTTCCTGGATGTTCTCTTTGACTACCTATCACTGAATAGTATGCCTCAGTGTTCGATGGGGTGTCCTCTTCAAATACACTTCCCGTGAAAGAAATACGTCTGTAGTAGGAGACGATTAGTTTTTTTTTTTTTTTTTTTTTTTTTAGACTGAACCAACGCTCAGGGGATGCCCCTATAAATGCGTAAGCATTGTGTTGATTCGGAAGATGGGTGATAGTTAGTTGGAGGGTGGATAGATGGAGTAGTGTCGGTGAAGATTTGTTTTGAATTTGCACAGCTCAAAACTGCCGGGAAACACGCTCGCAGGGAGACTATTCCACAACTTAACCGCGCGACTAAAGAACGAATTATCGCGGTAATGCGAGGTTCTATTAGGCATCGATGCAATGGTAAAGGGGTGGGCTTGGACAGCTGCCCGAGTGGACCTGGGAAACACACGAGCTGGTGGCGTCAGGCCATGTATCTCCCTTGAACACTTCCCATGGTAATACCTATACAGAAGGCTTAGGCAACCTACATTACGTCGATGCCCAAGAGAGTTGAGAGAGGATGAAATACTTTCATCCCCTATCAAATATATCGCACGACGTTGAATTCGGTCCAGAAGCTCCAAATAAGATTTTGAAGCCCCTGCCCAAATGTGCGAATTGTACTCCATTTTCGGCCTAATATATGAGGTGTAGATCATGCGAAGATCAGCTGAAGTGAAATATTTTTTGCACCGTTTTAGAAAACCTAGGCACTTGCCCGCTTCTTTCGACACATCGAAAATATGATCATTCCAACGAAGATCAGATTGGATCGATATGCCCAGAACGTCAAGAGCGGCTGATTCCACAAGATCCACACCATTCATACTGAGAGGAGCTAAAGGGCAATTCACTCGCTTGTGGGTTAACAGACAACACTGGGTCTTGCTTGCATTGAACTCTACTCTATTAGCAAGACCCCACTCGGAGATTTTTTGTAGATCATTAAGGAGTGTGTCATTCATAGTTTGCCTTTTTCTCTCAATCTCCATAGAGCTTGGGCGTTTTTTGAATGAATATGAATGACAAATGCTGCTGTCGTCCGCAAACGAATGTATTGGGTTATGCGTCAACGACAGAAGGTCGTTGATAAAAACCAGAAACAAGGTGGGCGATAGAACTGAACCCTGCGGTACTCCCGCGTTGATGGCGTGCTTCTCGGACGAAATACCGTCAACTACGACTCGAATCGTTCTGTCCTTGAGGAAACACATGATCCATCGAGCAAAATTACCACCAAAACCATATGCATCAAGTTTTGACACGAGCGCTTTATGCCACACTCGGTCGAACGCTTTTGAAATATCCAGAGCAACAACCCTGCTTTCGCCGAAAAAGTGAACGCATTTATTCCATTCTTCGGTTAAGAACGCCATAAGATCACCAGTAGAGCGAGCCCTACGGAAACCATATTGACGGTCACTGAGCAGTTGGTTGTGCTCCAGATAGTTCATAACGTTGAAGTTTATTACGCTCTCCATAACTTTGGAAAGCGTAGAGCATATCGCAATGGGTCGGTAGTTTGCAGGGTTCGTGGCATCACCCTTTTTAGGTACCGGCTGGACATTTGCCACCTTCCAACAAGATGGAAATATTCCTGTTCTGTAGGAGATGTTGAAAAGGTTGCGCAAAGGCCGAGCCAGCGAAGAAGCACACATTTTAAGCACAATTGGCGGTATGCCATCAGGACCAGAGGCTTTGTTTACGTTGAGATTTGAGAGGACCCTTTTAACTGCTCTCGTTCGAAAGTATATCTCCTGCATTGCAGAAGATCCACTCTCAACAAAGGGCAGTGGCTGATTGCTATCCGAGAGAGTGGAATTTTGTGCAAACAATCTAGCCAATAGGTTCGCTTTATCAGCCGAGTCAGTGAAGATTTGGTCATCTTTTAAAAGAGCTGGAATCGATGACGATGTCTGGTTCTTAACTCTTTTAACAAATGACCAAAAATTTTTGCTCCCTTTGGGGCAGAGAAGAACCTGTTCTCGAATGCGAGCTTCGTGCACAAACTTTTCGCGTTTTAAAATTGCATTACAGCGATTCCTTGCCTCGATGCGAAGTCTTTTAGTATCAGTATTCTTGTTAGAACGCCAATTCTGAAATGCTTCCTCTTTGGACCTGACTGCAATCCTGCAAGTCTCATTAAACCATGAGTGGTCTTTTGGTTTAATGCTTCTCATCTTATTGGGAATGAAAGACCGCATACCCAATAAAATAATTTCTTGTATCATGACAGCCGCGGCATTCACATTTCTATCAGCGAAACATAATTTCCAATTGAAGTTGCGATAAAAATTATTTAACGCAGTCCAATTTGCCCTTCCATAAAACCATGCAGTCCTCTTCGGGGCTTTAGGCGTAGAGGTGCAGGGGTTAGAATATGGAAAAACAGCGGAGATGGTACAATGGTCCGAGTTACCAAGAGGTGCGTTGACACTCACATCATATTTTTCATGATGTGAAGTCAGAAAAAGGTCAAGGGTATTATGGCTATGCATATCACTTTGAGGAAAAAAAGTGGGTTCCTTCACTAGTTGAATCAATTGGTTCGATTCAGCAAATAGCTCAACATATTGCCCAACAGGTGTCAATGGGCCCGAGTGACGTAACCAAGCCGGGTTGTGGACATTGAAATCGCCTGCTACAACGATCTCACTGTCAGGAAACAACCCCAAAATATGCGTAATCGAATCAGAGAGAGAGTCCAGTTTGTTAAAAGTGGGCTCTCTCCCTAGATTCGGGCTTCTATAAATAAAACAAAAATGCAGCAAGTGAGAGCGAAGCCTGAACCTAACCCACATTGAGCTAAACTCTGGATCGGTCACGTTCAGACTCCTCTCACACTGGTATGCTACATCCGTTCTTATAAAAAGGGCGATGCCTCTATGCAATGAAAACAATGGCAGTAAGCGGTACCCAGGTATATGAAAATCCAGTGGATCTGCATCCTCGGCCACCTGGGTCTCGCCCAGTGCCATTATTTGAGGCCTATGTAGAGTACAATGAACATATACCGAGAAAAAATTCGCCCTCAGTCCACGAACATTGCAAAAATCTATGCGAAAATGACCCGACATTTCCGCACCATGCAAATATCAAACAAATAAGGGCATATAAGGTAATTAGTTACGTCTGCAAGAGAGCCGCACAACATGAGCAATATAAAAAGTACTGAAGCAAGTGTTATGCCTTTACTTCAGCACAATTCAGCCCACTGTGCAACCTTACCCACAGACGCAACTAATTGGAGAGGATAGCGGAATTGACGGAAACGAAAACAACAACAATTACTTACACAGCGAGGAGCATAGAAAAGCCCCTCGCGTGGTCAGTAAAAAAACATCAATGCTGTCCAGCGATGTTGATGCAGCAGCTGGCGGCTCTCTCCAAAACCGGTTTTGTGGTTGTTTTTATTGATAATTAGTTTTTATTTTATTCTTATTATTTTATTTATTTTGTTGATTTTAACATAACATTTAACATTTAATTTAAAAACTTTTAAAACATTTAAATAAACAAAAAAAAAAAAACTCGACGAAACATATAACATTAGTCGCGGTGCATTATAAAACAAAAAAAAACACAATTAGTTAAATTAAAATATGTGTATGAAACGGACGGACGCACGTCAACACGCAACGAATTCACAAACGCAACTCACAAGTTTCATCCGAGTTTGAGTTCAATCTTCTCGCAGTAAACCCTCCACGTGGCCCTCTTTGATCTTCTCAGCTCAGTGTTATATTAGTGTTGTACAGTGTTGTTGCGTCTTTTATTAGGTCCACTCTCCCATTTGCTTAGCTTTATTGTTAAGTTTTCTAGCCTCTTTCCTGAGCTTACTCAGCTCCTTATTCCACCAAAACACTTCCCTACGGGACTTGATAGCCCTCATAGGGCAGCTTTCGTGGAATGCTAGCGTTAGGTTGAGTTGAGTGATGACAAAAATGAGTTGAGGTGAGTGATTTAGGTCAAGATTAAGTCTATACCTAAAGATTTTCCGATATGTTTTTCTCGGGTTCCTGAAAGAATGGCAAGTCTCCGTATGTGTCCCCATATCAAACCTAATGTGGCGATGATCAGACATATAAAATTCCCCAGAAACGTGCCACCCACAAATAGAGGTTGAAATATTGGATCTGCAAGGAGTGAGATCTAGTTCCTCACCTCTTATGAGGTGGGGTCCCTATTTATAAAAAAAATAAACTGGCCATTTCAGCCCTTGGAAATACTTCGACCTAGCTTCTATTGATCAATTGTGTTGTGCGTGTTATTAAATGTTTGATCATAATTGACCGAGAACTGGACGTGTTTTATGCCGACTCCGAACGGCTTATGTTCTCAAGAAGTTTTACATGGCAGTTTTACTCTCTGAGGTTTGCCATTGTCTGCAGAGAGGTGACGACCGAACAGAAAAATTAATTCAATTTAAAAAACTTTCTGTCTGAGCTGGAATTGAACCCGGGCTACCGCAGTTCTTTAGCTTAGGGGCCACGCACGTTACCCACTAGGCTACGGCCGCCACAATAACAACATTAATATTCTATAAATATAGTCTAACAGGAACTCACCCCTTTTGTTGGTTTCTGCACTTCCCCAGACAGTATGGTGCGCATTTGCATTGCAGCCGATGTTCCAAGGAAGGTTTTGGCTCTTGCAGTGATCCACAAGGGCTATAACTTCTTCAGTTGGTGCTTCCGCCATAACACCAGGCGAATATGCTGAGGCTAGCACCACCTCGTGGTTTCCTTTAAGGATGGGCACAAGGTCGCCGAAAATTAATTCTGAAAGAGGTAGAAATGTTAATCTTTTATTGACCAGTCATGCCACCCTAGGACGACAATTTCTGGTGTTATAAAGCAACCTACCTATTGAATTCTGAAGCCCTTTTATGACTCCAGAATTTAATCATGGTTCCTGGATAAATGCAATGTCCAGCTTTGGATGTCATTGGGGAATGTGGCTGCAGGCTCTGGTAAGTATACCATGTAGATATGTCTAGGTTTGGGCACATCTTTCTCTTTTACCACTTTCATTTTTGCGTCTTTTCAGGGCTTTAGGGTCGGCACTTCTGCCGTAAGCCACTCAATTTACCCTTGTAGGTGAACATCACCCAGCCCGGCATGTAGGAGCAGCCGTCAAATTGAGGTTTGATAGCCCCCTTGCTCTGCACTCGAATTTTGTCCAGAATGGCATTCTGTATGAGCTTCAAATGCTCAGCCGTCCAGACTTATTTGGGGAAGTCATGTGGTATGCCTCCAACCTTGTAGTTATCTACAACCTCCTTAAAACTGAGCACTCTAGCCCTGCGTCTTTGTAGAGGGCACTATAACCACCCTGTCTCCTGGAGCGATTGTTGCTCGCTTTGAAGTAGGTGCCTCATCTACATTTGCTCCTTTTACTAAAGCATCGCACTTCGGAGGATTGTTGTGCTATTTGACCGCGTACGCTTTGATTTTTCCGGGAAAGCATGTGGCGCGTTCTTCATGGTAGCCCCTAACAGGCTGCTGCGCGTGAGTCCTAGCTTCTGCCAATTCAAAGCCTTTTTTAAGGCTCTGAATTGGCAGAAGCCAATTCTTTCCTAAAAGCCTTATTTTTGCGCCATCTTTGGAGTTACCTGTATCTGCTGTCGGCTGCGATGCCAGCAAAGCCTCCTCTTAGTCAGTGTTGATGTTAGGAGCACCAAGGAATCCTAGCTCCTCATCTAGCTCCGTGACATCCATATGTTCAGCAACGCCAACTGGACCAGTGCGCACTGAGTCTGTAGCTGCGTCGTAGTAGCTGCGGGTTTGCTCACGCAGTGCCATTCATCCCTTAGGCACAGTTCGTTCAACACCTGGGATTGCAGGTTTTATCGAGTTTTCCTCTCTAGATCCGCCATGTTCGGTAAACGCATGCTTAGAATCCATGCTTAAACTAAGCTCTATGTCCACGGCTTAAGGCGGTATCTTTTATCTTACCTTTTACCAAAAAGGTAATTGTTCCTTTTTCGCAAAAAGTTCATAGTTTGGCTTTTATCTGGAACACCAAATTTCGAATCAGATTGGAGTAGATCTTAAGTATTGTAAGCATCTATTGCTCTATATATTTTCATATCATCTGCATAAATGAGGTGATGAGAATGGTAAATGAGGTGGGTAGCATTATTAGTGGCTAAAATAAACTGAAGTGAACAAAGGTGGAACCTTCAGAAACACCTGATTAAACAATAAATTCAGCAGATAATACGCTTCCAAATCGTATTTTATAAGGTAGCTCTGTCAGATTTGATTGAATACAACTTAAAAAATATTTCGAAAATACCATTTCAAGTAAATCTAAACAGTTGAAATAAAACTAATTCAATTGAAATTTTTTTTAAGTTTAATAAATTTATCCGATATTTCTATTTGTTCAGCGTTAATATTTCTCTTTTTTAGACTGAAACAACGGGTTCACGGGTTGCCCCATATAAATGCGTAAGCATTGTGTTGATTCGGAAGATGGATGATAGTTAGTTGGAGGGTGGATATATGGAGTAGTGTCGGTGAAGATTTGTTTTAAATTTGCACAGCTCAAAACTGCCGGGAAACACGCTCGCAGGGAGACTATTCCACAACTTTACCTTGCGACTAAAGAACGAATTATCACGTTAATTCGATGTTCTATTGGACATCGATGCAATGGTAAAGGGGCGGGCTGGGACAGCTGCCCGAGTGGACATGGGAAACACACGATCTGGTGGCGTCAGGCCATGTATCTCCCTTGAACACTTCCCATGGTAATACCTATACAGAAGGCTTATGCAACCAACATTGCGTCGATGCCCAAGAGAGTTAAAAGAGGATGAAATACTTTCATACCCTATCAAATATATCGCACGACGTTGAATTCGATCCAGAAGCTCCAAATAAGATCTTGAAGCCCCTGCCCAAATGTGCGAATTGTGCTCCATTTTCGGTCTAATATATGAGGTGTAGATCATGCGAAGATCAGCTGAGGTGAAATATTTTTGCAGCTTTTTAAAAAACCTAGGCACTTGGCCGCTTCTTTCGGCACATCGAAAATCTAATCATTCCAATGATGATCAGATTTGATCGATATACCCAGAACGTCAAGAGTGGCTGATTCCACAAGATCCCCACCATTCATATTGAAAGGTGCTAAAGGGCAATCCATCCGCTTGTGGGTTAACAGGCAGCACTGAGTCTTGCTTGCATTGAACTCTACTCTATTAGCAAGAACCCACTCGGAGATTTTTTGCAGATCATTTAGGAGTGTGTAATTCATATTTTGCCTTTTTCTCTCAACCTCTATAGAGCTTGGGCGTTTTTTAAATGAATATGAATGACAAATGCTGCTGTCGTCCGCTAACGAATGTATTGGGTTATGCGACAATGACAGAAGGTCGTTGATAAAAACCAGAAACAAGGTTGGCGATAGAACTGAACCCTGTGGTACTCCTGCGTTTATGGCGTGCTCCTCGAACGAAATACCGTCAACTACGACTCGAATCGTTCTGTCCTTGAGGAAACACTTGATCCATCGAGCAAAGGTACCACCTAAAGTTCAGTTAATATACAAATAATGTTTATTTGATCTTTCAACAAGATTACATGAAATTTTACTTACATATATGTATGTAGTTAGATTAACACAAAGAGTTTTCTTACCAATAATAACTTCTAAAAGGCAAAAATGGGGGAAAAACCTTAATTTTAGTAGGGAAAGGAAAAGAAAGTCAAACAATATCTTTTTGATAAAATAAAAATAATTTGTATTGTAGTTTGGAGAAATTCCGCATCACACCTGTGAACGAACGACTTGCCAGAATCCGCATCAAGGTTCGATTTTTCAATATAAGCCTAATATGTGCGCACGCTCCGACAGAAGACAAGGACGATGAGATCAAGGAAATTTTCTACGAGTGCCTTGAAAATGCTTACGAGCGCTGCCCCCGCCACGACGTAAAAATCGTGCTTGGTGACTTCAACGCTAAAGTGGGCAAGGAAAATATTTTTAGTCCAACAGTCGGAAAGTTCAGCCTCCACGACAACACCTCCGATAACGGAATGAGGCTGATTGACTTCGCCGCAACACGAAACATGGTCGTAAGTAGCACTAGATTCAAGCATCTCAATATTCATAAAGCCACCTGGATGTCCCCTGATCAAAAAACCAAGAATCAAAATTGATCACGTTTTGATCGACGGAAGGCACTCTTCCAGTGTATTGGATGTACGCACGATCCGTGGTGCAAACATTGACTCGGATCACTATCTTGTTGCAGCCAAGATCCGTACACGTCTGTGCGCAGCTAAGAATACACGCAACCCTACACATAGAAAGCTAGACGTCGACAAGCTGCAATCGAAACAGACAGCCGATGCTTTCGCCACTCGACTCTCACTCCTGCTTCAAAGCACTCCTCCAATCAATGATATATGCGCGCAGTGGACGCACATTTCCAACTCCATGCGTGCGGCTGCTGAAGAGGTGATTGGCTACCAACGCCCTCGTCGAAATCAGTGGTACGACCAGGAGTGTCGCGACGCCACTGCAGAGAAAGACACCGCCTACAAAGCCACCCTGCAGTCGGTTGTAACGCGCGCTGCTAAGGAGCGATACGAAGAAAAGAGGAGGGAAGAGAGACATATTTTCAGGCGGAAAAAAAGAGAGGCAGAAAAGCGCGAGCAAGAGAAGAGTGAGATGTTTGGTGACAGGAATGAGGCCCGAAAATTTTTTTGAAAAAATAAGACGCCTTGCCGATGGTTTTAAAACCGGGGCTTCTTCCTGCAAGGATGAAAACGGGAATCTAGTGACAGATGTCCAGAGTACACTGACGTTATGGAGGGAACACTTATCTAAGCTTCTTAATGGCGACGCTGACAACAATCCCGCCAATAGAGATGATATTCCGGAAACCCCAATTTTGGATGACAGCGTTGAGGTTCCGCTGCCCGACTATGATGAAGTTCTGACAGCTATAGCTCGGCTTAAAAATAACAAAGCCGCGGGAGCTGATGGCTTACCTGCTGAGCTGTTTAAGAACGGAGGCGAAGCTCTACTTAAATGCATTCACGAGCTTCTATGCAGAATATGGTCGGAAGAATGCATTCCGAACGATTGGAATCTCAGTGTGCTCTGCCCAATCCACAAGAAAGGCGATCCCACTATCTGTGCCAATTACCGTGGGATAAGCCTTCTTAATATCGCATATAAGGTCCTGTCGAGCGTTTTATGTGAAAGATTGAAACCCATTGTAAACGAACTGATCGGACCTTATCAGTGTGACTTCAGACCTGGAAAGTCCACCATCGACCAGATTTTCACGCTACGACAAATCTTGGAGAAGACTCAAGAAAAACAAGTCGACACCCACCATCTTTTTGTCGACTACAAAGCTGCCTTCGACAGCCCAATAAGGAAGCACCTGTACTCCACCATGTCTGAATTTGGTATTCCTGCAAAACTAATACGACTTTGCAGGATGACACTGAGCAACACCAGCAGCGCAGTTAAAATCGGGAAGGACCTCTCCCCACCATTTATTACCAAACGAGGTTTCAGACAAGGTGATTCCTTATCGTGCGACTTTTTCAACCTAATGATGGAAAAGATCATCCGAGCTGCTGATCTGAGACGTAGTGGCACAATATTCTACAAGAGTGTTATGCTGCTTGCGTATGCTGATGACATCGATATCATTGGCCATAATACCCTTGAAGTCAGTGCAGCATTTTCCAGATTAGAAAAAGAGTCAAGTCGAATGGGTCTGGCAGTGAATGCAGATAAGACGAATTACTTGGTGTCAACAAACAAACAATCCCAGCGTCTTGGAACCCACGTTACAGTTGACAATACCTCCTTCGAGGTTGTGAAGGACTTCGTTTATCTCTGATCCAGCATTAACTCAACCAACGACATCAGCATTGAGATCAAACGAAGAATAACTCTTGACAACAAGTGTTACTATGGGCTCAGTAGGCAATTGAAAAGCAGAGCCCTCTCTCGACGAACGAAAATCACGCTCTATAAATCGCTCATCATGCCCGTCCTACTTTACGCATCACAAACCTGGACGCTGAGCAGATCAGATGAAAGGACTTTAGGAGCATTCGAGAGAAAGATTCTTCGTAAGATCTACGGACCAATCTGCGTCAATGGCGAGTACCGAATACGGTGGAATGATGAACTGTATGAGCTGTACGCTGACATCGACATAGTCAAGCGCATTAAAATCGAGTGGCTTCGCTGGCTTGGTCATGTTCAGCGCATGAAAGACGATGCTCCAGTGAAGAAAACATTCGATTCGGTACCCAGCGGCGGTCAACGCAGAAGAGGACGACCGCATCTTCGTTGGAAAGACCAAGTAGAAAACAACCTGACGAAGCTTGGAATTTCCAACTCGCGCCAGCAAGCGAAAGACAGAAATGGCTGGCGCAAATTCTTAGATGAGGCCAAGACCGACATACGGTTGTAGCGCCAACTAAGTAAGTAAGTAGGTTGGAGAAATTTGGGAGACCAGAAATTATAAACAGTTTTCAATTTCTTACTCAAAAAATAAAAAGTAAAATTTTTGTGTTAGTTAAAATGGTGCAAGATAACTAGTTACAATTATCTTCGGCTGGGCCGAAGTTAAAGGATCCTCACAGCCATGCTTAAATACAGTTAAAGTTTTGAATGTTTTATTATTTTGATGACACCCCTTTTTATGGAGCTTGGTTTAAATTTCAATTTTTCAAACTTTAAACTCATATATTTTGGCATATTTTAATTACAGTATTATTTTTAATAATTCTAAAAAAATAATATTTTTTAGAATTATATATAAGCTTAATGCCAATTAAGTTCATGAAGCAACAGGTTGCAACAACAATAAGTTCTTTGCATAACAAACCACCAAGCAGACTAGACAGCTGTTTCGTTGATAGCTACATCAACTCATCAGTAGTCTTCTGTGGCTTCTGCAGTACCATCCACTTTGATAAGCTTATACTAACACCTTCTGTTAAATTAAAACAGCTGTATGTCGCCTTTCAAAGCAATGTTTTTCTACTACTTTGCAAAAGCAAAGGTTCAAAAAAGCGACTGCATTGATTCTGCAAAGACTTGTTTGTTGTGCTCTTTGTTTACTTCTTTATCACGAATTAATCTAGGCTCCAACAGTTCGCTGGTATAAACCATAGAAGGCGTGAAGAAGGTTTTTTTGAAAAAAGTTGTTTTATGTGTAGAGACATAATAACATACTTGTTTCATAGGTCGGGCTTGCACCAGTGTTTACATGAAAAGTTAATGATGGCATATTTTAATTACAATATTATTTTTAATAATTCTAAAAAAATAATATTTTTTAGAATTATTTATAAGCTTAATGCCAATTAAGTTCATGAGCATGAGCATGAGTTAAGCAACAGGTTGCAACAACAATAAGTCCTTTGCAGAACGAAGTTATTGTTGTTGCAACCTGTTTCTTCATGAACTTAATTGGCATTAAGCTTATATATAATTCTAAAAAATATTATTTTTTTAGAATTATTAAAAAAAAAAGAATATTATTTTAATTTCATTGCATTTATGAAAATTTTGCTAATATTGTGAAGTCACTTTGCATGATAGCTGTTTTCATGTTTTTTATTAAATTCTAATGTTAAATCATAGTAAAGATTAAAACTAGTTTGCAGTATTTTTAAGGCATCTCATTAATTTAAGTGGAATTTTTAGTGTAGTGTACTTACATACATGTACATACATCATGCAAATATCCACCTAAAAAGACCTTCACTTTAATGACCTACAGTTGTCTAACATACGACAACAATAATAAGAAAACATATCAACATAATATGTTGACAAATTCCCAAATTTAACTCTAAAAAAAACCTCAACGTAAACACAACTAATTGCAGCTTGAAGTGCATTCTTATGAAGTGCATTTAGCACCCCTTTGCGTTTGTGCCGCTAGATACCGCACAAGTTGAAACGCGTCAGCGGTGTTGTGTTACAAGTGCATTGCACAGAAAAACACACTACAACAACAACAGGCGATAAGTCGAACAAGTGCCTATGACACTTTAAAGTCAAGGCTATGAATTTCAAGCGAACCAATTAATGTTGAAGAAAATAATTAAATTAAGGGGAATAAAAAAAAAGGTTAACAAACTGAAAGTGATTGGTCGATTATCGATTTTAAAAATTAAATTAAAAAAATATTGGAATAAAGGGCGGAGTCTTGGAAATAGTGGTAAAATTATTTTAAGAAAAATACTTGTATTTTTAGTTTATAAGTCAAGACTTTTCTGTAATAAAATTAGAATTTAAAGACGACTAATTCTGAGCTCTTCAGCTCCATGTTTTATTTAATTCTCTAACTCGGCTCTTTAGCCGAAAATAAAGTGAGGCTCTCTAGCCAACAAAAATAGCGGATTGATGCGCTTAAACATCAATCACTTTCATCACGACAGGCTTATTCGTGATAAGTGAATTCTTTCTACTACTATCTATTCTCTTCACAATAAATTTCAACATACCCTACATTAGTGATCTTACCGTTTTTATAAAGTAATTTTGTATGGGAGAAAAGCGTGTATTTAATTCGGTTCGGTTGACTGTCAGACTTAGAGTGTAAATTTAATATTATAACTAATATTGAATAATTGCAGTCTATACATTAATTTTTGTGGAATTCGGAGTGATTTTATCGTTTTTAAAAATAAACTTTGGGAGGTAGGCGTTGGGAGGTAGGTTTTTATTCGATTTGGTTAATTTCCCTTACTTGATATTTATTTTTTTAAATAAGACTTACATTTCGTAATCACAGGCTGCAATCGTGTTCGGCGGACGGATGACGAGATGGGCATGGCTAAATTTACTCAGGAGGGATGCTGATAATTAATAATTATACTTTTCTATTATAACTGTCATGCCTCTTGTGGGAATTGTAAACGGAGTAACAAAGTTAATATACTAAAGTCCTTACGAAGTTCACGTGGGGGTACAAATATTAACCCGGAAATGTTGAGTAAACTCTCGCTTTACTCAAAACTTTTGCTTATGGTTCCATTAATGGAGACTGGTTCACACATATAAAAAGTCATCATTATGTTGCATTTTCTTGAATAGTGCCTGTAGTTGCACTGAAGTTTGGAATCCTTTCCTGTAGTTCCTAGTATAACCCTTGAGAGCTATAACCAAATCAAGCTGAAAGAGTTTTTCTTATTGAAGTCCATAGAGTTTGGAAACCTTTACTTACCTTGACAAACTTATTTTAGTAGATGTACACTTTTAACCAATTAGCTAATGCAATGAACTGTTGAAGTGTCTTTTAAGAGTCTTCAAAAGCATTTTTATCCCAAACAAACATTCCCACGCAGCACCTAATAAATTGTTCATCATAGCAGGTTTTTATGCAATCATTTCACTTAAAAACAACTAAGACGTTGACATACTCCACTTATTACCCACATTCAAAACTGATAATGTAAATAAACCTCACAACATTTCTAAAATGAGCTGTTTTTAAGTCTCGTTTTAACAAAATCCCACAAAGTTTTTTCAAACAGTACAGCATAGAAAGACAAAAAACAAAATGCTAAAAAAACGGTACTCCTCCTGGCCAACATTCTGAAGAAAAGCTCTTAACGTATTCCGGGGAGCCACTGTCGCTTATCATTTCATATAAATCACTTAAACGCAGATAAGCATTCCAGACGGTAATCCCTGTTTGAATTTATGATTTCCCTGCAACACGCCGGCAAACACTCTTCTTATGACAACCATCCTCGCATTTGGGGCAGAAGCTACATATTCAAAGGACGCTTTGAAGAGACATGAATTGCTTTGTGAAAAATTATAAAATAATTGTTTTTCATGCTGCTTCAATGAAATAAAATAAAAAACTCGTTTCCAAATTGAAAAGATGACGACTACAGCAACAACTACAACAACAACAATGAGATAGAAAAGCCCGGATGGGAAGTGAAACCTGCTTAAAGTGGGTATAGGTAACAAACAGGACGAGAACCAGTGACAATAGAAACAAACGACAAACACGAATGAATGCTCATGACGATGAACATAAAACAGAAAGAAAGGCGAGCATCCGGATGCGCTACAATAGTGATAAATCTTCGTTGGTTGGACAGTGCTTGTACTTTCTGGGAAATGGTTTTCTATGAGGTTGAGCTTGTGATGAATTTTGAAAGTATGAAAACAGTGAGCATGTTTTTCAGATTTAATATGAATTATGATAAGTTTTGATTGTAAATAATAATATAACTTTACGTGCCGTATTTTCAAAGGATTGGTAGCGATTTGGAGGGGAGGGGGGGGGGAAGAGGTGGCAAATGAAGAATATTATTTTTCGTAGGCCTACTCTCAAAAATATTTGTGTGCAAATATTAATAAAAACTGCGTCCCTTGTACGAATTTTATTCGTAGTTTTCAGCCACGAATTGGATTCGTAGAATCGACGCATATTAGTAGGCATATTAGTGCGCTTTTTTTATTATTACGAATATTTTATTCGTAAAGAAATGTATATTGTACGAATACATTTGTTACATTTACGAATGATAATATCTTATAACGAAAAAAAAAAACATTCTGTCTGAGCTGGAGTTTGAACTTCGGCTCTTTAGCTTACGGGCCACGCACTCCACCAGTAGACTATAGTCACTTTACAATCATACAGTTCCTTATAATCTGTAGTTATTCGACAAACAAGGCTGAACAATTTCGGTTTTTAATTTTTTAAGCTCAACTTATAATTCGTACATTGTACGAATAATTCGTACGGTCAACCTACGAATGAATTGTTTCTACCAATATTATTTTTCACTCGTAAATAGTACGAAAGCATTAGTAAATACTGCGATTGTAATGAAAAAAATTACGAAGTTATTCGTACGAGAAATTTACGAACATTATTATTTATATGTACACAATCATTCGTACAATGCACTAATACGAACTATTTTTTTTGTTTACGAATATCATAAGTATATAAAACAAATATATTCGTAGATACTAATGCATTCGTAAAGATATCACAATACAAATACCTTGTATATTGTACGAATATTTGTAGAATGTACGAATATTTTGCTTACGAATATTATTCGTAGAAATTTTACTATTACATTTTTTGAGTGTAGTTCCCGCATTAAGATGAGATTATATTATTTTATAATAATTCAAAGCAATCCATGTGCAATTTTTTTTTAGTTTAGGCCTTCAGAATCTATTTCATATAAATCGCTTTCATATATACAATCTGTACAAGTTGTATTAGCTAGTGGTAACATAACTAATGAAGTAGTTGTCGACTTTTTCAACCATTGAAAATGTAAAAGTAGACTAATCGGCTTTTTGACCCTTTAGAAGTCGACTTTTAAACTTTTTTCGACTTTTTTTTTAACAATTTTTTGTACTTTTGTAGGGCATTTAAAAAGCAAATGATTCAATATGAAAAATGTGTTTTATTGCTCAATTATAGTTCTTATATAGATAATAAGACTTCTTATCAATAATTTTTCCCGGGTAATCCCAAACGGGAGAGTTAATTTTTAAGATGAAGTTTAAGAACAGTTTGGACATTTTTAATGCAAAATCTTCGTCAACCGTCAATATTTATTAAAGTAAAAAAAATGTGATGTCTCTATCTGCTATCTTAAAAATGAAATCTCCCTTTTTCGATTCCCCAGGAAAAATTATTCATAATTGGGCTGAATATCAAGCCCTAATCGCCAAATTAACGCAAGCGTTATAAACCAACTTTTGCAAGAAAAGTATTTTCCTTGTTTTTTTTTTTTTGCATATGCGGTACATGTAAATTTTATTTTTGTGTTAGATATAACTTTAGAACAGTTTAACGTAGAGATGTCATATTTTTGGAGTTGACGACTTTGTTGTCGTACTATCGTTTGACATTTAAAAATTATTTTCGAAAAAGTGGCGCTTACGTTAATGCGACGGTAAGGGATCTATATATTTGTGAACAAGTGAATGCACATTTAAAGGAACTGAACGTAGAAAAACCAACATGTTAAGATATTCAGGCGAAAGCCTATTTCGCAATTGGTTCGATATGAGACCAGCATGAGAAAATAACCTTTCGGATGGCACCGAAGTTGCAACAATTGATTAATATTTTCTTGCAACGGCCCAAACAAAAGGAAATTCAGTTTTCATGCATTTCCAGACAACAAGCGGATTTTTATTAAGTTTTCGATAAACAGCTGGGCGAGCCAGATAAAAGCGCAGCTAAGTGGGCATTCCTTCAACTTCATCAGTTGTAGAGTCCATGTTTGTTTTAACCACCTCATAAAAAAAACAAAATGTGTCACTGTTATCGGATTCTTGATTATTAGATGTCGATGCCGCTATCACAACTTCTTCATTTGAAATTCTTGCTTATCTCATCTCGGCATTCACAGATCACCTTACTGGAGTGGGTGGGGGGGGGGGGGGTGTAATATTTGCGGTAATTATTTATGTATTATTTATAGCGAAAGATTGCTTGAGAACACTCACGGATATTTTGAAATGCGTGCTTTTTGAACCTATGACCAAGAAGTGTTAAAGAAGCGTATGGTCATACCAATTCAATATTGTAAATTTTTTTGTGATTTCAATGGCAAGCAATCGTTTTAAATTCTTACCAATTTTACTTAAAGCAGAACATTCCTCTGTTTTCTATAATAAAAAATAATCTATTTGAACGTAATTTGAATATTGCGAATATAAATTTGAATTAACAGCCCTATTCTGGCAAAGTAACTATTGTTATGTGTTTGTTGTATTGTTTTTCTTTTAAAACAAAATTTTAAGTTCAAAAATAATTAATTTTGATAAAAATTGTCAAGTGCTTTTCAAATAAAGTAAGTAATGTTTATAACGACATCGTTTGTTGCTAACTATCGGTTATAACGAACCGATATAACGAACCAATTTAAGTCCCGGCGAAAGTTCATACAAAATAGTAAAATTGTAATTGCATATCTTTTTGTTGATTTTTTATATAAAACTAAGAAAAAAAATTAATAAATAGCCAAAAATACAATATCGCTTATAACGATCTATCGCTTGAAGTTCGTTATAAACATTACTTACTGGAGTGACAATTCCATTAACGCATTTTGTTACGAGTGTTACGTGATCAGATGGTACGCAATTGCTTTGTAACACTTCCGCTTACAGTATCTTTTTTTAATTTTGCCGACCACTTTATTTGTTGTTAAACAGCTGTTTCGTTTATTAGTTTAGAGAAGACAGTTCTCAGATTAGCGTTAAGGTTTTTATTTCGCATAAAATGAAAAAAGTCGAAAGTAAAAGTCGAAAGTAAAAGTCGACTTTCGACTTTTTTCAATATCAAAAAGTCGATTGCCAAAAGTAGAAAATTATCAAGCAAAAGTCGACTTTCGACTTATTTCGACTTCGACTTGCACATCCCTACGATAGTAATAACTCACTCATTCGTTACTGGTGAGCCATACTGGAGGGTAGCAACAAAATACACAGCAGCAATAACAATAAACAACAACTGCACGAATGCTATGCACATTTTTTTAAGTGCTGTCGCAGAGTCATGCACCGATAAAGTAAATTTTTGGAATTACAACACAACCGGAAATATTAAAGTCGCTGTAAGTGAGCTAAAAGAGTGGCCAATATAAAAAGGTTGGAATGATCGCAAAGTGGACGCGACAAGACTTGTGTAAAAATTCAGCTCCATTCTCTCGTTAGTAAATTTGTGCAGTATATATTTTAACTATTCATTTATTCTTTACTATCCCTCCAGGAAAAATCGGAAGGCTTCCATTTAAAAGTGATAAAGAAACATTCCCCACCGTATCTTTTGAAAGCTTAAGGGTAGTTTTGTATTTATATTGTTTCCAAACCGTATCTTTTGGAAGCTTAAGGGTAGTTTTGTATTTATATTGTTTCCACACCGCTTCTTTAAGAATGCATTTGGAAACTTTTATTTATTGTCAAGAAATGACAATAGAAAATATTAATATCATTGTTTTCTAGCCGCTTATTGTAGAATTCGATAGTCTAGTGGTAGCGCGCTTGACTGTTGCTCAGGGTTCCCGGGTTCGAATCCTGGCCGGGCATTTTCGTAACAAGGGAGAGGATTGTTTCCACATTAATTCTTAGAACAGGGAAGAGGACTGCTTGTAATTCGCTTTTTAAGACAGCGGAGAGGAATGTTTCTACATTCATTTTTAACATAGCTGAGAGGAGTGTTTCCTTTTAATGACATGCTATGTAAAAAAAGCAATGGAGTGTGCAACAAAGGGGAATGCTTCCTACATTCCATCGAATGTTTCCTGGTAACATCCGGGAATGCTCACATATCCTGGAGGGATAAATTAGAAAAATAAGTTTTATTTTCGTTTAAATCTATCGGTATTGATATTTTTAAGGTGATATTACTACTGAATGAAATCAATTAACCCTATAATGTATTTATGTAACATAAGAAATATATTTTAAAATATGAATAAATTGTTTCAGAAATATAAAAAATACCTTCATTCACCCCTTTGCCTTATACATATCGTCGCTTGAGAAAATAAATGTCGTATGTGTAAATTTTCACTTTTGGGATAATTGAGAAAAAGGGGATATAATTCAAAATCTAAAATTTCAGGCCTATTTGCAGGCACATTTTACAATAGATTACGAAAATTTTGTGTCTTGCCGCTAATTTTTTAGAATTTATAGCCCCTTTTTCTCAATAATCTCAAAAGTGAAATTTTTCACATACGACATTTATTTTCTCAGGCGACGATATGGACATTTCCACAGAAAATTCTATCGTGACCAAAAAATTAAGACTTAATACAGACTTATTATTTGATGATATTATCTAAGAGAAACATTTTCATTTTATTAATGTAAGCAATTTATACATAAATTCATTTACCATGATGATCAAATCATCTGCACTGTTTCACAAATGAAGTTTTTCTTTTACGTAGATGACATACAGGTCATGTTTCGTAAACTTTTTTCTTTTAGTAAAAATGGAATGCATTGGCTAAAGATAGTGAACAAAATATTTGAGGCAGAAAAGGACAATATATTAATTTTTTTAATTACTAAATTACATAATTACTTAATTACCAAATTGAACTGCAATGGAAATTTAAGTAACGTTACGCCAGATCAAAAAGCTTAATAAAAATAAGATTTTGAAATTTGATCACTTGGAAAATAAACTTATGTTATTTTAAACCCCTCTAAAAAAAGTTGCATACAAAAAGTCTTGCCTAATTCAGAAAGTATTGCTAATTTTGTTAGCCAAATCAAAAATCACTTCCGTTTTTTGTAACGTAACGGCAGAACATATTATTCGTTATATTTTAAAATTCTTAGGATCGATTTTTGATATTGTTTTTACTTAAAATAGTGCTACTTAAATACTACGCAAAAATAAAAAAGAGCCTTTTTGAAAATTAGACATTTTCATTCTTTTTTTTTAATATTTCTTCGCACAAATCGTCCGTAACTCCAGTGTTGGAAATGCCCATATATATATTTCAAATTCAAAGGTCATCGATTTTAAGGAGTAAACTTCATTCGCGTGTCGGAGCTGACACGCACACTTCTGTTAATGGAAAAATAATAAATTTTAAGGTGTGATATCACTAAGCACCTAGGTGAATCTGAGAGAAGTCTTACTTTTTTTTATTTGTTTTTGTCTGGTGCCGCAAACAAGAATTATGTTTGGTATTCAATAGTAATGCTTTTAATGAAAAATTTTTGATGGCATATTTTTATTACAATATAATTTTATATTTCTAAAAATATTAACTCTTCGATGTAGCAAACAACGAAACAGCTGTCTACTCTGCGTCGTGGTTTGTTCTGAAAATAACATTGTTGTTGCAACCGTTTGTTTTATAAACTTATTCGGCATTAAGATCGAAAATAATTTAAAAAAATTATATCTTAAATTTATTTGCAATAATTTATTATATGTTATTTTTAGTTTTATTAAAAAAATTATATTAAAGAATTATTATATAAAATTGTAGTGCAAAATTTATGTTGCCATTTAACTCCAAAAGAACTGGGCTGATTTTTATGAAAAAAGTTTTTAAATATTATATTTATATGTGCTACATCAATTTTAATGGTATTTTCCTTTCGAAATTTTAATAATATGTATAGTTAATAAAAGTGTTAAGTTTTTAAGAAATCATCCCAGTGGCCACACATTGCTTATTCTTTTTCTTTTGACGCGTTTATGTTGCTTTATATTCTTCTATTTCTCTTCGAGCTTAGCTAACACAGTGCAACAAAAGAAATAAAAGGATGAGCCTCGCGCAAGACGAAAAATGAGATATATATACATGCAGTGCTGCGTTCCAAAAACAACATGAAAAAAACAACATTGGAGAAACAGTGCAGACTATTACAGAAGTGGTGCCGGAAGGCTCCTATAGGCACATACGAAACACCTAAGCGAGGTACCTCTCTCAACTTGTGATCGAATATATTTTTTTACAACATTGAGCTAGCTTGTAGTGCGTGATTCTTTCAATATAAATGAGTATGAATTTAATACTAAAAAAAGTATGCAACAGATCGCCCTAGCAGAGTCCCATTAAATCAAGTCCCATGTGTTCAAATACCTATGATTTTAAATACAAACAAGTTTTTAAATTTTTGGTTTATTTTCTTAATATAGCGCAAACTTGTTTAAAAAAGATTTTAAAATTTCCGAAAACATTAATAATTTAAAAAAAAAATTTATGCGAGCGGAACCTCGTTAAGGTGCTTCGTTGAAGCATTATCGAAATACTATTTCGAAAAACAAGAAAGAGTTTTCGCACAAGTGGTGCCTACGAGGGCTGTTGCCAACTTTTCAATGTGGTATTATTCAATGTTTGGTCTAAAATCCCCAAAAAAGGCGAAAAATGTGCGTGTTTCTTATTAATTTATTTATTCATTCATTCATCAACAGATTAAAGTATCCTTACTCACTACTAGACTTAAAGTTACACAGTAAGTTACACACAAAGTTAAACAGTTAACAATAAATTAATAAAAATAGTAAGTTACGCAAAATATTGCTTATACTATGCAAATAAGAACATAAGTGATTTTTGAAGGCATCTCTGCTTAAACCTGGATAGAAATAAACATGTATGCAGACTGAATTCACCAGTTTTAAACAACGTTTTATTGGTTCATTACAAGTGTAGTTTACTCTGCGGTATGGTATATGAAATAAATTCCGTGCTTTAAAATTTCGTGAGGGATTGTGAAAAATAATATGAAGAAGCAATTTAGGACAATTTATGCTACTACATATAATATCCCTTACAAACATGACGGCAAAATATTTACGACGCATCTTCAAAGTGAATATACCGAGAAAGAGACATCTTACTTTATATGCCGGCAATGCTATATTCCAATTTAAGCGTCCGATTGCCAATCTCGTGAAACGTCTTTGTACTCGTTCAATTCTATCAGAGGACACTGAGTAAAAAGGATTCCATATAATGCAGCAGTATTCTAATACTGATTTCACAAAAGCATTATATAATGAAATTAAAGAAAAAGGATCGTTAAATTCCTTTGAGTTTCTAGTAATGAAACCCAGCATGGAATTCGCCTTAGAGATCATATGATCAATGTGCCTAGAAAAACTAAGCTTATGATCAAGAATTACCCCTAGGTTTTTCATTTCCGTTATTCGTGGGGATTTTTGATTTCCGTTATTAAAGTTACATCGCCAAGCTTAAGCGGGTAAAATAACGGATTATAGTTTCTGTGAAAAGTCAAACATTGACATTTTGCAATATTGAGCGGTAATAAGTTATCTCGACACCAAGTAGATAGTCTCTTTACATCTGACTAAAGATCCGCGCATTCGGATGTCAACTTCAAACGAGCAAAAATTTTTATTTCGTCAGCGTACATTAAACACTGAGAAAATTGAAGAATTTTTGGTATTTCACTAACAAATAATAAAAACTAAGTTTAAATAACTCAAACCTTCAAAAACTTCCAACACACTTAGCTGAAAACTTCCTATGTTACTCGAAGTGTCTATTAATTCTAAGTTATTTAAGGTTGGATTAGAAGTGGGAGAGGTATAAACAGATTAAAAAAATTTGGCGAAAAGGTTGCAAATTGTGGGGAGGTCGGAGGTAGTAATGCCAAGATAACTAGTAGTATTAGGAATACCAGCAGATTTTTTTACTGTTTATAAACTGCCAAAAGCTTTTACTGTTATTAGTTTTTAATTTAGACTCTTCCTGAAGTACATAAGTTTTATACAAAAATTTATTCAAATGATCAAAGTGTTTTTGAAGGCTTCGATATTTATCATAAAGCTCCATATTATGCGGGTTTTTTTTAAAGAATCTATAGGCTTTGTTATTCCTGTTGTTAAGATTTACTAGAGCATTATTAAACCACAAGGGCTCAGAAGATATTTTTAAATATTCTTTTTTTAAATATTTTTTACTCAACAATGCAGCAGATTTATTAGGTTTTTACAAATGTAAAATACCAAATAAAATTAAAAAATTAAATTATATCCTGAATTGCCAATTGATTTATTTAAAAAAAAATTACTTCACTGTATTATATAAATTTTAAATACTTAAATTAAGCTAATTTAACGAATCTAACACAAAAAATTACTAAAGTTTTCATAAACTTGTACCGTTAAATCAGCTTGAGATCAGTTACTATTAAATATTAAGGCACAACCTAAGGCGCATTTGATACCTCCGAAACTAAAAAAAATCACCAACAATAAAACAGAGACCAAAGTTAATTTTTCTACGAGGCACAGTGGGGCGTCCCGCACAAGTTAGGCGAAAAAATTATTTTATGATTTTAAGCGATAGGAATGCAAAAACAAGTAAAAAATATATGAAGAGTTGTGGTCTATTTTGACCTACTGGCTCCTACAGTGATAATTTTTTATGTAGACCTTTTTACAAAGGTGTTTTGGAAAGATAAGTTTATGGCCTTTTCAACGATATGTGACACTAGTAAAAATTTATGTTCCAAACAAGATTTTTTTGGCGGTCAAATCAGAAATTTTTTGGTTTAACTGAAGATTTTTAAGTTTAAAGTGAATTTGGTCATCAGAATACTCTGTAAACCTGTAATTTTAATTTCAAATTACGATTCCTCTTACAGTTTTATTTAAAAATTACATAACTTGTTTTTACTTTATTCCAAAGCATTATTGAAAAATTATTTAAATATATACGCATCTACATTTCAACTTAACTTGTATTCTTAAGAAATACAAAGCAATTAGGATAATTTGATTTTTGGGCTTTGTTTTATTAATCCGATGATTCTGAGGTGTAATGTGTCATAAATGTGTCCTGCTGCATAAGAAATTTTTGAATCTTTGGAGTTATTGATTTATGGTTTCTTACGGGATTTTTGCAGTGTGAGTTAATTAAAGGATCTAAATTACAGGCTTCCTGAGCCTCCTCTGACAATTGACCAATAGGCACAGCACAATGCTTTATGATTTTTGAGCCATGGCAAAGAATTTTGTGTACACTTACTGATACCAGCCATATAAATTTATACATAATGTTCGGGTTGTTTCATCAAGAATCTTCTGGAAGACTGGTATACTAATTTCATTACCTGACGGTATACGTTTTCTCATTTTATTATCTACATAAGAAGCAAGAGCATCTTCGGGTGATAACATACGTTGCTTATCCTGTTTCTCTGCATATTGCTTGAATGACTTTGCCATTTCAGGAGACTCAGAAACCATTTCCACCAGAACTGCTTTTAACCGATTACCATCAACGCGTTCAGGCATTTAGCAGCATAGCTTAATTTTGCATGGTATAAAGTTCCAGCAGCTCTTGTACTTTGCAACGTTTTGCTCGCTCTGTACAGCTTTGCAATGACTTTTGTCCCTCTTTTGGAACAATTAGGTTGCTCCTCTAGAATATTATCAACATCCTCCTCTAAGATTATTAAATCATATCAGAAAGTTGAACCAATTTTAAAAATGATTTATAAACCTGTAACAAACATACGTTACAGTTGATCATAATCAAAAATGAAAATGAGTATGTCAAATATAAGTCATACTTATTCTTACAACTTCCGGCTTTATAAAATGTATCGTTAAAACTTGAGAGATATTTTGAAACTATTTTTTTTAAATACTCACCATATCAATATCTTTCACATAATTATTTGTTTTACTGTAAATATGCTGCACCAATTTATCTCACAAGAACTCATTTCGAGATAAAACCACCTTTTTACATTACATTTCAGTTAAGCTTTAACTAACAAGTACTTAAAAAATTAAATTATTTCAAAACTAAACTTTACTCTTTCACCTCAACGGAAAAAAATTATGAAAGGTTGAATTGTGTCAATAAGCAACATCATTTGCTTAAAAGTATAACAATTAAGTAATAGTTGATTTGGAAAGAATTTTAAACATCTCTAAAGTGCAATAACCTCATGCTGCTCAAAGCGTTTCTATTAGAAAAATCAACAATAGAACAACAACACTAATTATATTACTATACATGTTTTAACCAAAATAAATAAATAAATAACATAATGAATAGATGAATAAACTATGAATAGATGACACTAAAATACTGAATAACAGTGTGGTACCTTTATAAATGCATAGGAAACTACATAAAACCTTCATACAAAAGAAGGGGTTAGAGCCAAAAATCCACAGAAAAAAATTAAGAAAAACTAAGTTAAATCTTTAACTTTGATAATATATTAAGTAAAAATAACAAACTTTTAAAAAAACCTTAATACTGGAAGTGGGCAAAGCCTGACAATTGGTGAAATTCTAGCTGGAATATGGCAAAATATACCGTTTTTGACAATTCAAGCGTCTTCTCAAATAAAAACATATAAGTAATGTAAAATAATAGTTTTTTGTACTAACAATTTGATGGACGTACTGTGGCGTTTACAAAAAGTGGTCTACGGTTTCTGCTTTCAGGACACCGTGGTGTAGGGAAGCGAAAAGCCAAATTTTCCCATACAAATTTTCATAACTTTGGTTTCACAAGGACTATCTGTGTGATGGAAGGACACGTAAGGAAGATATGCCATCCAAATGCTAAAAGCCAAAATTTCAAATCATTCCGAGCCCTCAAACCCGAGTTACAGATTTATTCCCGTCTAAATAGGCCAAACGCTCCACTGTGCGAAGGAGGGGAAATGAAGCTCGCAAAAGCTCGTTGGAAGTTAAATTGTTAGTGCATCTTCTTGCATAATCGATATGTACTGAATCTCATGGTGTTCCTTGACTGGCTGGATCGATGGCTGTTGGCTGGGTTTGGAAAAGTGTTTGAAAAACGATTTTTATTCTTTTCATAACTAATCTGTATGCTGTACCGAATGAAGTCGTTTCTGCTTTGTCACAGGAACATACGCACTTGTTCTTACAGATTGCATTTTTCGGAGTTTTCTTGAGCATTCAATAGGATTCGTGGAGTTCGTTGAAGCTGTTTAAACCTTTGACAAGGTGGTTCTATCTTCTTTCTTGGAGGCATTGTATATCATTGTGTAGCTTTCGTATATCTTTATTGAAGTTAAACTTCTGAGGCGGTTATTTGATATAGAGGGTAAAATTTGGCGCATCTCGTCACGAAATTTTTTTTAATCACGTCACGAAAAATTGTGTACACGAGCAATAATATTTTTTTTTTGTTTTTGTATGGGGACCCCCAGATGGATGGCAGATAGAGTATAGGTGTGTTTAGAAGGAATGTTAAATAAGAAAAAACAATAGGACCAGCTCATACACTAGCACGGTCATCGATTTTTTGATATTAACTATAATAAACATTATATAATTTAGTTTTATAAATAGTTTCATAAAAAAAACAAAATATTAATATAATAAACATTGTAACATTTTGTGTTTTTTGTATCAGGACCCCCAGAAGGATGGCAGATAGAGATTAGATGAGTTCAAAGAAGTGTTAAAAGGGAAACATTAATAGGAACAGATCATATATTTGACCCCCTAGGGGTTATAGATTTTTTGATATGAACTATAAAAGCCTTTTTTTTATATGTTGTGTTTATTGGGGACTCTCACAATAGATCCCCATAAATGCATTTTTTCACGTTATCTCGTAAATATCCAATCACGGACATGTTTTTCATATTTAAGTCATCACCAACCATTTATATCAGCATAACCAATTGAAGCAACAACCAATGACAGTGTAAATATTAAATAAATAGCATTTTTTTATGCAAATTTAGTCTGGTATTTCTTTTGAGGTGCTCTCTCTCTCTTTCTCTCTGTTTTTTTCACAAAAATCTCTCTTATTCTGTATTATAAGAAGCTTCTCTTCTGTACTGTATTCACACTATACTGTAATATTTTTTGAACCAACGATGTATTTTTTATAGAAAATTTTGGGAAACTAAACAATATTATTAATTTTGATATACAAGGTGGCGCAAAAGTAATCCTCCTATCAGAAAATGCTATAAATTTTGCGATTGGCCCCTAATGTCAGTTCTGTTTTGACATTTGTGTAGTAAACACATGCGAAATACACGTTAATAAACAATGTTACGCTACACTGCTCCAGAACGCGGAATATTGGTGACTATTTATTTGACCAACAATCGGTCGGTGACTTTGGCACAACGTGAATTTCGTCGCAGATTTCCTGGCCGTCCAACGCCTACTGGTGAAACACTGCGACGTTTAGCCGCTCGCCTCGAAGAGACTGGCATAACACGAGATGCTGCCAGGCGTGGCAGACCCCGGAGTAGCCGTTCTGTAGAGAATATTGCTGCTGTAGCCGAGGATGTCATGGAAGCGCCGTCGACATCGACCAGACGATGTGCCAAGCAAATGGGTATCGGTCGACGGTCTTTACAGCGAATTTTGGTACAAGATTTGAAGAAGTTTCCGTACAAAGTCCAGACGGTGCATCAGCTGTTAGCTGCTGACCGCCAATCGCGTCTAACATACGCTCAAGCCATCCTTAATCACCACCAAGAGGAACATGATTTTTCATCAAAACTAATCATGAGTGATGAGGCCCATTTCCATCTTAGCGGGTACGTAAATAAGCAAAATTTACGCTTCTGGGGCACTGAAAATCCGCGTGTAACCCACGAAGACCCATTACACCCGCTCAAAGTCACTGTATGGTGTGCTGTTTTCACTGGAGGAGTTATCGGACCTTTTTTCTTCGAAGACGTCGCGGGCCAAACGGTTACTGTGAATGGTGAGCGCTACAGAGCAATGATCAACGAGTTCTTTTTGCCGCAACTTGATGAATTGGGATTGGAAAACCTGTGGTTCCAACAGGACGGTGCAACGGCACACACTGCACGTGCCACAACCGATATGCTGAAGGATGCATTTCCCGGGTGCCTAATCGCCCGTTTTGGCGATTTGCACTGGCCAGCAAGATCGCCTGATTTGACCGCTCCAGACTTCTTTTTGTGGGGCTTTTTGAAGTCGCGGGCTTATGTCAATAAGCCTCAGACTCTTGCAGCTCTTAAAGATAATATCCGTCAAGAATGTGAGGACCTATCGCCGGAAGTTTTGGCCGAAGTGATGAAAAATGTCATAAAAAGGGCTCAAATGACAATCAACTGTGGCGGCGGCCATTTACATGACATCATATTCTCGACTTGATGTAAAAAATATTAAAAGACCAAATAAAAATAATCCACAAGAAGAATCAAAGTTTTTCATTTTTTTTTTAAATTACAGCCAAAAAACATCGCAAGGTTACTTTTGCGCCACCTTGTACAACTGTTTTATTAAAAGTCAAGATACATACATTATTATCAGAGGAATATATGAGTTCTCGGAACATATTAAAGTCCCATGCGTACCATATTTTATAAACGAAACTACATTATACACTAATAAACAAATTTTTAATGTAAGTATATATCACAACATTAAGGCAACCCTGTTCACTTAACGCAAATCACCTTGAGAATGTTCTACCTATCTTGTACGAAATTTAATTATTCTAGCATCAATATATATAAAAATTTAGCATATAAAATTAAATGTCGGCCTTTGTAGTCTATTGGATAGTACGCTAGACTATCAACCCAGAGGTCCCTGGTTCGAATCCGGTTTCGGGCATTTGTTATTTTCACTTTATTTGTTCTTTCCTACATTTAAGAATTATGGAAAACTAAAAATCCACAGCTAAATTGTGGAAAATGTGGAATTAAAGGACAGGAATAATTGAGGGCTGTAAATGCTTGCCGAGGTTAAGGCATAATACTAGCCTGGTTATAAGCAATTGAAATTGTCTTTCACGGTTGTTTCACCTAATCAATAATTTATGTATGATTCCAATCAATTCCTCTAAATAAATCTTTCCCTTTCCTTTCAGGTCGAAGACCAAACCTTGTTTGTGTAAGACGTATGCTTTGGTTTTTAGATCTTTAAAAAAAAAAATTTATAAAAAAAAAAACAAATTAAATCCACGTCCACTTTTGCAATAGTATAGGAACATATTTTACTCATTTCTTAAACAACTTTCATAAACCTAGCGTTGATTTATCCTGACTAAATTTTGATATATCTTAAAAAATATCTTTTCCCTCATTCAACGAACAAAACTACAGCAATCAATTGTAAAATCAATGCAAATATATTTGCCCCTTTTTCAGATATGTTATATACAAAAAACCATTTTTTTGTAAAATTCCCCTTAAAATTAAAGAAATGAAACACCTTGGAAATACATTTTGAGAGTTGAGTGCAATTTAAGCCCAAAAGTGAATAATAATTTTTGTGTTATATAGAAATTTTAGAGTTTAAAAATTTCCAAATTGGATAAGCTGCTCTGTGAGTATGGAGAAGAGATTCTGTTTTCGTCGTTAGCCATGTCTTTAATTTCCTTTGTTTTCAATTGAAATAAAAAAAAAATAAAAATAATTAAACACAAAAGAAATTACGGGTTCTATATTTGACTCTTTTTTGGATGAGTTTGTTTATTTTTTAAGCTTCATGCTACATTTAAATGAGTTGATTCCAGTTTTTTTTTTTGAGTAAACTCAAAATTTCAAAATTCTCAATGCACGTCCGCTAACCCTAAAACAAGTCAAAACGGAGTCAGTACGACGTCTCAAACAAATCCACATTTTGAAGTAAATTAAACACACAAACGGAGTTAATTATAGTTTTTACAGCTTTGGCAAAATACCATGTACGAAAAGAGTTCAAATTTATTTATTCATATATATATCTACTGGGCCCAGCCCTAACAGATATCACTTCTAGATATTGGTTCATTCATTTAGATTCATTCGTTCTATGATAATATACATAAAATAAACTTGTTTCTCTTAGAGATCTTGTTGGAGCATAAAATGGAATGAGAGCAGGCAATGCTGGACTGTTAACCTTGTTATCTACAATATCTTTAATAAATAAAACACTCTGCGTATTGCATCGTGCCAACGTGCTGAAGTTGCCTGCGCCAAGAGTTTTGGTTAAGGTTATGATATCGGTTATTATGGCTATCGTTCCAGTTATCATCATGGTAATAGCATTGATTATGTTAACGGTTTTCCAATTGATTTTGATACATTATTATAACTCAAATTCTTCTGTCTTTTCATCCTGAACTCCTCAAGCTTTGGATACATGATGCCTTATCTTATGTAACCTTATCTTGAAAAATAATAATGCTTTCCCTCGCATGTAGGGTATCAAAAGGTAACAATATATTGCCGTAACAATAGGATGGAAGGATAAAAGATGCAACAACGCAGCTGCTACTACACAGTAAAAGACTGAAACACTGACACTAAAGCAGGAAAACTGCGCTCTGCTCAACCCAAACAAAAATACCTATACACGCACACACTCACACAATACAAACACAAATACAATGACATGAGTGAGTGCATGTGACTAATGGCTCCGAGTACTTCTGCTAGATTAATTGCACTTGTGGTCGTTGATTGCTTTGCATTACGTAACTAACGTAACGTAACGTTGCTTTGAATTACTTTGCTTTAACATTTGCACAATTGCTTTTCTTCAACTTCAATTGCAAAGAGAAAAATGGAAAAGGAAGAAAAAAAAATGCCTTTGCTTGTAGAAATTAAATTATTCTGAAATTGAGATCTATTAATAACCATCACAAAGGGAAGCCTTCATCAAATGTAGTAAGCTACACATAACAACCCACCCTTTCTACCCTCCCGCACACTCACATGCCAAGTACAGCGGGTGTTCTTGAATCCTTAGAAGGGATCTTAATAAATTTCATGAATTGAATTTTTGAGTCTCCTTAGATGTTGACGTTTGGGTGTTTCGTGGTGGGTGGTTAAAAATTGAATTTCCAAAAAAAGCAACTTAATGTTTCTCTTTTTGTTTACTTACGACGACCTTGAATAGGCCTAAACTTCGAGCGCAGGTTATCACTTTTTTCAGGTTTAACAGCACGTACATTTCGTGAATCCTGCAAGGAGCAAGCTAAAAACAAATAAAATAAAATTAAAAACCGTAAAAATAAAAAGGATTTCCTTTTGTAGCCAACAATATCTTCGGTTTCAGTCAAGCTCCTTCGCTTGCACTGTGGGCGGTATTGTTGATGCAAGGGAATAAAATGTTTGTCTTATTTAATATTTGAATAAATTTTAAATGGCTCTGCAAGGCAAGTAACTAGACTATCGCCTAAGCTTATTAAATATTCAGCTTATTAGTTATTGCACAATAATAATAACAGTAGTTAAAGAAGAAGAACTTAATGTAGTTAAGTTGGTGCTAAGATGTTAAGATTGAGCAAAGTCAATGTAAACTTAGTTAGAGCTTAGTTAGAGCCATTTTTCATTATTATTTCAGAGAATTTTTAGTATTAAAGAACGCTTGCTGAAGTTTGTATTTTTATTTAAAAGTTTTTTTGCTCTCAATGCATCGAAAAGGGGTTTTATAGTAAAATATGCCAGGAAATTTGTAAATAGTGTTGATGCCAAAAATTTTATCATATTCCCAAATTACTAGGAAACAGCGTTATATTGAGAGCATTTCCAACTTGAACCTGAATGGAAATATGCCTAACAATAGAGTCAGAAAATGATCCAGATATCAATGTTTTGCTGAGATATTGATTTTTAATGTATTACATAACTACCTATTACTGTTACTATTACTATAAATATTAATAATACTATTAGTCTTACTATTATTATTGCAATTGCTTTTCTATTAATTTTCTATAATAATTTCTATAATGTCTTTTGTTAAATTTTAATGAAAAATACTTACTTACTTATTACCAGGGCTCTGATTTCGATGACCTAAACAACTGCAAAAATGACCTCAAAAAATAATAAACAGGACCAGAAAATTACCTAAAAACTGACAAAAACTACCTAAAAAACGCAAACAATTGAAGCGTTCTCGCAAATAACGTTGTAAACGACAATATTGTAATTGTTCTCTTTTATTCATTTTACAAGAACTTTTATTAATTTGTATTAATTTTTTTTGGGTACGCAATAAAAATACCCTAAACTGCTCAACTGCTTACTCAGTTCTGTTTGCTTATAATATAAGAGAGTGATTCTAACAGGTATTCGCAAAAAAAAACACTAAAAAAATTTCGTTTACAATGTTATTCGCGATTATGCTTCAATTGCATAAAAAATAATCAAAAAATTTAGCCTTTAAAATAAAACATTACTAAATTAAAATTTAGTTTATACTAGCATATCCTGAGTGTTAGAAAAAAACACTTGTTTAATTTTTCTCATACCCTTTCGTCAGTTTCAACACGCGCAGAGCTTTTTTTTCATGGAAGTCTATAAACAAAGCTACTCCTTTTTCGAGAGGTAATGTTTTTGATTGAAGATAATGATAGGGACTCTAGTGTTATATGTTTAAAAATTTGCATTATGATTTTTTTTAGTATGAAAAAAAAAATGACACTAAAATGACCGTAAAAACTTAAAACTGCTCTAAAAATAAAAACGTCCAAAAATGACAATTAAATTACTTAAAAATTTCTAAAAATGACCAAAAAAATACCCTAAATCTAGTAAAAAACGATAAAAAATAACGAAAAGATGTCCGAAAAATGTTTCATATTTGGAGCTTACGAAACATAAATGGACGTTTTAAATAAGCAGGGAGCAACAGAAACAAGATGACATGTCATCGAAATCCTTGCCCTGCTTATTACTATTACAATATACTAGGTGTACCCGACCACGCGTTACTGTGGCTCACACAACGCAAAAAAATAAGCAGTACTCACGAAATGATAGCTAAAATATGATTAATTTATCAAGAGTTTTTGTAAATTTCATCAACATTTTTCAAAATTCTACTATTTCTTGAGTATTCAGCAACGAATAAAAAATTAAACAATTCTCACGAAATAAACATAGGAATAAATGACTGAATCAATGTGTGTATATTTCTATACGCTCGAACAAATAGCTCCAAAGAGATTAATTTTAAGATATATTGTACTGAGAAATAGGAAAAATCTTTAAAATAGCGAACTAAAAAATTACGCAAGAAGAAAAATATAAGCAATACTCACGAAATGAACATATGAATTAATGAATGATTGAATAAATGAATGAATAGGATTCTATACGCTCGAACAAATAATTCCCTGTATTTTTCTTTTGTTTCGCAATGCTTGTGGGTATACAATATTTTTGTTGTTCCATTTTCTGTATAGATATAGAGATTGTCTGGTTTGCCGACTCTAGAAAACGCAATATATAATTTGCCATGTGAGAAGCAATCCGTGTGTAGATTAAAGAGCTGCACAAGCACTATACAAATGACTAGCAAGCCATAAGCTCTCCTTTTAAATACTTCCGGTCTTCTACTCTCTCCTTTCAAAATAAGCACTGCAGTGAAGAGAGTTTTTGATATATAAACAAATACTGTAGAAATAGACAGTAGAACATTCAATCTATAGAACAACAGAACCAAACTGAAGTAGAACATACTGCATTGACACTGAATTACTAACAGGTTTAAAATACGATTTCTTCTTTTTTTTTTTATTTGTTTTTATCAGAATTTACAAACTCCAAAATTTATTTGACAGTAGGGTTGCCACCTTTATTTTTGCGATTTCGATGGTGGGGCCAACACTAGATAAAAATGGGTCGCTGAATCAGAATCCGTTGTCAGTTTTTTATAAAAGGGCTTTATTTAGAAATTTGCCACCTAATAATATGTGTTTTTAAGAGTTTTAAACACCATTTATCAGTGTTAGGGAGTCACTGATTTCGAATCTGAAGTCAGAATTTTAAAAGTCGAAATGGTTAATAGGGTTGCTACATCAATTTTTTTATTTTTACGAATTCGATGTTGGCACGAACACTAAAAAAAATGGGTCGCTGAATCCGAAACCGTCGTCAGAATTTCATTATTATGTAATTTTTTATAATAAGGTAAGAGCTGCCATCTAATAATATGTATTTTTAAAAGTTTTTAACATAATTTAACAGTGTAAGGATCGCTGATTTCGCATCTGATGCCAGAATTTTAAAATTTAAGATGATTGACAGGGTTGCCACCTTAATTTTTTATTTTTACGAATTCTGACGCGAGCACTAGATAAAAATAGGTCGCTGACTACGAATCCGTGCTCAGAATTTTAAAACTACAAGAATTTGCAAAAATATAAAAAATTTTAGGTGGCAGCCCTATTAACCATCATGGAATTTTAAGATTCTGACTTCAGATTCGAAATCAGCGACCCCCTAACACTGATAAATTATGTTTAAAAATCTTAAACATACATATTATTAGGTGGCAACCCTACTGTTTAAAAATTTTATAATTTGGAATTCTGACAACGGATTCGGATTCAGCGACCCATTTTTACACTTTAGTTTGCGCCAGCTCCGAATCCGTAAAATTAAAAAACTTAAGGTGGCAACTCTATCATCAATCTTGAATTTTTAAATTCAGACTTCAGATTCGAAATCAGCATTATAATCGAAATCAAGTCCGTTGCCAGAATTTCAAAATAAAAAGAATGCACAAAAGTACAAAAAAATCTAGGTGGCAACTCAGTCCGCCATCTTTCGAAATTCCAAAATTTATTTAAATACAGGGATGCCACCTTTATTTTTGCGATTTCGAAGCTGGGGCAAATACTAGGTAAAAATGGGTCGCTGATGCCAAATCCGTTGTCAGAATTTACAAATTCCTAAATTTATTTGACAATACGGTTGCCACCTTAACATTTTTTATTTTTGCGATTTTGAAGCTGGGACAAACAATACTACAGGTAAAAATGGGTCGCTGATTCGAATTAAGATTGCTTCCAGCTGATCGAAACTGAAGCAAGCACTCGCTGTGCATGCTATGATTTCCCGTTACTTTGCTGTATTGTCGCATTGTTTTGATATTTGTTTTTACAACATAACATAAGTGCTGTTATTACTGTAGCGAAAATCATTTTACATTATGAAGTGTTTGTTTCGTTGCTAAGCTTCACCATAGAACATGTGTATTTCATGTCAACGCTACACTGAAATGCAGTGCACTGAAGTAGTGAAGTGGCACAAATAGAATGTTTTGTGCAGATCTTTAGTGTAGATCTTAGCCGCACAATTCTAAAGATAGACCGTGAGCTTTGTTGACCGTGATTGCAAATGCCAATCGAATTGGGAATTGCAATCTCTTAAATTGAAATAGCACATCCGTTGAAATCATAGAATTCCGTGGAATGAGGACCATCTTCACCTTTGAATGGTCCTGTCAATATTGTTGCTTCTACAACGTTGCCGTTCCCGATTTCCAATTGCAGTACGTGCACCGGCATTCTTGATGCGATCGAGTAAATTTTAAAATTCTACAGGATAACGAACCCCTTCATCTGCTTCCACAAATCTGTTGACGGACTTGTATGTGAATGCTTCGCTGTGGATGTTATACTAAACTATATTTTCAAGTTTGTAGACGTCTTTTTTCGTTGTGAGCCCATCGTGATTCTTATAATTTTTTTGTATATTGGGAAATACTAGAAGTCACATCAATCAACCAGCATCTTTCCGTTCCCAATATCCAGCAATTGATTTGAGATTATCTCAGCTGATCGATCGTTTTGTTGCTGGACACGCATATTTGTAGATAATTTTAATGTCTTAACGTGTCGCTATATTAAAGAGTTTTTCAGGCAAGCATATCGTTCACTGGTATCGATCGAGGAATTACAGGTAATATTTTTCTGAAATCTCCTGCAAGTAATATTAAGGGGTATGAACAGGGTAAACGTCAGAATTGTAGGTGTTTTTGTTTATTTTAAAAAATTAAATCGGTTTGATGGATTCATATCAGACTTTGTACACATCTTAGGTACATTAATAAGTACATAACGAATTTTTTTTTGTATCTCTTCCAAAACTTTAAACGCCGCACAGTGTAAGATTTTGCTCCCTGTGTGATCAAAATTCTGTAACCTTTGGAAAGAATAAAAATATTTTCGTTTGGTTTCTAGTGTTTTGTTGGAAATCGGTGTGGCTTACAAATAATATCTTTTAAAAGTGAATTTGTTCTTACCAAATAAGTTTTCTTAACCCTTTGCTACTCAATGTATCTGTAAAAATGTAAAAGATACAACTACCAAAATATTTATAAAGCTCAAAACAAGTTTAAAATTTTCCCAAAAAAAGCAATATATAAAAAAAAATAGATGCGTCGTTGGACACTCGAGAGAAGCGAAGCTTTTTCACAGTTTCATAGATTTGTTAATTAATTACTTTTTTATAGTAAAATTTTTTAATTCAAAAATTTAAAATAACTCAAATTAATTAAAAAAACACAAGTTATAATCACACCAGTAGATTTTATTAGATATCATTATTATTTTATTTCATTACATATTACATCTATTTTGAATTATTTTTGTAAATGTTTTCAATTATTATTATCGAATTTTATTAATGAAATTTAGGGGTTTATGATAACTGAAATAGCAAACGTATGTTATGGATGTTTTGTCGGCAATATATCTAGAAAATACTGCATCAATAGTTGTTCCTAATCGTGTTGTACAAATATTTGAATCGCTTATTATTTGTAAACTAATTTTATCAAAAAGGAATTGTTTGAGTTCCTTTGAGGATTCATGTCTAAAATCGCAATCAAAATTTCGACCAAAAACAATTGGCATTTTGTGATAATTTTCACCCAGTTCAATGGAACCTGCTCGTGAATAACATAAAAGAGATCTGTGTATAAATTTTATTACGTTATCGATTTTGTTTTTTTCGGTCGTATTCTGAGGTGAAATGTTAATCGAAATCATCAAAATATGATGTTCATAAGGACCTCCCAAGTAACATTTTTAGCCATATATAATTCTTGCAGAGCTTATAGTGCTATCTTATATAGCAGCAAGCTTCCACTATAGCTTTATTCGGGCTACTAAAGCTCTTGCAGAGAATATATAAGGCTAATTTCTTGAGTTTAAAAGCACTATTTTTGCTTTATATGAAGAATAGAAGTAGCTGTCAACTTTTAAAAGAGTCCCTGTCAAACCCAAATAAGAGCTCTTGCAAAGCTCTTTTTACTTATTCGTTTATGTATGTGTTAAAAATAAACTCAATAAATATATAAAATTTGACAAGTGTTTGTGATGATTAGAATGACAAATTAAAGAAATAATAATTTGATTATTATATCAGACTAATGTTCGTGTATTCGCTATATGCTGCGAATTTCAGTGCGCTTTTAAATTTATCGGAAACGTGAATGTAGTACTTCGACAAACGCGTACAACTACAACAATGTAGTACAACGCGCTTAAAAAATAATTAAAATTACGAAGTGTTTATTATTTAAAAATAGTTCGAACATTTTTAACATTATTTAAAATCAACTAAAAATGATTTAAATACTATATTCTTAAATATAAGTATCATTGAAATAATCAATTTTGTGTAAAATATTATTGTGAGCTGTAATATTTAGCTTTCTTCAACTCCGAAGATTTTCTATTTTTAATAAGATCGCCATTTTTCCAAAGAAGCTCTTTATGAGATTTTTTAATCACTTGATATTCCCAAAAAATTTATTGCATTAACTTCTACAGTATTTTACATATATTAGCTTTACAAACGCAATACAAAAAAACATATTAAAGCAAACATTATATTGAATCTACGGGTTTCAAGACAGCTCTATAGTTATGTTTATTACTTTAAAACAGTCTTTACAGAGCAAGTAGTAAATTTTCGAGTTCTGTTCTTTTGCAGATTTTATCAAATCCTTAACAGAGCTGTATAAGGTATTAGAGTTCAAAATGGTAAAAAAATCATATATCGAGCATTTTCTTTAAAATAAAAACCAACTAGCAGCAAACAAAGCTGCGGTAAAGCTTTAACCACATACTATACAGGGTTGCCCATATTCGACGGACCCATGTTTTTTTTAAAAAAATCAAAGAAACAAATAAAAATTTGGCGGTTGGCAATCTTAATCATTTAATTTGTTTCAAGTAGATTTGTTTACATCAATTTTTGAATATGATATCTCTCAAATGGCCGCCTCTGGCGTTGATGGCGTATTGTGCCCTTTTTGCAGCATTTTCCATCGTTTTCGCCAACATTTCGGCCGGAATAGCGGCTATTTCTTCACGAATGTTGTCCTTGAGCTCTTCTACGGTCCTTGGCTTGTTAACGTAAACCTTTGACTTCAAATATCCCCACAAGAAGAAGTCAGGCGGCGTCAAATCGGGCGAACGCGGTGGCCAGTCCAAATCACCACTTTTCGACATCAAACGGCCCGGAAACAAATTCTTCAGAAAATCGATTGTTATGCGACTTGTGTGCGGTAGAGCGCCGTCTTGCTGAAACCAGAACTGCCTCATACGCTTTCGACGAATAATTGGCATCACAAAATAGGTCATCATGTCGCGATAACGCTCCTGGTTGATGGTAACAGCATGGCCATTTTCATTTTGGAAGAAAAACGGCCCAATGACCGTTTTCGCACTAACGCCGCACCAAACTGTGACTTTTTCGTCATGAAGAGGCACTTCTTGAATCTCCTGAGGATTTTTAGTGGCGTAAATATGGCAATTTTGCTTATTTACGGTCCCATTCAATGTGAAATGGGCTTCATCGGACATGATAATTTTGTTCCAAAATTCCTCGTCATCTTCGGCCATTTCGAAGACTCTTTCAGAGCGCTCGCGTGGCGTGTATTGTTCCATGGTAAAAATCTGCTTGGACTGACGCTTCAAACGCGGTATGTCATTAAGCGATCTGACATCTCTGTCAAAAGTTATGGCGTTGCCAGATGGGTCCGTCGAATATGGGCAGCCCTGTACACCTATAGGACACTTTTAGGACTCACTCGCACCTAGTTGCTCCAACAATGTAACTTGGGCTATCATTTCTGCAGAACATACTTCTCCAATTTTTGAAATATCAGCGGAAAAATTTTGTAGCTGAAGTCTGTTTAAATATATTGACATATTCCCAGTGAGACTGTATTGTACTTTTCTTTATTATAATTACGATAAGTTGCAACTCCTGCAGAACGACAACTATTTCTATGGAATTGAGATATACAAGCGAAATTGGTGATATCGATACTTTCATCATTTTGCATTTTTGTTTCTGATAGCAATATAATATCACAGATTTGAGCTATAAAATCGGTAAGATCTTGAGAATGCTCATGGAGACTCTGTCAATTTAAAGTCATTACATAATAGAACTGTTGCCCTCTATCCAATTTTTTATAGTAATTTATTTAGTTTCTAATTTGTTAAGAGACAAGCGCGTCGGAAGCTAATTTCATCTGGGGGGCAGTACAAATGGGGGGGCAGTACAAATGGTGGTGCAAAAAAAAGTTCACCAAAATTTCTTCAAAGAAACATGAATGTGAATAAACAAATTTTTTATTTTAGTTTAAAATAAAAAAAAAAATATAAAAATATATAAAAAATCTTAAAATTTCATTATTTTTAAAAGTTCTTCCAATTTCAATATTAGAGATCATTCTTTAAAGGAATATATAAGAAATAATGGTTACTTTTATCAAGCAAGACTAGGTATATATTTACATGGTTTAAATGCAATAAGGTACAAAAAGTTATATCTATTTAAATTATTCCAAAATATTTCTTTCTGTCCTTGCGAGAAACAAACTCTTTCACCACCTCCATCGAATTCAATTCTTCGGTTTTATTTCTGTGAATGTGTATAAGTGCCGCATGAGTGAGTCGTTTCTGTGTCATAGTTGCTCGAAGATACGTTTTAAGTCGTCTTAGTGCACTAAAAGAACGCTCAGATGAAGCTGCTGATGCAAAGCAATCAAACAGTCAAAAGCAATGCAATAAGTTTTTCAACTTCATCTAATAGTTTTTTTACAGTATCCGAATTTTTCGCAAACTGGGATACAATGCCACTACAATTTCAAGGTGTTTGGCCAGGCAATTGCTTCAACAATTTCATCTGCAAAAAAGTCATCTGCATAAAGATCTAGTTTTGTTTTTAGATTTTGTTCAGAAGGCACTTTTCCGTTGAAGGCTTCGATTACAATATTTTCCAACGATTCCAGAGTGTCAAGATCTGTTTAAATGTACAATAAGATTTAAAAAGTGCCAGTTTACACTAGCTTCACTCAACCGACTCACCGAATGTTAAATCAAAGTGAGTCGGTTGAGTGAAGCTGGTGTAAACTTGCAAAAATAAAAAAAAGTAAAATATCAACCTGTTTGATCGAATCTAGCCGTTATCTCATTTGAGAAAAGATCTAAAATTTCGAAATAATCTTTTCGTAGCCGATCATATAATGGCAACTGTACTTATGGAACCGGATTTGATGTTTCTTCAAAGCGTCGATGTGGATTTTCATCAGCTAATTCACAGTAGGGGCTTTCGCATGGTTTAAAAAATTGGACCAATATGGCAGATTGTACAACATATAGTACCATGCGTAAGCTAAAACGTTAGTCGAAATTTTTGGTTTTTTCTGCCGATTGTACAATATTGTACAACTATGTAAAATTACTGCTCAATTGTTAGGGCATCTAAAAGTTGCTTAGCTATTAGCCGGATGTGTTCTGCTTGAGAGCTTGCAATTAATGATGTTGCTTTACAAGTTGAATCGTTCGAACGCTCAATCAAATAGTCCCATTTGTTTTCCATCTAATTTATCGTACAACATGTCGTCCAATATGGAAAGCCCCTAAGAACATGTCAAATTTTTTCTCACCAGAGTTGCAAAATTAACAAGCATTAAGCTACATACTTAAGGGTGCTTTTAAACTAAAGTGGTGGGTTAGCAGTAGAAACTCTTCATTTTGTTCTATCTTTTTGCAAACACAGAGAAAGAAAATGGTTATCCGCAAGCATGCTTATGAAAAAGAGAGAAAGAAGAGGAAAATATATAATACAAAAATATTATCGTTGTAAAAAAACTGTTACTTTGAATAACTTTTGAAGTTTTCCTTTTAAATTGTTTATCTAGCTAAAAAAGTGGGGGGCAACTGTCCCCTTTTCCCCCCGCTTCCGACGCCAATGTTAAGAGATAATCTTTGAAATTCTCGAATTAAATCAACATTAGAAAAATCATTTCGCCTTCCATGATGAAATATAAACTGTTGAGAGTTGTCATCAGAGGTTGTAATAAAAAGTCAGTCAATACTAGTAACACGAGATAAAGCGACGTAGAGTAATTGCAAGGAATGCTTTTTGTCATATTCGTAAACAATCTCTGCGAATGGTCAACCCTGTGACTTATGAATAGTTATAACCATTGCAGGAATTAATGGAAAATGATTTCTTGTAATTGCGATTGTTTTATTCTTATTAAGAGGTATGCTACTGTTTTTCGTAGTATTGGCACAGCTCTTTTTCCAACTTGAATCGATTGAGCGTCAGCAGAAGCTAACATTAATATTTGTTGTTATTAGATAATGTTTATTGATGACAAAAACAATTTCATTAGGTAAACCACCTGTATCTATGGCTTTCAAATTATGTAATTTTTGTTTAAATGCTTGTAATTGTTCATTATTTTTGCATCTACCAATGTAAACATTGCAGAGGAAATTTTGTTGTGTTTTATTGCGAGTAAGATAGAATTATTAAATAAATCTACAGAAGCATTACTAAAAAATAATCTTATTCCATTTGGACACAAGTGGCTGGCAGTTTCCTTCGTAAAAAATAGGCTCTCTATTAAATTGAACTCGTTTTGCTTTTTACCAAGTTTTTTACCATCACCAATCCTCGTTAGCAATGACGCAAACTGTTAATTACTTTGCCGCTGAACTTGTGCCAATTCATAAAATGTAAGTTCCAGCAGTTCTTGAAGTTAGTTCTGGAACAGACTATTCTCATCAACAAAAGAAAACACGTACTTAGCGATGTTAATGACAATGGTAGTAAGTTGAAGCAACATTTGTTTTGTTATATTTTTTGCTGATTTTATTGTTTGGATAGCCAATACACAATTCTTTTATATAATACATTAATGTGATCTTCACCATAGCTTCACGCATTCAAATGTAGGCTAGCTAATGCACAATCCTTTAATAGATTCTTGTCATCTATGCAACATAGCTTCAGTTAATACTTAATATTAACTAAACTCTCATAGTCAACGAGGGTTTTTGGATTAGTTGATTGTGTATAGGACTGTCAATCGAAAGGGTAAGAGTTCGATTCTCGTTGCTAACAAAGAAATATTTTTATTTATTTTATATTCTCTTGTTGCAATCGACGCAAAAAGCAACAACAATTCCATGATTCAATTATATATAAGGTTGAGTAAGCTGACAGCACATATCTGTCGGCGAATGTCAAAAACAGCTGTTTGGTGTTGTTATTTTTTACTTTGACATTCGCCGATTCAAATTCCATCCATCCAACGTTTTTGTTTAAAAAGGTCACTGGACACTTTAAAAAAGGAAACGTTTTCCTTGTTCCAATAGCTTTGGCGAAGCGCGTACTTTTTCGTCATTTTGAAGCGGTAGCAAAAACTCAAACTCCAAGTAAATTGTTTAACAATGTTTATAAATACAAATTTTATATAAAAATTCAATAGTTTGATTTCTAGTCAGAAATTTTAATTTGATTGTTTGCTTGGCTTTTTGTTTTAAGGCGAATTTACACATTTCATTAAAAACGATGATAGTGAACGTTGAACGATGACAGTGAATCAATTTTTAATTTACATTATTCAAAGTGTAAATTTGAAATTTGATGGATGATTCGGTGTTGAATGTCAAAATATATTCTCTGGCTGATTAATTTTATTGACGTTTAAAAAAATTAAGTAAATAAAAGCTATTCAGCAATTAAATAAAAAAAATATAAACTTTCTGCTTCAAATTATGTTAACACCTTTCAATTGTGTTTTAGTACGAATGACACATCAGTTCGGTTTGCTTTCACTTTCATCAAAAGTAGGAAGACCTTCTACTTCTTTCACTGTTCAATGTGGATGACAATCATCTTCATTTTAAAGATGAAACTCAATTTACATTTTACAAATCAGATGATTCATCCAAAGTGAAGGATGATAGTGAATCGTGTAAATTCGCCTTTACTTTGACATCTTGCGATCCAAGTTTTGTTGTTGTATGAGAACAATTTGATGGTTACTTAACCTTATATATAATTAAATCATGAACAATTCTAAGAAAAAGGTATATTGAAAAAAGTGTCGTTTTTCAGATTTCACTCAAGCAAATCAAAAAACGAAGCGTAAAAAGCTTCGCTTCAAAAATCAATGAAATCATGTCATTATAACATAGAGCAAAAACGAAGTTGATATCATTTATCTAAGTTTCGCTCTCCCATTTTCACTGCCAAATTAGAAGTTCGTTAAATAATTGCATTTTTCATTGTTGTGTCTACTGTGTTTTGCAGAATTTCATTGACATATAATGGGTATGCACAATTGTGTGGTATCGTTGTGATGTGGTTTCTTTATCTTAGTTGAAAACCACAATTATGAGCACCCTTTAAGATAAAGTTTGTGGTTGGGAACCTCCCGTATTCGCTTTTTGTTACTATGCAAATAATTTAACTTTCCAATTTGATATATATTATTAAAATATGACTTAAAGAAGTTTAACTTGCATTTTGAGCTTCTTCCATTTTCCACTGAAAAAATAACAGCTGTTTATGGAACTTTAAAAACCACGTTCGTTAAACATATCATTGGGCTACTTAAAATTACTACACTTTTGGTGTTTATAACTTTTATGCAAAACAACAACACAAATAAACACCGCTTAAAAAGGTGGTTTAAGAGTTTTAATGGAACTTTATGCTACATCCTTCAAGAGGTTTATTTTTTGCAAGATTCTACTTAAAACCTGAGATGCTTCCAACAAATCTGAAAGTACTCCAATGGACACAATACTGTTTGTTAACATCGGACTATTTAAAAGCAATAATGATTTGTTTGAAGCTTCTGTATCCTTTCATTGTGAAATATTCTCCAATGCACTTAGAGTTTCACTTAAGTTTATTTTTAATCTTAATGCAGATTTGTGCCTTTATACCTACCTCGTTTCACAAATGCTTTTAGCTTCTGGTTGTTGGAAAAGTGTTCTAATATGTTACTTCGCTTTGAGGATGAGCAAATTTTTTAAAATTTATGTTTCAACTTAAAAATATTGAAATTATTATAACATTAGAATGTGTTTAAAATTATTTTATTAGTTTTATTTAAATAACATGAATTTTGATGAAATAATAAACAAAATGAGAGTGCAATTTTAGTGCAGGAACGCAGAAAAGCACGCACGACTTTGCTTTTCTTAAGCACAGGTACGCACGTGCACGCACGAAAACATTTTTTAGGCACGTCTTCGGCGGAAAAAGCACGGCACGTGTCCACCTCTAGTTAGAACACGGACAATATGATGCGTCCTTTAGTGCTCTTTGAAGAATTGCAGTAGTAAAAACAAAGTAGTGCTAAAGTGCTTTTTTATAAATCGTTTTGCAAAGGCATTAGGAAAAATCGAAATAATTGAATTTAGAATTATGAAATACAGTAAAAATATATACAAAAATTATATTAAGAGAGATACAATTATTGTCATCTGTTAAATTATTATAAATAGTTCTTTTACGCCATTAAACCACCCTTCCGCCCCCTCATGGATCTGCGTCTGGTGACGCCTGCATTTCTGTAACTCGTAGCGATAGTAGTTACCTACTCATATTACCGATTTGACGTCACTCTGATGTCACTTTCACCTGAAATGTTTCTGTACGTATCTGAATCGATTTCTGTTCGATTCGTTCGTTCCAAATCGATAAGCTATCACATGTTCCGATTTCATTTCAATGGAACCTTTTAAAAAAGTGTTTCTCAAAAAAGTGGATCGATAACAATGTGTCACTTTTCTCACTGGCTTTGCGGCAAGTGAGAATTCTACCGATTTATCTAATGTCAGTAATGTTGTGTATTATTAAGTTATAAGTACTCGAAATATACCTTTAAAAATGGTTACTTTCAAATAAGTCGAATTTTTTCTGATTGAAATATTTTGTTATTCTTAAAAAAGTTTTAGTTTTAAAGATAATGCAATTTATAAATAATGCCTATTTACATAAAAGTTAAAATTTGAGCAAAACAGTATCTGTTTGAGCTATGAAAAAGTACCCGGTTGCATATATTTGCTAAGTTTTTCCAGCACAGCACTAAGTGTAAAATTATTTACATTCACAATCGTTGATTATTTCCGCAACCATTAATGCACATCATTATAACATAATTAATATTCTTATACTGCAAATATTAACTTTTTACTAGCAAGACAAGCCCCTATTTATTATAAAGTTTTAGCGCAACTAAAATAATATATTCGAGTAAACAGCTGCTTGTCATTTGACTCAATATCGCAACTTTTCTTCTGGATTTGTGTTCTTTTTCATCACGGTCCGAGTTTTTACCGATTTAAACGTACAGAAACATTAGTTGTCACGAAATCGGTAACTAGGGATCGATAACGGCTGACGTCACACAAATCGGTAAATTTCCGATTTTGTTACAGGGACGAGCTACAGGAGTTTTTGATGCAACCTAGTCTTAGATCTAACTTATCATCGCAGCGAAGCTAAATGAGTGCTTCAAATCGCGGGGATCGAGATGGTGGTACCAGAAAAAGATTAAGATGCTACGCTAAAGTTTACAATGATATGAAGGTTCTTATAATAAAATTATTTATTAAAACACATTAAACAGCTGAACGCTAACCACTGAACCATATGCGAAGGTTTTTCGAGCAGACATTTTTTTTCATTTATGTTTATTTTTAATTTTTTATAATCAATGTTCTTTCTGGAGAAGATAAAATTCGTGAACATTTTTTCCATTAAAAAAATTTAATTCCTTTGCAAAATTATTAAATAACTTATTTGAGCCGAAAACGAAACTTTCTTTTATCATTTTAGTAGGAAACAATTACTTATAAATGAACAATTTTTTACTCATAAATAATTTCAGTAATTACATCATTGGTAGGACTGAATTCACTAAATTGATAAATAAAAATCATAAAAAAATGGTTCATTGCCCCCATAAAGTTTTCGTTTTAATTCTAATTTTATTGTTTTCTAATTTCGAATAAATTTAGTTCTGCGAGCAATATTTCGCTGGCGACGTCCCTGAATATATCAATACTTTGTCCAAACAAAATTCAAATAACATTTTAACATTACTTTTAATGTCTTTTTAATCATATTATCGATATGCAATAATAAAACAATTTATGATTGAAAAAGATTAAATTCTGACTACAGAAAAAGTGCATGTCGATGGTTTCTATTTGAACTCGTTTTCGAACAAAAAAAGGTTCGTTTTTGAGAGGCAATTTAGTCAAGCGAATGAGTTCAAAATGGTTATTTTGAGTGCCGAAAAATAACTTTTCAATAGTATTTTTTTCAACTCGTTTTCGAACAAAAAAAGGACAATGGATGATTCTTTCTTTAACTTATTTCTGAAGAAAAGAAGGCTCGCTTCTGAGCGGCCTTTTTCTCCGACGAATGAGTCCAAAAGGGTTCATTTACGAGTGCCGAAAATAAACTTTTCTACCCGAAAAGGTTCATAAATGAATTCAAAATAGATAGTTTTGGTTCACTGGGTAAAACTTCGGCAGCAATATGCAAGGGAGTTTCTATATTGGGCTCCGCAGAAACGAGAAGAATTAATTTTTATTGAAGAATGTGGTTTAATCTTCATATTCAAAGATCACAACACAGAGCCAAAAAACACCACATAAAATCAATAAGATCACCTAATTGAGCTATTTTGTTAGGTTTTCTTATTAATTATTACCAAATTATTACCAAATAATAAGAATTTTTCATAAAGAAATCTTTTTAATTCCATAGAGAAAACCTTATAAAAATTTACAACTACTATCAAACATTTTTTTTAATAAGCTTTCTTATTAAATGATGAAATGAAGTGGTTTTCTTATTAATACTTTACTTTAATAAGAAAATTTTTTTTCACTATCCAAAGTTTAAGAAGAGATCACCTTAAATTAATAAGAAAAGCTTTTTGATCTGCTTTTATAAGATTTTCTTATTAAACACCTATTTTAAGAGGGTGATAACGGTAAACATGCTACTTATTCTTTGTTTTAGCTTTCAGTCGTAATTGTGAATTGAATTCATGAAGTTTATGTGCATTTTATGGATTTAATTTATTTAAAGTAAAATAAAAATATGTGATAATAGATAATGATACTTATGTTGGAGAACTTGTTTTCGACGAGGCTGAAATTCTGGAAACTCAAGCCATATTTCCGTCGTGGGGCTTGAATGACTCAATTTCGACTTTACTCCAAATTAATGGAGTAAACTCGAAGGAGGACCTTCAAAAAATGGAGATTGAAGATGTCGCCACTTTCTTTGAAGGCCTCTACAGCGCCGGGTATTTATTTTTTTTTGCTTTTTTTGAAATTATAATAACAGATGTATTTTATATATACATATATAAATATTATTTCCCAATAAATTGTAATAAACCATCAAATTGTCTTTTGTCACAGGTAATTAAAAGTATATTTCTAGGTAAAAGGTTACTAAGATTCCGTTTTGATTTAAAAATATTTCCTTATTAAAATTTTAAAAAAAGTTATTAAATCAATAAGATGTCCTCATTAAATTTTAAAAATAAATCTTATTAAATCTATAAGATTTCTTCTTAAAAACCAAGAAGTTTTGATAAGATTTTCTTATTGTTTTTAAAAGTGTAAAAAACAAAAAGATTCTTCTTAAAATTATGTGGTTTGCCTAATAAAAAAAGCTCATAGTTTTAGTAAGATTTTCTCTATGGTTCTAATAAGACAGTCTTCTCGGATGAAGAAGCCCGTTCGAGAATAGGTACAAGAGTCCACGTTATTATACCCACTATTTGGGGACGAAATGCTGCATCGATCAATGTTATAAATAAATAGTTGTGGTGTCGTTTTATCCAATTATTAGACGTGAGCTTATTGAGGAAATCAATTGTGATCAGCGACTAGGACATTCTTTTTTAATAATGGACAATGCTCGGATTCATAACCAAGAGAGACTCATGATATAATTAAAAATACTCATGATATAATCAAGAGAAATTAATGGTTTCATTTAAATTAAGAAAAGGTTTAATAAAAATAAATAAAGTTTCATTGAAAGTGAAAAAATTGCGTTTAATTTAAAAAAGGTTTAATTTTATTTAATAAGAGTTTTGTTTAGTTTAAAAAAAGTTTCATTCGATTGGAAAAAAGTTTAGCTTGATTTGAAAATAGTTTCATTTAATTTGAAAATGATTTCACTTGAATTGAAAATAGTTTCATTTCATTAGAAAACAGTTTCGTTTAGTTCGAAAGAGGTTTCATTTAATTGGAAAATGCTATATCTGATTTGGTTAGCTAGAGTTAATTTTATTATTTAGCTCGTATTTGTCTGTTGTATTGATTTAAGTGGCACAGACATTTTTTATGTATCCATATTTTAAATTCCTCTAGATTTCCTAAGTTCCTTTACATATGCCTGTTATAATTAAAAAGTAAAGCATGCTCACTTATGTTTCGTGTTACACTCAGTTTTAACCAACATTGTTTGAATATTTAAAGTTATAAACCAAAATTCGGTTGAGTAAGGACCAAATAAAAATTTTAATTTTTATACATAACGCCACGAGCTTTTACAGTCTTACCAATTGGTTGCACTATATCTATCTCTGCTTCACCATTGAGTCATCGATATTTTAAAGGGTTCAGTGGAATTCTTGGACATAAATGGATGAATCGCGGCGCAATTTTTGTTATTTTTTTTAGATTAAACCAACGTTCATTGGATGCCCCCTATAAATTATTGTGTTGATTCGGAAGATGGGTAAAAGCGGGAGGGTGGATAGAGAGTAATCAAGTGAATTTTTTTGTATAGAATGTTCTTAGTGTGGCAGAAAGTAGTACGAACATATAATATTCGATTTGAGGCAAGTGTTATGCATTTGCTTCAGTCAAATAAAGTTACTAAGTTTTCTAACGGAAAAGCGGACAATACAGGATGATAGTACTGGTTTATAGTAAGAAAACTCTTAAAGGGTTTTGCAAAGTAAGCTCGCTTTTAAAAGATATTGGCATTGCAAGTTTACCTCTTGCAGAGTATTTTTTAAAAATGAAGTGCTCATTAGAGCGTATCAAATTATAATTTTTTTTCGAAATTCGTATTCAAAGGCCGTTTCCACACTTGGTCAACGCAACTCCAACTCAAGTTGCTAGCCTGTGTATTTATACCGGAACCTTCAGATTAAGCAACTTGCACGCAACAAGTTCTCGGCGCGTCTCAACCTGTTCAACGCAACGCGGCTTTCCGAAATTTTCATCAGCGACGTGTTGCATCAGTTTGTTTGTTTTGTGAATTCAAGTATTTGTAGTGCAGTAGGCTTTATATTAATAAAGGTGAATAAGCTAATAAATTAGTTCCTAATAGAATCTAAAAGAAGAAGAAATAGTTTGCAAGATGAATGAGCAAGTGTTAAATATTAAATCAGTGCAAGAAGTCGAAAAAAATGCGTTATTATATAATAACAATTATTATATGTTGCATGACTTTTAAAGCAAGTCTGAAAGCATTCGGTTAATAGTTGCATTGCTTTTCAACTTTTTCTCTGTTGCGTTGAAGTTGAGTTGGAATTGCGTTGACCAAGTGTGGAAAAGGCTTAAGAGTTCTCAAAAGTTGCATTGGGAACAAATTTAAAGAAAAAAAAAGGATGCTTCCTCTCCCGCAAGCACAAAGATGCTTTTTGAGAAAAACAGTAAAAAATAGCGGCCTAAACATGCTTTGATTTTTTGTAAAAAAATTGCATATAATACTTAAACTAACAATATCTCGCCAAACAAGACGCCACTCTCGATTTCTACCCTCAGTGTTCTGTGTGAATGATATGCAAGTATACAGGTACTTTTGATTGTTATCTGATTGTCTAAATTTTGGTGGCATGGAATTGTTAACTTTTTCCTTAAATTTGGCCATTAAAAATTTAATATGATATATTTTATCTCTGGCATTAGAAGCGGTACAGAAGATATCTTTCTGAATTTGGATTCTTCAAATATTTCTGAAAGTAAATTTTTAAAAAAACCAGGTTAATACCTCGATTCCTTTTGGTGTTTCGATTTTTTAAAAAATTGTTCTTCCTAGCATGAAATTTACATATTATTTCGTCAAAACCTAAGCATTGAAAAAACTGTTAAACTAAAATTTTGAGTTTTTGAGCTTCCCGTTCGATGGGTCTTAATTGATTTAACAATTGTTGTTTAGATGTGTTTTAAAGAAATAATAACCATAAAGGAGATATGAGCACAATTGTAAAATTACATGATAGCAAGTATTTCTTTTAAATATTATAATCAACTCATCTTTCAAAGGCTATAACATTTAAAAGCGAGCTAACTTTGCAAAACCTTCTTAGGGTTTTGTTGGTTTAGATCAGTACTATTGACCTGTGTTGGTCTCTTTTTCGTAAGATTCCATGACCCTTAAATTGTGGCACAGTGTTATCCATCAATAGAACTAAAGTACAATAATTATAAACTGCATGTTCAAAGCTGCTTCTAAAAGTTAATTGTTTCAAATAGTTGGGTAATGAATTCCAAAGTCTAATGGTGCTTATCAAGAAAATACTTCTGCTGTTGAGGTAGTTGTGTCTAGGAACAATGATGTTGGTAGACCGAACTGATTGAAAAAACTGTAATTTCTCATAAAGATACCCTGAGCATTGTGTATTAATAAGTCTGTGTAAAAGATAATATTACGCAAATTCAATTATTGAACCAAACCACACGAACCAAACCACAAGAATTTCTTTACTTCTCAACGAAATATGGTCAAAACGTTGGATTTTAAAAACATACCTTGCAGCATTGTTGAACGCCACAAGGAGCTTCAGCTGCGATTGGGAATCAAGCTGACTATAGACAACATCTGAACAAGTAATATGTGCCATTTCAAAAGGTTAGTTTCAAAAGGGATAAAAACAAAAGAAGCTCGTATATGTATTTTACTTATAATGCAATTAATACTGCGTTTCGATGGCGAGTTGATTTGGGGTAACTAGGGATTAACTTCTCATGGAAACGCGAGTTGAGTTGAATTTCGTTAAATCTACGAAACTCCACGAAACTTGTTAGATTTAACTGAGTTCGATTGGATGAGTTCAGAAGGTGTAACAGTTGTTCATTTGTTGAGCATGTTTTTATTGAATTTATTGATTACTATTTTATTTCTGTCACTGCGCTGACATAAAATGTATTATACCGTTCAGCAGGCACACAAAGCAGCGGAAACTGATACTGATTAAAATCTCAAAATGGCTAGAAAATTTTGCTCTTTCTGAACGCGCACATTTATACTAAGAAAAAATGGCGAACGGAATGGTCGAAGTCCAACTCGACTCAATGATGTGCATGGAAACTCTTTCGAGCTAGAAACGCCATTTTGTCAACTTGACGAAAACCCAACTCAGGCTCAACTCGCCATGGTAACGTAGTATAATATGGCCAGTACAAGTTAATGTAGAGTTCATTATGAAACCATGGTTTTTCACTTTATTCACAATATCCAATTTATCAGTTACTATTTAAAAAGGTGGAATATCCACAAACCATGAATTACTCCTTGCAATTGATTTTAAAGTATTGATTAAACTGATTGATTATTGATTTACATAAGCCAAACTAGCTTGGAATAAGCTTCCCAGTGAACCAAAGCTACCGTTTTCGAATTCATTTACGAATCTTTTCCGGCAAAAACGTTAAGTTTCGGCACTTATAAATGAACTCTTTTTGTTTCATTCATCGGACTAAAATGCCTCTCAAAAATGAATCTTATTTTGTTCGGAAATGAGTTAAATAAGAACCATAAATTGCACATTTTTTTTTTAGGAATGAGCTAAAAAAAGAACCATAGAAAAGTTCTTTTTTGGAACTCGGAAGTAAACCTTTTTGTATTAATCGCCGGACTGAATTTTTAGCTTCTAAAATGATTGTTTTTCGACTCAAAATAAGTTTTTTATGAATTTTGCAAAAAAAAGTTTTTAGTTATGGGAAAAGTTTTCACGAATTTTATCTTCTATAGCAAGCACTTTTAAGCGACAAAATAAAAAATCAAAAATAAAAAAACATTCTATCCAAAAACGTTCGCAAAACTCTCACCTTACGCAAAACTTTCGCATATGGTTCAGGGGGTTGTAGTTAGCTTAAAAGCGTAAGCATCGTGCTTTGAAAAAGCTTGAAAAAAGTTGTGAAATGCTTTCAAGTAATTGTAGAATGAGCAAAAAGGAACCCTTGGAAAAATATTCCTTACTGTAATATTATTTCAAGCGTTTACTATTCAATCGGATGTAAGTATTGTTTACCATTTTTCTACAATACTTACTTTGCAATTGGAAAAAAGTGTTGTAAATGTGTTGTAAATTGAAAACAATTGGTAAATAATTGGAAATCAGTATTATTGTAAGTTTTTCAACTTTTAAAAACTGTTAAAAAATTGGGGAAAAGTGTTATTAAAATATTATGAAAGCTATTATTAAACAATTGGAAACAAGTATTATTGTAAGCTTTTTACAACTGTTTCAAAGGATTTGGAATGAATTATTTTGATGTGGCTCCTTTTTTAAAAGTAAAGCCACAACTTCCTTGCTCTAATTCTGTACATTTAGGTAAAATTTATAATGCATTTTTTAAAATCTTAAATAAAAACTTGCATAATCAATTTGGTTATCTTACAACTTTTTAATTTAATCACTAAGCACAAGCCACTGACATCAACATTTTTTAGTGATGGAACTTTGTTTTTTATTGCAATTGTAATTTTCAATGCTTGGGGAATTCCCTTATAATGTGAAAGTTGTGAAACTATTACCTTTAAAAGCATTTTCCAACCATGATTTAAAAACGCTTGTAAATTAAACTTTAAGTAAACTTACTAAAATTATTATTATAAAAAGCTCACTTTTATCATGTTTCGATACAATCTTACAACACAACTTGCATATTTATTACGTAGGCAAGTATTTTCAAAGCATGTTTGGAAAAGGCTGCAATTATTCTATTGTAGGTAAGCTTACTTCAAACACTATTACAGAATGGCTGATTGGGAAGTTGGTGACTGCCCACTTGTTAAGTAATGCCAGATCATAGTTTAATCTATAAGTTAAGTCTTTTAAAAGACCAGTAGGTCGAAAGAGGTACAGCTGAATGTCATCAGCATAAGCATGAACGGTTGCATATTTACAAACAGAAAATACGTCATTTAAAAAATGAGAAAAGTAAGGCACCCAAAATAGACTCTGGGGGCACACCGGCAGAAACAGAGCAAAGGGACGAACAGTTATTACCAACTTTAACCCGTCGCATTCTTTTATCTAGTTAATTGGATAGTTTAAATGCACTGTCACTAAACTTAAAAAAATGTTTATAACAAAGCGGATTGCTTTGATAGAGTCAAAAGCTTTAGAGAATTCTATAAGGCAAAGAAGAGTTATAAGACTCTTGTCATCCATTATTTTCATTACTGCAACATCGAACAACTGTGACCAGAGCGAAAGCCAGACTCCAATGATGATAAAAGATTGTTCACATTTAGGTACTCAGGAATCTGATCAGACATTATTCGTTCAAGAACCTTACTAAGAGTAGGGTTATTTGAACGAAACACTCTTGGATAACAGACAAGCGCGCTATCACTAGACTGTCGAGACCGCCAACTATAACTATATCTAAGACTAACATCATAAAAGTATCCATTTTCGTCAAAGGGTTGCATTTGAGCCATAGTTGATATCATGCTATGACCTGAGATAGCCCCAGTGGATACAATTAACCATAGAATCATTCATTTATAACAGAGAATTTCATATAATCAACTTAAGTTCGTGTAATGAACCCTTTAATGAAGAAAACCCCTTCCCATAACCAGCTATTGAAGATAAGAAACTTTACTAAGTTATGTAGGAACTGTACAAAACTATTGTAATATAGTCTTTTGTCTAAATACGCTAAAAATATAGGGTAATTAGCTTAGATGTGTGAAAGTCATGTTACGTGAATACTAAAGAACGAAAACGAGTTTATGCTATCATTCTCGGTCGATGAGGCCAATCACAATTTTTCTATCGGAAATGTTTTCCATTTCTAAGTATTACGGTACACGCAATGCACTTCACGCTCATTCTAGATGACGCAACTGTTTTTAAAGTTGGGTGTGGTTTTTATCGAATTATTTAAATTTGGTACTTAGAGTATATAAAAGTATCAAAGCTAATGTTCAAAATATCAAGTTTAAACCATTGTTTTTTTGGAATTTATGAAGGTTTTGCTATTATGAAGGCGTCACTTTGCTTAGGTTTTATAAGCGGAGTTTTCAGTATTTTTTACCAAATTCCAAATATCGAGTTCATAGTTAAGATTAAAAAATATATGTATGTAAAATTTGAAGCCATTGTTCTCACTTTTGTGAAATTTAAGGAGATTTAAAAATTTTCATTCAGTCACTTTGTATGGAAGGTAGGCGTGGTTTACATTCGATTTTTACAAATTTCATACTCAGAGTGCATATTTGTTTTGTTGTATTTTGTGATGATACGATGTATATCTAAATAAAGCTGCATAGTTCTGTGTCGATAAGCAATAACAGTTTAAAATACCCAAGAAAGTGTTGGCACGTAAAAAATTGTAGCGCGAGCTATATGAAAGATGTTGCGCTAATTTTTTTTATGGTAAGGAGACAGAATGGGCCTATGTAAAAAAAAGAACGGTCTAATTTTTCGCAATTTTACCTTCAGTTTCGTACAGGTGAAAATCGTGTTTTTTTTCTGTCGGAAAATGCTCAGAAAACATGCTGCCAAAAATATGAAAATGGAAAAATGGTAAACGCACACCTTTTCCAGCAAGCCTAAGGTGTCTGCTATGCAACTAAAAAAAACGGCAGTGATATGTCAACATACCTGGCAGTCACACCTGTTCTAATGAAAATGGGTATTTAAATACCCGACAGTCCATGGTGTGTACCAAAAATACCAATTTTTGCTATATGGGGAAAAATTTCGTTTGGAGTGAATAAAAAGCGCATTTAAATCGAAATTTTTGTTGTTTTATTAAGAAAACATGAAGTTTATAAGTAATATACACAAGAAATATACATTTATTGAGATTTACTTATCTGGTTCAACACCGTTGTGATAACCTAGGAAGCAAGTAGCGGGATGCAAGTTCACCTGGCACTTGAAGCAACCATATTCTGTATTGCCACCGCAATGCGGACAACGGTGTCGAGTTTTTAATTTTCCAATTAAATGATCGAAACGATCGTAACGCATTGCCATTTGCGCCTCGGAAGCCGCCGACTTTCTGCCCGGGTGATGATAATGTGACTTCATCATAATCGATTCACACACCTCCACTCGGAATTCGTGTTGTGAGATCACTGGCATCTTGTCATATTTGCGACAAAGGCAATGTATTTCCACGTATTTACCATATCCGCGTCGAACGCATTTGTAATTAATGGCCAATACCACTTCTTGCCTCGAATCCGAATTCGGTAATTGTTGATTGCATTGTCAAAAAGATCCATACCTCCATGCGATGATTGTATTGGTTGATCAAGTGGGGCTGTTCAATCATAACCATTTTTCGTTGCTTGCGATCATACCTTTTTGCGCAGACCAATAGTGTATGGCTTAGAAAATTTGATAATAAGGTCACGACTTGAAAGAAAAAATAAATTAAAATAAATAAATTTATAAAAATGGAATATTTCTGTGTATAACTTACCGAATTATCATTCGAACGCACCGCGAGAATAGAATTATTCTTATCGAAACAAAAGTCAGACGTCCCGCGAGGCTTTTTATCCATTTCCTTGACGTTCACTAATCGAGCATGATTGGTCCGATTATCACGAACAGTTCCCAAAGCGAAAAATCCATCGTTCGACAAACGAGTCATTAGCTTGTGACTTGTAAAAAAATTGTCAAACGTAACGTTGTGCTTGGCGCGGGCCTCTAGATGTGATAGAAGCGATAGAACAACTCTTTCTCCTAGCCCAAAACTTGGGTCCTCCTGTTCCGATGCACTAGCGTATGGAATGAGCTGATACAAGTAACCTTCTGCTGACGTCAAACACCAATACTTATAAACGAAACGGATTGGTTTACCCTTGATAAAAATTTTACACGAATGCCGGCCGTAGTAGGCAATCATTTGTTCATAAATCGAAAGGTTGTGAGAGAATATACCGATATGAAGGAATTTTTTATTTAATAAATCATACAATGCTGAGTTGTCGCACACGTGGATGAAGTGTTTGATTTGCTTGAATCTGTCCCTCGAAATACATACTTTAATCAGAGCGCATCCTAACGATTCTCGATTTGACCAATAATCATGTGTGTGCGGCATGGTGTGGTAACCCGGTGTTATATAGCACTCCCAAAAACGTTTTCATTTTGCTTCTTGTTGTAATGACTGATTTACAATTGTTCGCAGCAGCATATTCGTTGGTGGAAGTTACCAACAGTTTCAACACCTCCTTATCGATGAACAGTTCCCAAAGCTGCACAGGTTTGTTTCTTTGCACCAATCTGTTCATACAACGCTTTGTATGAAGTAGCCGTATCATCGAATGGAATCTTATCAAATTTATAATTTTGATTCTTAGACCATTTCGGTTTCATTGCGTCATCAATTCGGGGTCTTTTTGGTGCTTTCCCTAATTTCAGAGTTGATTTACGGCCACGACCACTAGATGTTGAGGCCACCGGCATATCATCTTCTTCGGGTGGATTTATGGCGTCCTTATAATCATCGTAAGCGCCAGATGGCATGTGTTTGTTGCCATCAGCGTAAACACACTCCATTTCGAACTGTCCAGCAATCTCACGAGGGAGCTCGGCTTCATCGCGCAACAATTGAACATTTTCCTCCAAGTCTTCATTGTCGCTAACAGCATCGACGTCATCGGGTGGCGTTATGACGATATCCACCGCGTTTGCATATTGGCCAAATACCTCTTCTCCATCACTCTCTTCATCAGACCAAACGTCTAAAATAGCCTGCAACTCGGTAGCAGTGAGCACTTTTTGTCGACGAATCATTTCACGGATTCAATTGATAAATTACAATCAAATGACAAACAAATTAATCATAAGAACTTGTCAAGCAAGAAAAATAATGGCATTTAATAATTCAATGCCACCTCGTAGAAAAGATAATTCAAATAAATTTACGACTGTTTCACATTAACATAAAATATTCACACCAAAGCCTGTCGGGTATTTAAATACCCATGTCATATCTCAGATGTATGCTCAGGTAAAATTTTTTTATATTTTCTATCAACTTCTATGGTCCCTCGGGAACACATTTCAGCATTTCATCAAAATCGTAATAGCAGGCTTAAATGGGTTAAGGCCAAACCAAGTAATGCTTAAGCAAACAAAAGTTTGAGAGCAAAAGCACGCGTTTATACAGGAATATATGAAGTCGCCCAAGTTTTGTTGCCCAAGCATTCCTTTCGTTCAGTTTTTCAACTTTCGTTTACTTTTTGAAACTTTAGAGAAAGCGCTTGACCATAGTATAATTATTATAAAGTAGAAGGGACAAGTTTTTCTGCGGTCAACGTATGTCAAACAAAAGAAAATCAAAACGAGAGCGTGCTATGGTTGCTATGGCAACTGATGCAAAGTGGAGATATCAAAAATATTTTGTGTCACACAAAGAAAATAAATAAATAAATTTCATGTAAGTTTGAAAAAAAAACTGTTATTGCTCGTTTTATGTTTTCTTTTGGTTGACGTTCGTTGACCGCAGCTCGTGAGAAAATAAGTAGTTGTCAAGGCTACCTGATAAATAATTTCACCACACACGTGACATCCTAGTTTGCTAAGCAGAATAGGGTTGCTAACAGTATTGAGAATGTGTTTAATTAAAATTTTATTATTTGTGTGTCAAATTTTTCAATGAAATATATTGTTTTTTTTGTGCATATTTTACCTTCACCTGGTCTCGTGGGGTACGTACACTGGCGATCAAAACTGAGTGCATCTTCAGCATATTTTTACTTATTTTACGGATTATTTTGAAATCTCCAGGGAGTAATCTTTATTATCTTCACAATAAAACTTAGTATCCAGTAAAAACTTGACTTAACGAAAATTAACAAATTCACAGAAAAACATAAGGCAACTGTATACACTCAGTTTTGAACTTCTTATTGGTTAGCTAGTATAAGTTAGATATCAGTAGGGAATCCATAATCCTTTGTTTTTAATTACTTTTTTCATACGCCTAGGCATGCTCTCAACTAAATTTTCTATTATTTGGCTTGGAATATTTTCCCATTCTAATTTTACTCGCCCCCAAAGTTCGTCCATGTTTGTTGGCGCTCGTTCATACTGCCCCAATCGTCTTTTGACCACAGCCCACAAATTTTCGATGGGGTTGAGGTCTGGACTTTGTGGTGGCCACTGCATTACTTCAAACTTTTGCTCTAGAAGCCAGCGCTGCACAATTTTCGCAGTATGTTTTGGGTCCCCGTCTTGCTGGAAAACCACTTCATTCTCAGGGTAGGCGCTTTTATCGACAAAGTCCGGCAAGTTTGTTTCGAGAAAACGGAGATAGTCTTCCTTGCGCATTATTCCTTCAATTCTAACCAATGGCCCCAAATGCCACCAAGTGAAACACCCCCAAACCATTAAGCTACCACCACCATGTTTGACGGTTTGTTTTACATGATGTTTTTGAAGGCGTTCATTAGGTCTATGCCAAAAATATTCTTTTCCATCACTTTGAAAACGATTTATTTTTGTTTCATCGGACCAAACTACCCGTTTCCAATCTTCCACTGTCCAATTTTTGTGACTTTTGCAGAATTTCAGTCGGGCTTTTATGTTTTTATCAGATAGAGCTGGCTTTTTCTTCTTAACTGCTGACACGTATCCAATTCTGTGAAGAGCTCTAAGAGCAGTTGGTGCGCTTACATTCTTATTTATTGCTAAAGCAGCCTGTTTAGGTGTTTTGGATCTTTTGTTTCGCATTTGGCGTAACATCAAACGGGCATCTGAGTCATTTAAAAGCCTAGGTCGGCCTCCAGCATTCCGTACAGGATCAACATTTCGTCGTTTTTGGACAGCTATTACGGTGCGTTGACTTACTTTTAATTTTTGAGCAATAACACGACGAATTTCCACTTTTAGTCATAGTAACTATGCTATTTTCAACATCTAATGCGATTTTTCTTATTTTTTAATTAATTTACTTTAACGCGACTTTATTCTCGAAAATTACCGCACACAATAAAACATAAGATCACTGCATAATACTACAAGTTAAAAAAAATGTGATTACATTTACCTAACGGAACATTTCCATTCCTTTGGAAACGCGTAGCCTTCTACGCTTTCAGTTATGCAAAGAGATCAAAACTGAGTGAATAAGGGTTGCCATATATTTTTGCTGCAATTCCCTTGTTTTTGCAATTTTATGTTACTTCTGCTTGCTATGTTTTATTGTTTATTTAATAAAGTTTAATTACTGAAAATTTCACTGAAATCCGTCAATAACTTAAAACGTTATGCTACTGTAAGTAAAAATATTTAAAACATGCACTCAGGTTTGATCGCCAGTGTACATACCCCACGTTCTTTTTCGTTTTGATTTGTTTGTACTATTTCTTTATTTATTCGTTCTCTCTTTTTTTTTCAACTTGGACTATTCTACAGTTTAAAGCAGTTTCTAAAGATGATCTCTGAATTTTTTGATACAAAATAATCAATATTTAAATTTTTATAAAGATTATAATCACTGGGGTTCGTATGTACCCCACAAGTTCAGGTATGTTACTCAGGATGAACATGCCAGGTGAAGGTTAAGCAAATTATGGAAAATTTGTATCGATTTTCTGTGAAATTTTACGTCTACCACAGCTTATAAGCTAAGCAGCACAATAAACATGTTTTTTTTTCAAAAGCTTATGGCAATCCTTTTTAACATACGTATACAATTTTTTTGCTGTAATAAAAAAAATACGTTAATTTATTGATTCAAAAGAATGCAGATCATACTTTTCGTCAACTTTTCTCTGAAACTTTTGTTTGCTTAAGCATAACTTGGTTGAGCCTATAGTCTGATTTTAAAGTTTCGAGAAATCTTGCTTCAAAGTTTTCTTATTTTGGCTAATGTTATGCTAGAACTCTAGATTTTGTGTGTTTATACTGCTATATGTTTGGTACATAGACGCTTCTCCAAGTTATTTGGGCAATTTCACCCGGCCTAATCATCAAATTTGCATTATTTTTATTATGTCTTCTTTTAACAAGAAGTTCATAAGAATCATGTTTTCCTTAAATTTTCAGCTTTTTTCTCAGTTGTCGCCATCATTATCAAAGCCATAACATGTGATGATCATTAATGTGACACTACATTAATGCGTTTCGTCATTAATCGTTATAGCCCACTGTAAGCTTGATACGACGAATTTTCCATTATTTTTTCTACCTTGCCTCTCATGCTTCATTGTCCCCGTTCGCCACACAGCCCCAAATTTCACACCCACAATAAAGCTGCTTGTAAATAACAAATATGAATATGTTGTAACGGGAATGACTCGCACTCACGCACACACACCAAAAAAACTGGAATGGGTTATGAAAAGAGTACCTTTTTATGGCTTATTTCGCGTGATAACTTTTCGAGCTTCAGCTTTTTTTTTTCTCAGTGCGTATTTATTTACACGTGAAGTTATATGAATTTTCGCTTGTTTTTACATTAACATATATTTCGCATATAACAACTTTTTGCTTTTAACCAGAAATCTCTACGGTATTATGTATATGTGTGTAAGACGACAAAATGTAAAAAATAAAAACAAAAGACAAAACAAAAACATCAGCAAAGAACTTTGCAAGTAGAAATCCATTTATTTTGATACCCTTGTTTGTGTAAATTTACATATTATTTTAAAAATGCCATTTCATTATTTTTTGGGAATTTTTTCATTTCTTTTTTATTACATTTTTATCATATTCATAACACCTCCAGCTGTGGAGGTGAAGAATGATTGTTATTAGATTACAGAAAAAACAAATTTAATATATTTTTTAATATGACGCGAAAAGCTTTCTAGCTGAAACTTCAATTAGTTACTAAGACGTTTTTCCGAATAATTTATGAGTTATGTTAATGATTCTCTCAGATTTGTTGGTAGTGTTGTTGTTGTTGTCGAATTATTATGTGTAACAGAAACTGTGTAGGAGGTTAAGCCTTGATATTGCCAGCATGATGAAACCTTCTCATTATTGAGGAAAATGTACGAAATTCTGGTAAAGAGTTTCCTACAGTTACTTTGAAAGTAGGCTTAAAAATTTGTTTTATCCCAAAACTAGCTTTGTTCAGCTAGTAAGATAAATAATGTTACTTTAGCCAAACTTTAAAAGTAAGACTGTGGAGTATTATTTGTAGTGGAACTCCCAAATATTTTACGATAATAATCGTTGTCGTTATCGGTCATTACTCGTGCCACGTTCATAGAATATTACAGTTTTCGCTAACAAACGATATCGAAAATCGTCGTTAACGCGTTTTGGAATTCCACTACTGGAATTGAAAAAACAATATAGTATGTTTGCATATAAACGTTATTGTTCGGCTTATGTAGTTTATATGATTTATAATTTTTTCCTGTTGACCTTCCTGTGGTATGCCGAATTTTGTCGTTTATAACTTATTCAAGAGAGCAAAAATGGTTTTGTGTTTTTATATCTATTTATTTTGGTAAACTAGGTAGAAAGAAGAAAGGTTAGCCAGAATTACTGTAAATTGCGAAAATCGTGAGGGGACAAATGTGTCCCTTATGCGTGAAATGGTTAATTTCAAATTTCCATGCTTCGAATATCAGCAAAAAATGCTCCATTCGGTGTTTGCTTATTACCAGGGCTAGAATTTCGATGCCATGTCATCTTTTTCTGCTGCTTCTAAGACATTTCCTGCTTATTTATGTTTCCATTACGTCCATTTATGTTTCCTAAATTCCACATATGAAAAGTTTTTAGGACATTTTCAGTTTGCATCGTTTTTTGGTTTTCAGGTCATTTTTACTAGATTTAGGGCATTTTTTGGTCATTTTTAGAGTTTTTAAATTTATTTTATTGTCATTTTTTGGACGTTTTTAATTTTTACAGCATTTTTCGGTTTTTTAGTGTAATTGTTTTGTTTTTTTTTTCGTTCTAAAAAATGTTTAAATGCAAATTTTTCAACACATTTCTTTAACACTAGAGTCCCTTCAATCAAAAACATTACCTCTCGACAAAGGAGTAGCTTAGTTTATAGACGTCGATGTGTGCGGGTTCACAGCTGTTCGTTAACCCGAATCACCCTGAGTAAATTTTTTTTAATTTTCAGAATGACCTGTTAACGCAAATATAAAATGGTTTAAACGACAGGGTGTTTCGGGTTAATATATACATAGTTTTGTCTATCTACAAAGTAAGCTTATAGTTAACACAGGGACAGAGAAAAAAAATTATGTCCGACATTCGTTTCAACTTACATGGAAGTAAAGAAATATTTGCTTATGAAGCAATGACAATTTAATCTTGGCAATGCACAAAATATAATCATCATTGTTCAACAAAAATTCGCATTTCTCCATTTATATAATGAAGTATTGATTCCATACAAATTTAAAAAAATATGAAATTAAAAACTTAACATATACATATGCTGCGAATATAATGCTGCTGGTAATATCTATAACAAATGTATATAACAGAATGATTGTGTTCTCTTCTTAAGATATTAAACTCATAATAACTCATGAAACATTGATGTATAGATAGTAGGTATATTCCGTGTGCAAAAAATGAAATCTTCTGCGCAGCTACGTCAGGCGGGCTTGTCAGCTGTAACAAGTTGTGAAAACATACAAAAGGAAATGTAAAAAAAGCAAAAAGTAAGCACAATCAGCACAAGTGCAAGCATTTTAGAAATATTGGATTCATTTAGTTTAATTTCCAATATTGTGCACTTATAGTTAGCAAGGTGTCAAAAATAGCTTTTTTAAAAAACGCATCTTTTTTGCGGTTTATTATACAGTGTTGCGCAAAACAATAGCAACAAAATCGGTACGCTGCTACAAAATCGTGTATCTTTTTAAATATTAGAGACACACAAAAAGGATTATAGGAACCAAAGCATATATTCATACATTATATTAAAAACAAATCATATTCCAATTTGGTTTTGTTTTCTTTATTAAATTTAAAATTAATGTGACTGCATTCAGTTTGTCTGGGAGCAAAACAAAAGCAACATAATTAATATTTGGTGTAAGATTCATTATTTTTGATAACCGCTGCACACCTGAGCGCCATCGACTCTATTAAAGTAGATTTGTTAGTATTAGTATATGTTCCCAATTAAGTTTCAGCGCTTCATACAGTGCAGTCTTATTGGAAAACCTTTGACCAGAAACTTTTACCTTCAAAATCCCAAGAAGATTTTCAATGGGATTGAAGTCATTGTGATTGTGCCGGCTAATCATGGACTTGAATCCCATTGCCTCTAATGTAATCTTTGATGAGCTTTGAAGTATGCTTCGGGTCGTGATCGGGCTGAAACGTTCACTGAAGCGACATATTCTACTCTGAATGTGGTCGCATCTTGCTAATCGATCCATAATTCCATCGATTTTTTGAAATGGTCCAACTTCATTATAGGAAAAACAAGTCCAGACCATAAAAGTTAATGCCATCGCCTCCGTGTTTAAAATTTATTTTGCAGTTTCGGGCTTCAAGTCGTTTACCTGGGTGGCGCCATACCGTGCACATCCCATCTGAATTAATCAGGTTGAACTTTGATTCATCGCTAAAAAAAAAGGTTTTCGACTTTTGAACGGTCCAATTTAGGTGCTCTTTTGGAAGACTGAGTCTAAAAAACAATAAATTGCAACTAGTTGTCACAATTTCAGACAGAATTGTTTAAATTGTAACACCTCACTTTGTTTTTTATCAACGGCTCGTCTTCGAACAGTTCCGTGATGGATATCTAAATCAAGTGTCCGAAAAACCTCTTTGGATGTGGCAAATGCATTTCGTTTGAACACACTAAAAATGTTCCTGTCATCAAGCAGCGATGTCTTCCGCGGTCGCCCTCTTTAATGTACCGTTGTTACGTCTTTTGTGAAGGTATATTTCTTTATTAATCTGCAAACTATTGACCGATTAATATCAAACTGTTTCAAGTAAGATTTTTGCGAATTTTCGTTTTTATATTCGGAAATAATTTGTAATTTAAGAGCTTCACAGTATTTAAAACGTGCCATTATAAATAAAACAGTCAATGTCACAACTAGCACAAAAAAAAAACTATACTTAAATGTTTATGACTTACAAACAACACGTGCTTTACAATAACGGAACTTTTACCAATAATTCTTGGAACTTCTGTTCTTTTTTTACATTTTTCAAGTTTTGTTGCTTTTATTTTGCTCACAGACAAATTGAATGTAGTCACATTAATTTTAAATTTAATAAAAAAAAAAAAAACCAAATTTGAATTTGATTTGTTTTATATATGATGTATTAAGATTACAGAGAATATCCAGATTTATATGCTTTGATTCCTATAATCATTTTTGTGTGTCCCCAATATTAAAAAAGATACACGATTTTGTTGCAGCGCACTTATTTTGTTGCTATTGTTTTGCGTAACACTGTAGATATGATCATAGTAAGCAACTTTTGTTCTAGCATTTTGCAAATATTTGCAATTAGAGGGCGTGGCCCGACCTTTATAAATTCTTTTTTTAAGAAATGTTAATTTTATTTTAGCTTAGGATTGATATGATCTTAGCCAACAATTTTTGTTTTGACGATTTTCAAAAATTGTAAATAAGGGGGCGTGGCCCTACCTTCATATAAATTTTTTTAATGTTAATTTTATTTCAGATTACGATAGATATAATTTTAGCCAACAACTTTTGCTCTGACATTTTTCAAAAAATATTAACTAGGGGGCGTGGCCCAACTTTTATGTCAGAAATAGTTTTCTGAAATAGTTTTATTAATTATTCAAATAAGTGAGCTTCCCTAAAGTACAATAGCATTTGAATGAAGATTTAGTAGTTTTAACCTAAGTTGATCTTCCTCAGTTATTTCTTTCCCGTTCCATTCCTTTGGGTCTTAAAGTTATACCGGATTTCTTCAATAAATCAATTTGTCTCCTCATAACTTTCATTCGGTCAGCTTATATTTCCAGTTCAGACTATTTTCCTCGAGGTCTATATAGTTTAACGAAGTTTTTTGACACATTAGGGAAGCAAATAACAATTTTGAGTCGCTTCTTCGTTTTTTTCTAACACACTCAATTTTTAGTTTTTCTAATCTCCTTACTCTTTCTTCAGAATTCCACTTATTATTTTCATAATAAAAACTTTTTAAAAATTTAACTTTATCATTTACCTCGGAAGTATGTTTGTTTTGCAAAATTGATTTATCAGTGAGGTAAGAAATAGAGCAATTGCATCGGCCTTTTACCTGCCGAGATCTTGTATAAATTTCTTTGTTTGGAGCCATGTCTTCATTCCTCTTCACCACCGCAAAAACAAGTCCAGATTTATATTGCTGCTGGAAGATTTGATATTATCTAATGGTATGTTAAGATACATTTTATAGACAGCATTGCTAACAGTCGGCAGGATATCAGTGTACAATTCATTTATTATTGCAACATCAATCATTGATATTTTTTGCATGCAAAATGCAATTTTAAAATAAGCAGGTATATTCTTATAAATTGTGTTGGATTGTACATCTTCTTCAGCTAAAGCTTCAATTATTTTTAACACATCTTTTAGTTCCGAATGTTTTTCACTGTCAATAATTGCACTGCCCGTAGCAATTTTAATCGGTGCAACACAAATAGAATTCAAAGAAACATATTATTTTAATTGATCGATGAATTCTTTGTCAATAGTGCTAAGTATGATCTCTAAATCCTTATACACACTCTGATATTGGTTGGCGAATTCAATCAGCAAATCGCTCAACTGAATAATTTGAAAAGCAATATCAACCAAAAACATAAATCTGTGTCCTTGCACATTATTCAACGTGTTAGGATGAACAATACCTTTATACGACTGAAAGTTTAAAAAATTAACCGCTATTGGGTGATATGCAACATTTTTTGAATTCATGAAACCAGCAATGTTTTTAATTTTAGTACTGAAACCATCGAAAACTTCATCAAATTTTGCCACCATATCTTTTGTTACATTATTGGCTGCATGAACAAAACACTGTTTTAGACTTAAAGTTTCAACTTCCTTTCCAGCTCCCTTGGCTTGAAGACTTAATGATTTCTCGTCGACAATCATTCAGGCATTTATTGAAAGCTTTAGATGACGCTGCGTTATCTGCCATGCATGCATTTAACTTCAACAAGAACTTCGATTGAAGTAACTCCGATGAATTGATAAGATGATCCATTCTTTTAAGACTATAGAGCTGGCCTTTTAGTTGATATTCAGTGCTTTTCGTTGGCACTTTTTCAATTGCAACAACAATTTATTTTTATTCGCCTTCACATAAGGCAGTTAAAATAAACGCCTGCAATTTATGAATACCCATCGTTGTTTCAGCATGATGTAGCGTAAAATTTGTCCCATGATCAAGTAAATAATTTAGTTAATACTACTTACTTACTTAGTTGGCGCTACAACCGTATGTCGGTCTTGGCCTCATCTAAGAATTTGCCCCAGCCATTTCTGTCTTTCGCTTGCTGGAGCCAGTTAGAAATTCCAAGCTTCGTCAGGTTGTCCTCTACAACGAAGAAGCGGTCGTCCTCTTCTGCGTTGACCGCCGCTGGGTACCGAATCGAATGTTTTCTTCTCTGGAGCATAGTGTTTCATGTGCTGAACATGACCAAGCCAGCGATGCCATTCGATTTTAATGCGCTTGACTTTGTCGATGTCAGCGTATAGCTCATACAGTTCACCATTCCACCGTATTCGGTACTTGCCATTGACGCAGATTGGTCCATAGATCTTCCGAAGACTATTTCTCTCGAATGCTCCTAAAGTCTTTTCATCGCTCAGCGTCCAGGTTTGTGATGCATAAAGTAGGACGGGCATGATAAGCGATTTATAGAGCGTGATTTTCATTCGGCGAGAGAGGGCTCTGCTTCTCAATTGCCTACTTAGCCCAAAGTAACACCTGTTGGCAAGAGTTATTCTTCGTTTGATCTCAATGCTGATGTCATTGGTTGAGTTTATGCTGGATCCCAGATCAACGAAGTCCTTCACAACCTCGAAGGAGGTATTGTCAACTGTAACGTGGGATCCAAGACGCTGGGACTGTTTGTTTGTTTACACCAAGTATTTCGTCTTATATCCATTCACTGCCAGACCCATTCGACTTGACTCTTTATTAATTAATTTAGTTAACACGCTGTAGATAATTCCACAAAACACGAAATTTTTTCTTTATATCCCTTCGACATTCTTAATATCAACAAATTCAAAATTTCGACTGTTTTGCTGTAAGGAACATGCATTCTTAGCATTCTGTATACGCATATCTTTTTAGTTATCATATCCATCTCTACTCTTTTGGGTTTAGTAGACCTCAAAATTTTTAATTTATATTCTATCCTCTTAATTTTTTATTTTTCATTGAAATAGAGCTCAATAGTGTCCTTTTTTTTCCTTCAAAGTGTTTTGGTTCCACCATGATTCCTTCTAAACGGTCATCGTATTTCTTTTTAGATTTAAAAATAAATCCAATTTTTTGGCAGCCAACCGTCTGCCACTCGAACCCCCAACATCTTTCAAAAATGAAATAATAGCAGATCGATCATAATTTGAACTTTTACGACTTCCTGTTCGGAAATATGAAATCAAGAACGTCAGAGTTCTTCAAATTATTTTTGCATCGGAATAATCTTGAAAAAGACATTTATAAAAGATTTTCCAATCATAAACTATTTTGAAATATTTATGCGCATGTAATACGATACTAGTATACATACACAAGACATGATGTGACTGCGTTGCGCCTTTCAACTACAATATTTTTTTTCGTATTGATCGTGAAAAATGGATGAGTGATCGAGCTTTGAGGTGTGAATGTGCTTCATGAATGTGTTAATTGAATATGCTGAATGTGCTGCTTTCTGTAAATGTTTTCTTGTATTTTATTCTTTGATTAGATTGGCTCATTTTCGAATGAATTTTAATTGTAAAATTCAGGAAGATATCGTACATATGAGAATTTATCACATGCCCCGTTGATTATTAAAAAAAATGTTCGTTGGATAACTTAAAAATAGACACGGTAAATGACAAAAAGGGAGTTTATTACATAAATTTTTAATTTAAATGGCTATAACTTTTTTTCACTAACTCTGCTACAGAAAACCATTATAACATGTTTGTCAGTTAATGCTATTAGCTTTAAAAAACAACTAAACATTTTTAACTAGCACAAGCCGTTTCAGAGTAATAGCCTTTTAACTAAAGGAGTCTTTAGGGTAAAAGAGTGACACATACTTTACGGCACTGACGTTGATCCTTCAAATGAATTCATGATATCGAGGCTGCTTCTTTAAGTTGATCCTTCAATGAATTTACAGTATACTTGGTTGTTAATTCGAAGCAGTTTTAGGGGTGTGCACCAGGCTCTGAATATGCCCAAAAACACCATAATTTTGTATGGAGGATTAGGTTTTTTGTTCATATATTTTAAGGTATGTGTTTTATTTTATCCATATTGTCGCTGTTTGGAATAGCTGCTAAGAAAGTCTTTTCAAAATGGTTACTAACTCTAAAATCTACTTAGTTTTAGAGGTGTGCACGCAAATTGGAAAAATTGAGGTTTTTACATTTTTGCGGTTTTCGAGCTATATACACCTGATATATGAACGATCCGAAAATTTTTTTATGTATAAATATATAATATGTTTTATAAAAACTCATTACTTACATCGAATTCCATCAAGAGAGCTTGTCTGAAGAAAAGACTTTAGCAGAAAAATACGACTGAATAAGAGTGATTCCTTCCAAGGTAGCTCCATGTACAACCCATATACCCTAAACTATTAAATAACAAAAAAAAAAAAAAATCACAAATTGTGACTGAAGCATTGGTCTTCCATATAAGTATCAATTTAAAGTTATATGCTTATCTCGAAAATTTAAAAGAAATGACACCTTGCTACTTATAGTACGTGTAAATTTCATTTCCAATTGTGTTTTATGTAATTAAAAATAGTACTTAAGTTTTAGATAATTTTTATTAGAATAACAAGATTTTAATTCGGGCCAAGCAACAAGGACTACGCGAAGACTTACAAGAAATTATGTAAGAATGAATTGCTAAAAAATGTAAAATTCCTGATTAAAACTCTTGTTATACATTAAATGATTTGTTGTTTCAATATTTATGACTGAGGATCGTGAACATGATTTCTCACAATTGTATTCGTCCAGCGATGATGGACTTAAAATTTTAGATTCACTAAAGTACAAAGATGGAGCTATTTACAACAAAAATACGAAATCTTTGGCATCTTGGAAGATGAAAGTCCCGACGGTGATTCTGTTAATCAGTTCGCTTTCATGGCTATGCTAAAAAACCAATCGCCACATTAAGACACCAGCGGTGGGATTTTCGGATTACTACTTGTTTTTCAGTTTTGCTTTTTTAAAGTTTGTATTTTTAAGTTTAACAAGTTTTGCTGTTTTAAGTTGCAATTTAATAAAATTTTCGTTTTTTATTATAAGTGCTTACCACTATTTCTTTATTTAATTTTCGGATTCCGAAAAACATCCGGGCTCTAAAGACTAAGTTTTTAACTTTAATATCACAGTCAATGTTTGTGCGAGATCACAATGTTTTATATTATTTGTTGCTATAAGTAATCTATAGCATTCGCACATTTATTTAACCCAAGCGCAAATAAGTTTAACCCAAACGCAAATCAATTTAACCGAAACGCAAATTAAATTAACCTGAACCCAAATTAATTTAAACCAAACGCAAATAAGTTTAACCTAAGTGCAAATTAAATTAACCTGAGTGCAAATTAAGTTAACCTAAGTGCAAATTAAATTAACCCAAACGCAAATCAAATTATACCAAATAAAAATTGATCGTAAAATTGAACTTTTTAGTTATGTATGTTATATATAATGTAATATTCTCCTTATAAGAAATTATTATTAAATGTTAAGTTTAGATTTGTAAAGAGCTTTTGGAATCAATAAAATCATGTCTGTAATGTAGTTGGCACAATCGGTGGCTGTAATTCGTCATAAACTACTTTCAATGATGGTTTGCAGATTTTGATCCTGGTTCACTTCGACTAACATTATTCGAGCATGAGCTTTAACCTTTGATAAGCATTTTTTATAGGGTTCAGCATTGGGGAGTAAGAAGGTAGATATTTAAGATGTAGGTCGGTACTTGCTATCGTAGCACGAACTTGTTCCGTTTTGTGGATCCTTGCATTGTCCAAAATCAAAAACCCTTCTTGGAGATTTTCAATAAATTTTTGCAAAAATGAACAAAATTTGTCAGAGTTGCATGTTGAATTTGAAATTATGAATAATGCCATTACTATTGATTGCTGCAATTAAAGTGGTATCGTGCTCTGCTACCTGCCTTGGAACGAGCTTGGCTTCTTCTTAAATGTAAATTGAAACCACATTTGTCAATAAATAAAATTTGATCTCTTCTATTTGCAACCCATTGCGAAATTTTACGTTCAATTTTTATTTGGATTAATTTGATTTACGTTTGGGTTAATTTAATTTACACTTAGGTTAATTTAATTTGCATTGAGGTTAAACTTATTTGCGTTTTATTTAAATTAATTGGCGTTCAGATTAATTTAATTTGCGTTTGGGTTAAATTGATTTGTGTTTCGGTTAAATTGATTTGCGTTTGGGTTAAACTAATTTGCGCTTGGGTTAAATAAATGTGCGAATGCTATATTATTGTTGACTTCATCGAATATTTTTTGCATGGACTGCATGTGCTCCATAGTTTTAGGAGTAGGTTTAGAAAAGCCTCCTTCGGTTAATTGATCTACCCAGGTTAAAGAATTGTTGTTTTCGGGAAGAACGCGAATGTTTGGTACTTTCTTATAAAGCTTATGGCAAATGTATCCAGTTTAATTTTCCAGCCCATCGTAAGCTTGGTTATTGAGCTCATCTTCTTGAATTTTTTCGTTAAATTGTGGTGGCGAAGAAACAGTTCTAAGAATTAAACCTGTAATTACATAAAGATATTTATATAAGTATTATAATTTAAATTTTTTATTGTTTGCATAAATTACTTGTAAGAAATTTTGCACGTAAGTCTGGCGTATCATCCACCTCAATGTTTGCGCTGTGAGATAGCACACCATAGTTGTAACCAAGAATGTAAGACCATAGGCGGTACTTGAACTCTTGTTGGTCTGGATGGTCGTGTAGGCATCCTTTGGTGCGAATTATGCCAAACAAATTTTCAAGCACATCCTTGTTGGTTTGAGCCTGGTCGTCATCAGCTCCTGGTTGAGCCCGTACGTCAAAACATATTGAAATTGAAACAGATTTTTCAGTTCTACATGAAACATTTTAAGCGCTTTTGTGCTTTGTAGAATACCTATTTAAAAGAATTAAGTTTAAATTTTTTATTTGGGCAGTGAGTCTATTTTTTATTTAGTGAGTCTATGGATAAACTTTTTACAGGCTAGAATACATTTTGAAATAGTATATAAATAAAAACTAATGAAATAGTTAAGAACAAGATGAAGCGAAATTTGACTGAATATTAGAAATTACATGTAAACAAAGTAGATTTACCACAATGAAATTAAATTAAAGCATGCGACAGTTACCTTTCTGAAATGGCATTAAGTTTTTCTTGCCAATAACTCGCATGCTAGACATCATTTCTGTCATTTCATCAAGTATTTGGTTTTGAACGTCAAGAGCCAAGCCGTAAGCATGCGTTCTTTCCTGTTGTCACGTCTTAAAACCCTCCCGTTCATGACATCAAACCAGTCGTTTTCCTATATCAAATAAAGGATTGCAGTACTATATATATATTAACTACACATTGAAATCAAATTACAATTTTTAATAATTGTGAGCATTCATCCCAATTCATTCTGTCCATTTATTTAGAAACCAAGACTGGCTGCTCTGGTGATCGCCATTTCATTTGTATGGGAAAAAAGTATTGTGGCCATTTTCACTTCTTGGCGCTCAGGCCCTACTACATTAAGAAGGTTTGGCAAGATCTCATGAGTCTCAAGAAGCTAAGAAATAATTTTCTTCTCTACAGGAATACTATTTATCAGGAAGCCTTCGTCAATGAAATGATTTCTCAATAATTTCATTAAATGTTGTACATCTGCAAATACAAACAATTTTGCATCGTCATAGATGAACCTAAAATAAACGCATACAAATGTTATTGTTTGAAACTTTGAGCCGAAATGGGTATGAAAATACAAAAGTTTTATTTATTTTTAAATGTTACCAAGGTTTTTCCATATTATCTTTTAGCTAAGTTAGCATTCCCCGATTTCCACCTTCTAAATTGCATACTGCAACCACATGATACCCGCATTCTCTTACTTTATTTAGTATATTCAAGAGTATATCTTTGCTCATTTTGCAGTCGAAATAAAAAATTGGCTGCTTCTATTTTGATATCAATCTTAAGTTAAAAAGTAAATATATGAAAGAATATGTAAAATAACCTTTTAACATTGCCAACTGGACATAACTAGCAGCAGCTAAAGTTGTATCAGAACTCCAGTCTTAACATTTTCTGTTTTTCGTCCATCTAAGTCGTGACTGAAAGAATTTGAATGACTGGCCAAAATACCTCGTCAAATCTTAACTTTTCTTACTTACTTACTTAGTTGGCGTTACAACCGTATGTCGGTCTTGGCCTCATCTAAGAATTTGCGCCAGCCATTTCTGTCTTTCGCTTGCTGGCGCCAGTTGGAAATTCCAAGCTTCGTCAGGTTGTCCTCTACTTGGTCTTTCCAACGAAGATGCGGTCGTCCTCTTCTGCGTTGACCGCCGCTGGGTACCGAATCGAATGTTTTCTTCACTGGAGCATCGTCTTTCATGCGCTGAACAAGACCAAGCCAGCGAAGCCGCTCGATTTTAATGCGCTTGACAATGTCGATATCAGCGTTCAGCTCATACAGTTCATCATTCCACCGTATTCGGTACTCGCCATTGACGCAGATTGGTTCGTAGATTTTACGAAGAATCTTTCTCTCGAATGCTCCTAAAGTCTTTTCATCTAAACTGCTCAGCGTCCAGGTTTGTGATGCGTAAAGTAGGACGGGCATGATGACCGATTTATAGAGCGTGATTTTCGTTCGTCGAGAGAGGGCTCTGCTTTTCAATTGCCTACTGAGCCCAAAGTAACACCTGTTGGCAAGAGTTATTCTTTGTTTGATCTCAATGCTTATGTCGTTGGTTGAATAAATGCTGGATCCCAGATAAACGAAGTTCTTCACAACCTCGAAGGAGGTATTGTCAACGGTAACGTGGGTTCCAAGACGCTGGGACTGTTTGTTTGTTGACACTAAGTATTTCGTCTTATCTGCATTCACTGACAGACCCATTCGACTTGACTCTCTTTCTAATCTGGAAAATGCTGCACTGACTTCGCGCGTATTATGGCCAATGATATCTATGTCATCAGCATACGCAAGCAGCATAACACACTTGTAGAATATTGTGCCACTACGTCTCAGATCAGCAGCTCGGATGATCTTTTCCATCATTAGGTTGAAAAAGTCGCACGATAAGGAATCACCTTGTCTGAAACCTCGTTTGGTAATAAATGGTGGGAGAGGTCCTTCCCGATTTTAACTGCGCTGCTGGTGTTGCACAGTGTCATCCTGCAAAGTCGTATTAATTTTGCAGGAATACCAAATTCAGACATGGTGGAGTACAGGTGCTTCATTATTGGGCTGTTGAAGGCGGCTTTGTAGTCGACAAAAAGATGGTGGGTGTCGACTTGTTTTTCTTGAGTCTTCTCCAAGATTTGTCGTAGCGTGAAAATCTGGTCGATGGTGGACTTTCCAGGTCTGAAGCCACACTGATAAGGTCCGATCAGTTCGTTTACAATGGGCTTCAATCTTTCACATAAAACGCTCGACAGGACCTTATATGCGATATTAAGAGGGCTTATCCCACGGTAATTGGCACAGATATTGGGATCGCCTTTCTTGAGGATTGGGCAGAGCACACTGAGATTCCAATCGTTCGGAATGCATTCTTCCGACCATATTCTGCATAGAAGCTCGTGAATGCATTTAAGTGGAGCTTCGCCTCCGTTCTTAAACAGCTCAGCAGGTAAGCCATCAGCTCCCGCGGCTTTGTTATTTTTAAGCCGAGCTATAGATGTCAGAACTTCATCATAGTCGGGCAGCGGAACCTCGACGCTGTCATCCAAAATTGGGGTTTCCGGAATATCATCTCTATTGGCGCGATTGTTGTCAGCGTCGCCATTTAGAAGCTCAGATAAGTGTTCCCTCCATAACGTCAGTGTACTCTGGACATCTGTCACTAGATTCCCGTTTTCATCCTTGCAGGAAGAGGCCCTGGTTTTAAAACCATCGGCAAGGCGTCTTATTTTTTCAAAAAATTTTCGGGCCTCATTCCTGTCACCAAACATCTCAATCTTCTCTTGCTCGTGCTTTTCTGCCTTTCTTTTTTTCCGCCTGAAAATATGTCTCTCTTCCCTCCTCTTTTCTTTGTATCGCTCCTTAGCAGCGCGCGTTACAACCGACTGCAGGGTGGCTTTGTAGGCGGCGTCTTTTTCTGCAGTGGCGTCGCGACACTCCTGGTCGTACCACTGGTTTCGGCGAGGGCGTTGGTAGCCAATCACCTCTTCAGCAGCCGCACGCATGGAGTTGAAAATGTGTGTCCACTGTGCGTATATATCATCGATTGGAGGATTGCTTTGAAGCAGGAGTGAGAGTCGAGTGGCGAAAGCATCGGCTGTCTGTTTCGATTGCAGCTTGTCGACCTCTAGCTTTCTATGTGTAGGGTTGCGTGTATTCTTAGCTGCGCACAGACGTGTACGGATCTTAGCTGCAATAAGATAGTGATCCGAGTCAATGTTTGCACCACGGATCGTGCGTACATCCAATACACTGGAAGAGTGCCTTCCGTCGATCAAAACGTGATCAATTTGATTTTTTGTTTTTTGATCAGGGGACATCCAGGTGGCTTTATGAATATTGAGATGCTTGAATCTAGTGCTACTTACGACCATGTTTCGTGCTGCGGCGAAGTCAATCAGCCTCATTCCGTTATCGGAGGTGTTGTAATCTTAACTTTAGCAGACCATTTTTGAAGGGTGCTGACCGAAGGTAGTGGAAAATTTGTCTCGCAAAAGTTTGTACGCTTTCGCGCTAGTGGAACGCAATGTTATTGAATAACTCATGTCTTCCTTCTTCCATTGTTGCCTCTTCAATTTATTGATCTGACCTTTAGTAAAAATTGTGCTGAGCTTTTCCTCTAAGTTATTTCTTGCGAACACTGCATTTTGTAGTTAATCTTTCAATGCAGTCATCTCTTCGCATTTTGCTTTGTTTTCCTTTTGTATTATGAAGTTTTCTAACTGTATTGTGATCTACAAAGAATTTAAAAAGATATGTAATAAAAATTTTATTTTGTCTTCATGGTCCTTGAAACTTCCATTCGCTGCAACCACTGCTCTGTTAAGGTTTTCAGCAACACCATGATCGGAACTTCTATTCGTTGCAGCAAAAGAGTTTTCAGCAACACCCATTTCAGAATAACCAGGTAGGGCCGACTCGAAGAGGAATTACGTAGAAAGCAGAGAAAAGCGAGCTAGTTGTCAAAATCAGCTCTTCATCTCGAGTTTCTTTATGTTCATGTTTCGCAGTTGATTCTTGGTTAAACTTATTTTATTTTTTTTCATTTTTGCAAACTGAACACTTCCACGCCATTTTATAGTTTTATTTACACTGTTTTTATAACATTTTCACTCAAATTTACACAAACTTAACACACGTGTCCGTACTGTTAAAAATTTGAAAACATAATATTCTTATTTCATTTGACGTTTTTACGTACTTTGTCATTTTGACTCCACTCTTCGTTGACGCGTGAGTGCACTAAGCAAAATGGCTCTACCTGGTTATTCTGCCATGAGCAACGCCATGAGTGCCACTTTTATTCGCTGCAACAGAACAGTTTTCTTTGTTGTCGTCATCGGAGCAGGGCGTTACAACAACTGCATTTGATTTATCCATTGATGATTCAATTATTTTATAGCACTGCTGGATCCATCGTGTTTGAAGAGTTTTCAGGAACACCATGAGCTGCTTTTGAGCTGGAATTATGGAGTCCAATCCCGGAGGCTTTTCTCGATCCCGGGATTATCGGGATTGAAAATCTCAATCCCGGGATCCCGGGATTAGTTCGGATTGAAAGGATTGAAAATTTTAAGAAGTAAATAATTCAAAACGTTTTTAATACAATTTATGGTTATTTCTTACTTGAAACTAAAAAATATAAATTAATTCAAGTATAAAGTAACAAAAACAAAACAAAACACATTAAGGTGATCACAATTGCGTTGTTTTCAGTGTAGTTATAAAACCCCGTGGTCTTGTACCACACTTTACCGAACGGTTTTTATTTTACATGGTTGTTTTGCATGGAATTTCTAAAAACCAAAAATGTGGTAATTTTAATAACCGCAATGATATGTTTAACGAATGTGGTTTTTAAAGTGCCGTAAACAACTGATCGGTTGCCAATTATTTTATAATTGCAAAAATAAAATAAGCTCAATATGCAAGTTAAACTTTGTAATGGCATATATTAATGAAATTTATCAAATTGGATAGTTAATTTATTTGCATAGTTACAAAAAGCTATAGTGAGAGGTTCCCAATCACAAATTCTATTTTAAAGGGTGCTCATAATTTTGATTTTCAACTATGGCAAAAAAAAAACAATACTACTATACCACACAATTGTGAATACCCTTTTTGTTAATTAACACAAAAAGCTTAAATAATATTAATGACTAGCACATTGTATTAATTTTACCCTTTCAGTGGATTTGCCCAATATATTGGACACCAGAGAAAGTAATATGTATTTATTATGAAAAGCTTTTTTTAAATCAAATCGTTTGGTTCTATGAAAAAAAGATGAGCCAAACTGATAAAAAATAAATTTAGAGCGATATTCGACAGTAAAATCAGTTGATTTTCGATTTTGTGCCGAAGAAAAGCAAAAACGATTTTTGTTTGGCCTATTTGATAAGACAAAATCAACCGGACAAAAATCAAATTAATGTTTATTTATCTTTTTATGGCGTTAATGATAATAATATTAATAGGATTTTAAAACAAAGATCTAAAAGGTTGAGAAACATTTAAGGGATTAAAAAAAGCCGAACAGGAGCAAAACAGTTTTTTCTTTGTAAAGGCTTGTAAAACGTAGTAGCGCAGGTTAAAATGAAAGGTATGTTTTTTCATCTTTCAAGGACCTATATGATAGGAATATTACCTCAAAAAAATTATTTTGTTCTTAGTTAAGCCTAGCCATTGAAAGTGTTACAGAACAAAAAATAAAAAAAAATACAGAATACAAAAATACAAAAACAGTTTAAGGTACTACTATATAAATGTTACACTTTTTTTGTACACCGTCTTTATGTTTTTTGTGTTTAAGGCAAATTACGGTTAAAAAAGACTTTTCAAATTAAATTTTTGTTTAATATATTAATTATTTTTAATGTAATACATTAAGCAGATCAACGCGTTTTATTTTTTTTATTGGAGAGTTTTGTTCGAATATTATTACATATATAATCCGCTGATGAGAAGCACCGTTCTGATTCTATGCTAGTTGGAGAAATAGTTGTTTATTAGTCTTAAGCAATATGTAAATTTCGATCACGATTGCCTTCACCATAAAAAAAAATTATTTCCTAAGTCAAAATATATGACAATTTTAAAATACATAGCAGACTTCCCGATGTTGCAAATTCTTCTATAACTTTGTAAAGTCTTTGCTCCAGTGATTCACACTCATCGTCCTAGCAATCTTTTTCAGCCTCAATAAAAGTTTTTTCTTGTTCTATATTCATATCAACTTAAAATGAAATGTTTGCATTTACACGAATATATTATGTGACAGAAATTTTATATTTAAAAATCCCGGGATCCTACAAAGACAATCCCGGGATTTAAATCGTCTTGACTTCCCTAGTTGGAATGAACAGATGGAATCATGCCCGGGCTTCAATTTTCTTTGCCTTGCACATGAGGGCGTATCGAATTACAACTTTTTTCGAATTTCACATTCTAAGGATATTCGAATCTAAATTTTTGTGATATTGATAACATTGTTAACATTTTGGAAATTAAGGAAATTATCTTCGGAACCACTTCTGGTGCCCGAGATATAAAAACTTATATTCAATTATTTTAAAAAGTTACAAAATTGTATTTAAGTACACAATTCTGAAAAACTAAAAAATGCGTATGCAAAAATATGCAAATTATTAATTTCCCAAATTTAAGGAAAACGTCAACACTATAATCAAAATCGCCAAAGTTTAGATAATCAGATAGCAATCAAAAGTTTTGTGCTACCTCAAGTGTACCTTTAGATTCGAATATCCTTCACACAGGACCTTGTGGGGAAAAATCGCATCGTATTTGGCCGGATATTGTTAGTTTAAGTATTTATTTACTTTTGATTTAAGTCATATGTAGTTTTTCTTACAAAAATCAAAGCATTTTGAGATCGTGATTTTTGGATGTTTTTCTTAAAAAACAACTTTGTCCTTGCGGGAGAGGAAGACATCCTTTTTTTTCTAAAATTTTTGGATATCTCGACCATCCAATGCAAATTTTGAGACCTCTCAGAATACGATCTAAATTTTTCGAAACGCCCTAATGCCCATATATGACTTAATTGCATATTTTTCAATAACTGAAGAGTAATAAAGTGCAGTGATCAGTTTCGCAGTGATCAGTTTCGCAGTGATCAGTTTCGCATTGCTGCTCATGCTGATTGGATGCGTCTATTAAAATGGCACTAGGTCGCAGTCCTTTTGCTGCTGTTGCTTCTGTTCCTCGCAGTATTTTTCAGCGGTTGCAAGATATTTCTAATGACCTCATCCGTTGTCAGTATTGTAAAATTGAAAAGCGTAAGACTACACGCAAGATTTGCAGTTGGTTTTAAAAAACTAGTGTGCGATGCACTTGCTGTAACATATATGTACTTTAGGTAAATGCTGTTGCATTAATGAAAATTGAACTTTTTGTCTCAGTTAAAAGGAAAAGTAAAAGCGTTGTATCTCTAAAAGTATGGTAAAAAGTTTCATGCATTTAATTCTAAGCCAAAAGGGGGGGATAAAAGGACCTAGTATTTATCACTACGAATAAGTCAGGTGCACTTGATTTCTTTTTGTTTTTTACTATTTTTGTTTTTTATACCCATATATTAAGAATAAAATGTTTCTAACAGTAGGTACTTCAAAACTAAAACTGAAAATGTATTTTTCTGAATATTTCAGATTATTGCAGCAACATGTCTTCCACAAAAGGCAACTGATGCCTCAAAAAACAACATTCAATCAAAGGAATTAAACGCATTCAAAGTGAAAAAACACCAAGTTTATAAAACCTAATTTGTTTGTAATGAGCACCAGCCTTCAGAAAATTAGAAAAACACAAAACATGAAGACATCAGGTGTAAAACGGTTCTACCACGAAGTGCGGTATCTAATTGCGGTGTGGCTTTTAGCGGCAGCCATGGAAACAGCAGGTGAGCAATGAATGATTGAAACATTTCTAAGGTTAAAAACCATTAAAACAAGTAAAAGTTTAATAAACTTGCGTCAAGTTTTTTTAATATTCTATTGGCGAAGTGGTCAGTTTCAACATTTTTCCAGGAATAGTTTTTATATCTAACTATGAGCTGATGAAATCTGTGCATTTCTATTGGTATTTGCTTGTTTTTGTGTGAGTGAATAAAATAGGGTTTAACCGCTGACAGCGATAAAGTTTAGCTGGACTAACTTTTTCTTATGCTTGCGACTGTAAGCCAATTTATGCAATCAAAGTAGTTGAAACCAGTTTATGTTTTTTTCCGTTCTGATTTTATTAACCAGACCTCTTTCTTACAGATAAATACAGCATGCAAACAAAATAGGCAACACAGCATGAAAGTGCAAATGCAGACGTTGCAACAAATTGAGTTAAAAGCTACTTATTTGCAGCATAGCAAATAGTTTATCAGGCTTAGTTTGATTTAATTGGTATGCTCTACGAAGTGGACTAAGGCAAAGACTTGAAGGCGCTCTTGGGTACAGAGAATCCGATGTAATTGACCATGTGGTCAAAATCACTTAGTTTCAATCATCAACAAGAACTGTGCCCAAAAGTCTTTGATACTATTTGCAAGATTTATACTTTAATTTTGACTTCTTCCATTTAAGAAAAATTCGGCCTTAAATAACACTTTAAGATAAAAACACTGAAAAAATGACAGTTTATTCCTTTTAAACTTGTCATTCTTTATGACAAGTTAAAATGTGGCTAATTTTGCTTATGAAGAATATCTTTTAATATGTCAAAACGAAATGAACGCGCTCTGCTGATGGCGGGCGTTATCTTACTTGGCAAAAGAGAAAAAAAAGTAGAAAAATTAATTGGCAAAAAACCCGAATTTGCTTTCATTCTGCTTATACATATTTAGCTCAGTCAAAATATGAATGTGGATGTATTTGGAATAAGTCTTTGAATTTCCTTTAATGGCAGCCCTCAAGTTTATTAGCAAAAGTTGATGCAAGATTTTATTTTATATTCATGCCAAGTCCACAAACACACATATTCGTGAAGACATGAGTGCAATCCCAATGTGCACAAAAACGAATGCGGATCCGTTACGAACCCGTTACGAATCCGTCAGTACGCACTGCGCTTTCTTATGTTTCGACGGACCCGTTACGAACCCGTTACGAATCCGCCAAAAGATTCTGAAACGGATTCGTATATGAAGTCCGAAACGGATTCGTATCTGAAGCCCGAAACGGATTCGTATCTGAAGTCCGAAACGGATTCGTATCTGAAGTCCGAAACGGATTCGTATCTGAAGTCCGAAACGGATTCGTATCTGAAGTCCGAAACGGATTCGTAACTGAAGTCCGTAACGGAGAGAGGAATTTCATACGAAAAAGGATCCGTTCCGGATGCGAAACGCAATCCGTTTCGGACAAAATGTACGAAGAAGTGAGTTCGTTACGGATTCGTAACGAATCCGTTTGGCACACTGGGATAATATGTTTACACGTATGAAGTTGTTTGGAAAAATATGAAAATTAGTTGCGAAAGAACAAACATGAATGCGATGGCAAAGACCTCGCCAAGCTTCAATTGAACCTAGTTGCAATGTTCTAACTCCATTAAGCTCTTCTAATTATATTCAAAACATCTCCTGAAAGTAATAACAGCTATGGCTTCAATATAATTTCTTGTTTTTTGATGAGATTTTTTACCTGTAGGTGAAGTAAATTACAAAGTTTTTGAATCCAACTGGATGAAGCTTAATACGACAGAATAGTTCTTAAATGTTCGGAAAGTGTCAAGGAACCTCCTTCTGACGCAATCTATAATTAGCCATCCACAACGGATTGTTTTCATCATCATTTGCTGGAATATGGCTTTCAACATTCGTAGGCAGTTTGAGCACTCAGCGGCTTTTTGACTTTCCCGCACAGTAACTTTAAATGCAACACTGGTAACACAGAGAATTTTGACAAAAAGGGGAAACAAGTGAACTTTGTGTACTCATCAAGCATTAATTTTTGTGCTAAAAACAATCACCAAAACCAAAGAAAGGAGTGATAAAAACAATGGTGACCATTAATTTCAATGGTCAAAAAGTGGTTAACTGAATTCCTTTGTGGTTATACCAGCACAAGTGACTTTGAACGTCCACGTCACCCAAAAGATATTATCCCCCCAGAAATCACCAATAAAATTCATGGAATGATATTGGACGATCGGAGAATAAGTGCGCCGATCACTTAGGCTGTAGGCATCTCAACTAAGAGGGTACATCACAGTTTATATGAATATTTGGACATGAAAAAGCTATCCACGCGATGGGTGCTGAGATTACTCACACTTGACCATAATCGCAGCCGTTTGACCACTCCAAATGAGCGTTTGGTTCAACCGCAATCCGAAGGAGTTTCGAAACCATAGACGAAACATGGATACATCACATTACACCAGAGATCAAGGAACAGTCAAATCAGTGGACTTCTCTCGGTGAACGTGCACCAAATAAGTCCAAGGTTGTCTGTTGGCCAACAAGGTCATGGGGACTGTTTTTTCGGGTCATTTATATTGATTACATTGAAAAAGGTAAAAAATCAATGGCGAATACTATTCACAGCTGTTGGACAGATTTGACATTGCTTTGAAGCAAAAACGATCGCATTTGGCGAAAAAAGTGCTCTTCCACCATGACAACGCACCGGTTCACACGTCTGTAGTCGCCATGACAAAAAGCATCCTTAAATTGGGCTAGCTACTCCATCCACCATATTCTCTAGATTAAGTCCCCTGCGACTATTACTTATTTAAAAACCTTAACAAATGACTCGGCGGTAAGAGATTTAGATCTAATATAGATGTCTAGGCTTGTGCTTAACAGTTCCAGAGACGGAACAGACATGGTACGATTCTTTTGTAGAAAGGAACTATTTCACGGAAACTTGTCCGCGGAACTATCTAGTTCTTTTATTTATTTGAACTACAGAACTATTTGAAGCATTTATTTGAACTGTTTGCTTGATGAACTGCGAAGAAAATTTGTAAAGCTCCATATACAATTTCAACACATCGCTCTGACTAGTCTTAAATTAAATAAAAAATAATTTTTTTTAGTGTTTTTATTTCAATCTTTTTAAATTAAAGAAAATATTTTATATAAAAAAGAAATTTTTATCATTTTGCAAATAATTTCATTTAGTTGAAATATAAAATAAAAGTAACAAAATTGTATCATTATAAAACATATTATAAAAATTATCTTTGTTAAAAAAATGGTTGATTTTGTACTTGTGTTTTGTACTTTGCGTTTTGGATTCATTATTTTTTAAGCTTTGAATTTAAATTCATAAAATTTACATGAATTGAAAACTATTTTCACACATTACTACTGTTGGACATAAGCCTGAGACTAGGCAACAAAGTAAATATTAATTATAAAGTAAATATTAATGCAATTATCTTACAGACAATAAAATATTTCCTTTTCTCGCCTCTATTTTAGTTAAGCCCGCTTTAGAAAAAATTTGTTCACACTACAGATCTGCATAAATAGATTCATTCAATGGTTTCAAGTTCCTTTAATTTTTCATTTCCCTGCAAGTCGAGACAGGCAAATAGCAAGTTGGCGTGAATCATAGACACACTCTAAAAAGTTTTTTTTGAATTTTACTACAACTCTTGTAGGCAACAGTTTTGCGGCTGTTTCTGTAGTAAATTTACACACCCTTATTTAATTAAACATATTGTGTTCTATTGACTTGTAGTGAAATTCAACAAAACTTGTTTATGTTTGAGTTAAATATGTAGCAATATAAATGAAAAAATATTGATATTGTAGTAAAATTAAACATCAATTGCTATCATCTGTGTAGTACCATAACAATATTACTACTCTCATGTTAGCAAAATTCAACAACTAGAATTTTTTTTTTACTACAATTGATGTAATCTATTGATATTCTAGTAAAGGCAACATTCTTAGTTTTGACATTCTTAGTTTAAAACATAATTTAATATATCTTAAAACTTTACACTCTTGACGACATGTGCAGAAATAAATTTGACTTATATTTACTGCTTATCCTTCATTAAATTAACACTATAAACACCAAAATGAGACATACACACTTGCATAAAGAAATTCCTGCCGATTTGTACCCGAAAGAAAAAAACAAATGAAACACAGATATTTTTTATAGATTTTTATTTAATTATTAGCATATTGCCCATATTTACCCATTTTGTTGTTTTGTACAACATAAGATACTACAACATAGTAAAACTTTTACTAAAAATCGAGTTAACACTAAATTTTTTTCAATTAAAAATCATATAACTCTTATATAATGATCCGTACACGTTGACAAGCAAAGTCGACTAAATATCTGTTGAAAATATTGTCCATGTTTAATATTCAACATCTGTTTCATTAGTTCAATTTTGGTAGTAATATAAAGCATTGTAGTCGATATTGCAGCAAAATTAAAAATTTATAGCTTAATTTTGCTAAGAATAGTGTTTAATGGTAAATACTCAAAGGTCAATATAAGATTTATAGTAAAATTACACATCAGTTTGAATTTCAACAAAAAATTACTATAATAATTATAGTAAATTTATATTTATTTTTTAGAGTGCAGCCAAAAAATCAAGTCACCAAAAGTAGACAAGTTGAAATGAAGAAACTTGATATGTTGACAAGCTGAAGTATAGAAACTTGAAATGTGAGCAAAAAGCAATTTTTTTGCCTACTAATTGTTTGTTTACAAGTCGGTTTACGCTGTTCGTAGAATTAACTTCGTGTCGTCATTGCAAACTTCGTCTCCCGAGTTGAGAAACAAGTTTTACTTGAAAGCATTGGATTGAAGTTTATGTTAGATGTGGTGTTATTTTGTTTAGTTTTTTGTTGTGTTTTTAGATATATATTTTGGTTGTAATTATAAATAAGACTTTACGGCTGCACGTACAGTGGTTGTAAGTACGTGCTTTGTGTTAAATGAAGTGTTTTGATATTAAATGTAAGCTTATTTTTATAATGATGCTGAGCACAGTGAAGTTTTTTTTAAGCGTTAAGCTTAAGGCTTAGCTTTTATTTTATATACACATTTGTATGTAGAGTGTCTCACAAAATTGAGCATACACGCATCATAAATTCATATTTAAGCGATTTCAACTCAAAACAAATTTGTTTATTCTTGTTTTGAGCTTACATTCTTAACTTTAAACTGTGCAATAATATAATTATGCGCCAAAAACAATTAACAAGTGCACTCTTTTTTTATGAAAAACAAAACAACCCACAAAATCATCACAAAATTGAGCATACACTTGCCGTTGCTATGCGATATGCAGGTATAATTGCAACGGTACATTGAAATAAGAGGCGCAGTATGATTGATTGTTTGTTTTGCGCAAGCGCAGTGTTGAATAAAACTGAATTTGCCATTTTGTGTAAGGTCATGGACAGGAAAAGAAGACGATCTTTCGACAAGACAGTTAGTAGTAAAGTTATTTTGCGAAGGTAATTCGATGCGACAAATAACATGCAATAACAATAGAGTTCAGCTACTACAGCTTTTTCGCACTTTCTCCACATTAGACTATCTTAAGAACCAACTTAATATCATTGAAATATCTTAACGATATACATAGATAAAAGTGGTCCAAAACAATCCAAAGTGAGAAAAATTTACCCACCATAATATGGGTTGGGCTCAGGGACAACACAAGACATAACAACTAACACTGCGTTAACATAGATCTAATCATACATTAGTTTTCAATCTACTTTTGAGTTGACCTTTCGATAAGTTAGCATCAAAAAAGCTACAGTTGTTAACAAAGGTACTCATGCGATGTAAAGGAGCAGTAGCCATATAATTTGTGCTACTAAAAGGTAAGTAAATTAAATTGTTAGCGTTTCTACTGCTTCTACGGTTAGTGTTAAAATTCATAAGAGTTAGGAGTTCCGGTGAATCGAAAACACCAGTTATGAGTTGGTGTAAGTAGACGATATCAGCAGACTTCCTTCTCTCATTTAAGGATTGCATTTTTAATAGTTTTAAACGATCCTCATAAGGAGGAAGATTTAAAGTGTCAGTTCCACTTAAGCCCCTTAGAGCAAACCGAACAAAACGTTTTTGAATTCTTTCTATTCGTTCAACATGTACATTGTAACTTGGAGACCAAACTTGACTTGCATACTCCAAGTGAGGACGGACAATTGAATAATACAGCGTTGTAGTTGCAATCATACTATTAAATTCTTTGGCCCAGCGTTTTATAAAACCGAGCATAGAAGACGCGTTTTTACAAATGCTATCAATATGAACGCTAAACGATAGCTTAGAATCCATGCATATACCAAGATCTTTGACAGAATCTACACGATTTAAAGCCCTATCTTTTATCTTATAATCAAAAATTAAATTATTCTTTTTTCGCGAAAAGGTCATAGTTTGGCATTTATCTGGATTAAGAAACATATTATTTTTAGAACACCAAACTTCAAAGGATTTTAAATCAGACTAGAGTAGAACTGAATTGTCTTTAGAATCTACTGTTCTGAATATTTTCATATCATCTGCATAAATGAGCAGATGAGAGTATTTGATGATAATGGGTTACATCATTAATGGCTAAAATAAACAGAAGTGGACCAAGGTGGCTACCTTGAGCAACACCTGATGCAGCAATAAATTCAGCAGACTATACACCTCGAAATCGTATTTGATAAGATCGCTCTGTCAGATACGATTGAATCCAGCTTACAAAAAATTGTGGAAAACCCATTAACTTTAGTTTAAATATAATTAATTTGTGTGGTAGTTTATCAAATGCTTTACTAAAATCAGTGTAAATACAGACAGACCTGGTTAACAGAATAAACTGAATTTAAGCAGAATGTTGTAAAATCGAGGAGATTAGTCACAGTGGATCTGCCAGTAACAAATCCATGCTGACGAGTTGTTATGACCCTCCCACAATGAATCTTCACACGATCATACACGATCCGCTCGAAAAGTTTTGGAATCGATGAGAGTTTAGCGATAGGCCTATAGTTGTTTACATCATTCCTACAACCTTTTTTATAAATAGGACTTATAAAAGATTTTTTCCAAAAAAGTGGAAAATTACATTCCCTAATTGATTTATTGAATAATATGGAGAGTGGTTGGCTTAGAACGGAACCACATTGCGTTAACACTGCGGCAGGAATTCCGTCAAGTCCAGCATTAAAATCTTCTTCAATCGATCCAATATACTTTAAAATATCCTCAGAGCTAAAAGATATAGGGTCCATCGAAACCCTGGGTGTAGAGTTCATATATTCAAAATAATCTTCATCAGGATTAAAAGAGTCTGAACAGAATGACTCTTTAAAGAGAGTGGCAAATAGGCCACAAATTATAACGGGATCGTCAGTAAATCCGTCAGAAGTCTTAAATGATAAAAGGAATCCATCAGATTTTTTTTTGGGGTTTATGAAACCCCAGAATTTCTTTGGATCAGACAATATTCTCAGCTTAATATTGCCTAAATAATTTTTATATATGGTAGCTGAGCAACTTTCAAAATCCAGAAACAAACGCTTGTAGGTTTCTAGGTCATTTAAGCCTAAGCTACAGACATATTTATTCCATGCCCTATTCCTGTTGTTGCGAAGAGTCTTTAATTCCCTTGTGTACCAAGGGTAAGCACAATTTTTCGCAAATTTGAGGCTGTATGGCACGGACTCAGAAAACATAGTAAAGATTTCCATATAAAAAAAATTAATGGAATCTTCAAGATTATTACCATTAAAATATTCTAAAATTACATTAAGTTTACTATGAAGTAAATGATTCAACCTCAGAAAGTCAGCTTTTCTGAAATTGAATTCATAAACTTTATCTATTGAATTGGAATGCACTATATTTTCCCTGTAAACAGAAGTTAGAGCATGAAAGTCCCTCTTAACAATCACGTTGTTACAGTCTGTAGTTAAGACCAGGTCAAGAAGTCTTTCACGACTATTAAAAATACAACTTACTTGTTGTAAGTCAGAACAAATATTATAAACAAACATATGCTCTTGGCGTGTCTTCGAATTAGATGCACAAAAATATGTATCATCGTCTGAAGATTCCCATTTCAAGTCAGGCAGATTAAAATCGCCCAACAATAAAATGTCATCACTAACGTCAACAATATTTATAACGTATTCTATGCAATCCGCAAGGCTTGCATAAATTTCCACACTGCTCTTTGGAGGAACATAAGCATTAAATACATATACATTAGAATTACAATGTACAACCTCCTTAATGCATATAAGTGCGATATTAGAAGAGCAGGGAATATCGATAATGGAACTAACGAAGGAGTTCCTAACAGCTAATAAGACACCACCACCGACAGCAGAAGTATTGCCAGCGTATCTGTCTTTTCTATATACTTCAAAACTATTATCAAACAATTCCAAGTCAGTAATGCTTCATTTAACCACGTTTCAGTCAATGCAATAATATCTTCAGACAAATTTTGAGACATTGAAAATATGTCTCGCGTCTTAGAGCGTAATTCCCTTACATTTTGATAGTAATATGTTGAATAAATAATAATAATAGTAAAGGGATAGTCTATTCAGTTTTTTTGAGTTTGACGAACAGGTTGACTCGTCCTTCTAGACTTATTCTTAGGCAGAAACTCTGAAACGAATATATTATCGGTCCACAAATTAGAATTTAAAACATTTGCAAACTCTTCAGCTGGAACTGTGAGAATGAAGGAAGCGTGGGAAGGTTTATTCCCTATTTTTTTACATGAAAAAAAGTCGTTTTGACTCAACAAGTTGTTATGTTTGATAAACGTCAATACGTTTTCAACAGTTGTATCAGGCTGAAGACGTGAAATAAATAAATTTTTCCTCCTTGGCACTGCCCTTAAATTTAAATGATTTGTGGGTTCAATAGGAGGTAAAACTGGACTATTAGCCAAAGGAGAAATATTAGTAGGTGACGAAGAAGCAACTGGAGTATTTTTGTTCAAAGATGCTTTGCGACGCTTATTTTTGTTCTTCCTCTTTCTTTTTGAAATAGAATGGTCTTTTTCTGATGAAACAATAGTTTAAGTCACGGAAGAAACAGTCTGACAAAGAAGGTGGGACATTTTCCGGAATAGATATTTCATCATAGACGCTGATCCTGGGTGTGGCTCTAATTTTGCTAAAAAATGTGACAATTTCTCTAAAATTGTTATTTAACGTATTAAGACTTTCCCCATAAAGCTTTATTTTTGAATAAAGTTCAACTGGGGAAAGTGCCCTACACGAAGCACAGTACCAGCGAAGACCTGACCGTACAGATACTAAATCGTCTAGACATGATTTAGAAATACCGGCACAAGATGCATGAAACATTTGCTCACATGGACCAGAACAACTAAACATGGTGTACAGAATGTTTTGACATTTGCATAGCTCGTTCAAAGAACAAGCGACAATATTTTCCACAGAAAAATATTCCATGTTTAAAGATTGAAAAAGTAAGCAGATGCCAAATGTGCTTTTAGGGCTATTATTTTAACACAACGAGCGCATAGTTAAGTTCAAACAAAGAACAAAAACAACAATCACTGAGACTAAGATAAACAAATCACTGCACAAAGAGGAAAGCAAAACACAGCAAGCATGCAAAACAACAAACACTTTGTTAATATGTTTAAAACATTAAATTGAAAACTAAAATGCAAGCTATTACTTTACGCTATTTATATTATGTTATAATAAAACCCAAATGCAAATATTACGTTAATAATTATTATTGTTTATTATAATAAACACACTCACATGTATTACGAACAAATAATTTTTGGAATAAAATTAACAAACAAAAAGTACACTTATTAAAACAAATTAACACAACCGACACCGACTAATAGACGAAGTCAACTGAGGTGAAACTATCGGACGATCACATGCCACGGTGCAAAATTAATTAAAAATTATAGATATGAAGGAACATTAAAAAATAGACCTGAAAGAGGAAGAAAGAAGAAACTCTCAGAACAGAGTGAACGGTTTATCGTTCGGAAAATCAAATCCAACCCTATAACCAGCGTTCCAAAGTTGACAGCAGAGGTGTCTTCGATGATTAAAAAATTTCTCTCTGTGGAAACCGTTCGCAGGGTTCTGCGAAAAACAATTTCAATGACAGGATTGCCGAAAGACGGCCTTATATTTCACCAGCAAATAAAAAAAAGCGATTAGAATTTGCTCGGCAGTATGTTAATCACCCTGAATGTTTCTGGGCAGCGTTTTATGGTCGGACGTAACAAAAATCAACTTATTTAAGTCCATCGGAAAACAAATTGTTTGGAGAAAACCAAATACGGCCATAAAAGCCAAGCACATAAATTCAACCATAAAACACGGAGGATGTTGTGTGATGTTGTGGGTTATATGGTTTCAAATGGTTGCGGAAATTTTGAATTTATTGAAAGTAATATGGACAAAGTGATGCACCTAAATATTCTAAAGAGAAATACGAGAAGTTCCGCCACAAAAATAAATTTACCTTCGGCTTATTACTTTCAACAAAATAACGATCCGAAGCACACATCTCATTTAGTTCGCGAATGGCTGATTTATAATGCCCCAAAGCAGCTTAAAACTCTATCGCAATCACCCGATCTTAATCCGATCGAACATCTATGGCATGAAATTAAAATGCGGCTAAAAGGAAGCTATTGTTCGAACAAAGAAGCGGTGAAATTAAAAAGAGGCTTGTAGCAGTATTCCGTCATTCTTCACCGATAGACTGGTGAAATCTATGCCCCAGAGGTTGCAAGCAGTCATAAATGCTGCAGGAGGCAGCACAAAATACTAGAGCTTGAATTTTCTTTGAATTTGTATTGTTTAAGTTGAGTTTGCCTGTTATTTTTTATTTTGTTTTTTAAATGTATGCTCAATTTTGTGCCTTAAGATTAGGTACTTTTTTTTAATAAGAAAAACGTTTATTTCTGAATTAAGTTTTTTTTAAATTGTTATTCTAAATAAAATGTATGCTTTTGAAACTGTATTTGCTTAATTTAAATAAAATTTTAATTTTTTTACCGGAACTGTAAAATCAACGCTGGCACTATGTTTATTTAAAAAACTGATATGCACTTCGTTTTTTATTTTTCTTTAAAATAAGTCATCAAACAATAAAATCAGATAAAAAATGCCACAGTGAAAATTCACTTTTCAAAAAAATTAAATTTTTTCTTTTTTTAATAAAAAAAAAACGTAAAATCCAAATTTAAAAAATTATAATCAAATATTTTAAAAATATTTTCTAAAATAACATTTAATACAAATACAAAATATGGTGCTGTAACGTAGAATAACTTGATTGTTATAAAATTTTTAATTAGAAGTGTGACATTTTGTAAATTTCAAGTTTGGGTATATGACATAAAAAAAAATTCCAACAAATCCAAAAATTAAATATTTAAAAAATGACACATTCGGTGGCTATGCCTAACTCTATAGCATTATTGTGCAAAACATTACAAAAACCAAAATTCTTATAAGAAGGTTATAGCTGCTGAAACTTGACATTTTTTTCAAAAATCTTCAAAGTTCCTGTTTTTGACTTTTCGAACCCAAAAAAAAAAAAAATCATGAAAATTAAAAAATCCCTAAAAATCCAAAAAAAAAAAAAGTAAAAAATATATGCGTCGTTGGACACACGAGTGAAGCGAAGCTTTTTCGCATTTTAATAGATTTGATAATTTAATAGTTTTTAAATTGAATAATTTTTAAATTCAAAAACTTTTCGAAAAGTTAACTAAAAAATTACACGTTAATATTCACACCAGTACATTTTTTCATTTTGTTTGATTACATGTTACATTATTTTGAATATTAACGTGTTTTATTCATTATTTTTATAAATGTTTTGCATAATTATTATGGGTTTGATTTATTAATGTTATATTAATTTAATTTATTAATGGAATTGTTGGTTTTGATATCTAAAATAGCAAACGTATATTGCATATCATCGATATATCTAGCAAATACTGCATCAGTAGTTGTTGTTGTTGTACAAAAATTTGGTTCGCTTATAATTCGTAAATTATATTTATCAAAAAATCATTGTTTAAGTGCCTGCGAACATTCAAACAATCGGTACTTTGTGATAAGTTTCGCCCAGTTCAATGAAGCCTGCTCATGTATAGCCAGTGATGCCAGATCTAGGTAATTTAACTTTTTGAGAGATTTTTCAATCGTCTTGTGAGCTAAAAGGGATAAAGGGAAGCATTATGCTTGGTCGTACAAATAAAAGGGGAATCTTCCAATGGAGAACTAAAGGCGTTATTCTGGTGATTTGCAATTGTAAATTAACATATAAAGCAGTTTTTATAATACTTTTTTTAACATGAAGTTGGAAAGTTAAAAAATATCATATAAATTTTCTTGTTCAGACCTTTTTGTGTGTTAACAGTTTTGTCAAGTAGCTTTCGATATCATTTTATACTTAGAAATCCTTATAATTGCAATTGTCACTTAAGAATTGGTCGATAAATATAAGTAATACATAGATTGCGTTACTTTTAACAAAATGTTTAATTTAAAAAAATACTAGATATTTTTATTGTATCCACTTAGTTTCAAATAATTCCCAGTGGAGACGAATGTATCCGTCTTCGAAGACGTCTTTCATGACAGCACTCAGTCTTCTAGGACAGATCATTCCAATCCTATAGCTGTGCTCGAAGATAATTTTGAACAAATTAGCCAACCGACTTGCAAGACTATTCTTCGCCATGTCTTCGATGACGAATGGGATCCACGTACTGCCAAATGTACGTGTTCGCTTAAAAACAGCACACCTCTGCTTGTGTTTGCCCTATCGTGCTCTCTTGCTTTATGCTTTCCACTCTCCCTCATTGCCTTCATGGATCGATCCGTCTTTGAAGCCAGATTTTCTGCTTTTTAATATATATACAGGGTCCGCCATCTAACGTTTTTTTTCTACTAGTGCTTATTTCGTGAATAGTAACACTTAGCTCATGTCTGATTTGACAGATAATTAGTTTTATCCTTCCGCTGAACGAATATGGTTGCGTATAAGCTTGAACAACGCTGGGAAATATTGCGACATTACTTTGAAAATCATGATGACGATTTTGCCAAAAAAATCATCTTTTCAGATGAAGCTCATTTTGATCTTGGCGGGTATGTAAACAAGCAAAATTGTCGCATTTGGGGCACAGAAAACCCGCACGCATACATTGAAAAGCCGCTGCACTCAAAACGAGTCACTGTTTGGTGCGGATTTTGGTCCAGAGGCATAATTGGGCCATTTTTCTTCGAAAATGAGCAAGGAGTGGCCGTTACAGTCAATGGCGATCGTTATCGGGCCATGTTGAACGAATTTTTGTTCACAAAAATTGAAGAGGAGGATATTGGCAACATTTGGTTTCAACAGGACGGCGCTACGTGCCACACAGCCGAAGCTACACTCGATGTTTTGCGCCCTGTTTTTGAAGATCGCATTATCAGCCGCAGAGCTGATGTCGTTTGGCCACCTCGGAGCTGCGATTTGACACCGTTGGACTATTATTTGTGGAGTGCCCTCAAAGATAAGTGTTACGCCGACAAGCCAGAGACAATTGACGCTTTAAAGGACAATATTCGTGAAGCCATTGGTGAAATACAGCTGCACACAATCGATAATGTGCTTAAAAATTGGACCGATCGTGTAGGCTACTGCATGGCCAGCCGAGGCAGCCATTTGAATGAAATTATTTTCCATTATTAACCGGAAGGATTATACTTTCAAATAAAAACAGAAATTTGAGAAAATATCCAGTAGTTTTTTTTATAGAATTTAAAAAAAAGTTATTTGGCGAACCCTGTATAAAAAATTTAAAAAATTTTTTTTTTGACAAACTTTTCATACGATTTATTTTGCTCCTGAATTAATGCATACAGGTCAGCAAAAAACCCGTATTTTTACTCCGTTGTCTTCAACGACGTTTTCAAAGACAAAGATTGTTTTTATAACAAATACTTATGTATTAATCAGAGCAAATAGTTTTCAAAACAGATTCTATACTATAATACTTTCAGTTATAAAAATTTTTGTATGCTATGTTTACGAACATGTTATTTAATATTTTAATGAATTTTTTTGCATAAAATTTAAAACCTAAATAAAGTTATTTTTGAAAGATATTTTATAGATTTCAAAAAATTGTAAAGGGGAAAAATAGGGAATTTTTCATGTGTTTGTGGGAAATAATACATAAATACACTGGCAACACTGTGTATAGCATAAAATAATTTGTAAGTATATGCATAACTTCAGGCTGAACATTTGCAGTATACTTGTCTTTTATGTATTAAGATTGTTATCTGGTGCAACATATCTTCAGTTAATACTTAATATTGAATAAACCAACCAACGCAACAAAAAATATTCGATCAGTTGGTAGTGTAAAGAACTATCAATCGAAGGGTTCCGAGTTCGATTCTCACTACAAACTAAGAAAAATTTTTAATTTTATATTATCTTGGAGAACAGACGCAGACAAAAAGGCAACAATTCTAAGAAAAAGGTGTATGGAAAAAGTGTCGTTTTTGAGATTTCACTCGAGTAAATCACAAAACGAGGCGTAAAAAGCTTCGCTTCTAAAACTTTTTTGTAAAAAATATTATGTGAATAAAATATACTTTTTAATGTAATAAAACATTTGCTACTTTACACTTTCAAAGTGTATAAAGAGATCTAATTAATGATATTATGGAACTTAATTAAATAGCATTTCTCAACAATTTTTGAAGAAAAATCTTAAAAAGTTAAGGCATCTAACGTCTCAACCGATAAACTAGATCGCACTTTATTACAGATATACCCTGAGGTGAAGAAACACCTTTTAGACTCAGGAAATATTCGTACATGTTTTGCAAGTTTCGTCCACGAGAGCAGCCGGAAATGAAGAAGTCTATTTCCTGCGTCAGAATTTCGTTGTAGCTGTGAATAACTGAGATCTGTTGTGGATTTTTCGGTGAATCACATTCCTTAATTGCATTGTTCAGCTTGTTTTGTAGGGATTTATTTGCTTCTGAAACATTTTCTTCGCTTGCACAGCTCAAAGTTGAACTATATTGTTCTGAAAATCTATTTAATATCTCCAACAATTCTGTTTTAATTAGCGAAACTGAAAACGATGCGTCCAAAACTGACTTTTTTATTTGGATTGGTCAAAAATTTAGGAGCACAGTTTAACCTGTTCTTCTTTCTTTTATTCGAGTTTTGAGTGCTTTCAATAGCGATAAAAAAAAATAATAAAAAATATGCTTTACTTGAGAACTAGAAACGGCCTTTAAAAAAGTTATTTCCTTACTTAGAAATTAAATCTAAGAGAATAATTTAATTGAATACCATTATTTATCCATATATGAAAAATGTGCTCAACGAACTCAATAAAAATAACGTAGCAACACATAACGACGTAACAAAATTAAATCTGTTGCCAAAATCAATGGATATTAAGGACTCTTTCGCAATTTGATTCAGGAAATGTCATTATTAAGTTGTTGTTGTTGTTGAAAGAGATGTCAATAGCAGAAAGAACATTACAAAACTGGTCATAATGGCATAGAAACCCATCAACTTCCGCTTCGTACCTTTACGTTGTTATCTATCCATACATATATGAATAGTTTCGCTTTATGTTGAAGATTTTATGTTGACAAAAGGTTGCTAACGGTTTCATTAAATTGAACAAACCACAGAAAGCACTCATTCCCTCATTCACTCGTTCACTCTGTCAATATAGTATGAAGAATATTATCTCAGAATTGTCGTTGTCGCTTAAGTTTTATTACGGACTGGTTCGCTATAACAATTTTAAACACTTAACTACTAGAAACAGATAGGAGAAGAAGAAGAAGAAGAAGAAGCAAAAGAAGACTGACACGAACAAAAAAGAGTTTTTACGATGGTCCTCAATGATTTTAGCATTATTTTCCATTAAATCGAAGAATTCATTCAATTGTTCAGCGACATTAAGGCGAATGAGCTGCAAAGTCAATCGAAGCAGAGCGCTACAGGGTGTAACAAGAAAAGCACGCAAAGGCGACATGAATCTCCCAAAGCACTCTCCTAACGTTCGTTGGCTACTTTTAGGATTTGCCTCAAAGGATGTGCTGCAGATGGTTTGCAACTGATAAGATGTTTCGCAGCAACCAAGAAGAAAATGAGGAAGAAGACGATAGTGAAGACATGGATGCCGATGACTACGTTATCAACGTCATTCAAAAAGCTTGCTCAAGCAGTGCAGTGTTTATTTTTATTTTATAGTGTGTTGTAATTTTTTTTTTGTATATTTCTTGAGTTCTGATGCCGCATAGCAGAGAAAATAGAAGAAAACAAGCTAATTTATTGTGTAAAACATCGACGAAAAAGTGAAAAAAGGAGACTCGAAGTTTCAACCATAGAAATCAGTAGCTCACCCTAGTGTCACTCTCTCTCTCTCTGGTCCTCTAGGGACAACATGTAAGACTTAATTGAAAAAAGGGGGAAGTTTTAAAGGACCAACTGTAGGGACGACAAAACGTTCGTAAGGATTGTGTCTTTTTCTTTTGAAACTCTTTTGAAAAAGTGTTCTATATATGTACGTATCGACTTTTGGGACTTTTGGCACATGTACCAAAGCTTTGATGTTTGTCCCCGAGCCTAAAATCGAATTCACGTTGTTTATCATTTTTAGACTTTATTTTATTTCTTTCAAATCGTAAAATTTTAATACATCACATCACAAAATAGTTTTTTCTGCTCTGCGTTTATTTTTTGTTCGTCCTTTTTGTTTGTGCCTTGGCAACACAAAGTATTAAATTAACTTTTCGCTACTCCTTCAATAACTGTTTCTTTCCCGGAAGCCTTAGCGTGCTCCGTGCTTCCAAGTGTGGTTACCGCATAGAACTACTTCGTATGTTGATGTTACCACGAGAGCGCCTTTCATATCCTGCCTGCTGAATTTGCATATCTACGCAAAAATACAAAAAAAAAAAAACGAAAAAATGATATATAAAAAACGTTGAAAAACCATCATTTCCAGTTTTACATTTTATTTCTTTTCGTTCTTACGCTGCAGAGGGAATTTAATGAAAAAACCTAACGTAACGTACACGTAAACCTGTTAAGGCTACGGCTGTAAAGTACTGCAAACATGCAGATATATTTTGACTGCTGCCGAACATCGTATCTGGCAGTGGCACTGATATTATTTTTAATACTTATTACGAAAAAATAAAAACGGCGAATATCACGTCGCAAGGAAAGCACGCCTGTATACCTACATATCTAGCTGTATGTTTGTACATTTAACGCATGGAATATGTTAGTTCAATGGGACAAACATTATTTGTATTTTATTAAAAAGAAAAAAAAAATATTTGTATAAAGTCAATAAAATTTATTTTCAATCTCATTTAAAAATGCACAAGCACTTTTGAGGTGAAAATAAAAATGGTCGTAAATGTTACTTCTCCTTGCCTTCTTCAGCTTTGGTAATATTTTTGACTTTTAACGCATTGTTATCAAAAAAATAATTTGAAAGTCTTACGAGTTCTTTTCCTTAACTATCATTCGCCATAATTTTTTATTACTGACACTTCCAATTTGATGAAAATCTTTTCCACAAAACTAGTTCCAGGTTTGTTTTTAAATCGAAAAAGTACAGGTGGTGATTGTAGTTGATGTGTGAATTGTTCATGCGTTCAATGCCCAAAATCTAAGATTGGCACATAGTGACTCCCTTTACTATATATACACTTAACGACAGTCAGGGTCGGCCTTAACCATCTAGGCGCCCCGGGTGAGTCATGCACTTGGCGCGCTTTTATATTTAATTATAATTAAAAAAAGTTATTTTCCATAGTGTACCATATCAAATATTGTTCTTGTGCAACTTTTGAATAGTAAAGAAAATTAAGAAAAAAGAAAAAGAAATATTAGAAAAAGGAGGCGCACAAAAATGTGGGTTGACAAAAAAAAATTGGTTAATATTGGGGGTTGGAATTAGTTTTAAAGGTTTTCTAAGAGATGGCGTAACTATCAATAGATCGCATCGGGCACACCTGTAACTATATTCATTTCAAAGCACATTGTCTAAGCTTCATTTTTCAGTATGTGTCATTCCACTGAAGTGTAAACAACATATATTTTTTTCTCTGTGAACATGTCGACTTTCGTTCCAACAAAACGCAATTTGCGGGAAGGTTTACTTTTGTGCTTCCATTTGAAGAAAAACGCGGTTGAAGCACAACGCATGCTTACTGAGGCTTACGGGGACTATGCTCCATCGATTTCTACTTGTGAGTACTGGTTGCGTCGGTTTAAAAGTGGTGATTTTGATACGGAAGACAAAGAGCGTCCGGGCCAGCCGAAAAAGTTTGAAGATGAGGAATTGGAGGCTTTGCTCGATGAAGACCCGTGTCAAACCCTTCAAGAATTGTCAGAATCATTGGGAGTCGACTTATCAACGGTCGGCAAACGCTTGAAGGCCATGGGAATGATTCAAAAGCAAGGAAATTGGGTGCCGAACCAGTTGAAGCCGAGAGACGTTGAACGGCGATTTTTCATGTGCGAACAACTGCTTCAACGGCATAAAAGGAAGAGTTTTTGCATCGTATTGTCACTGGCGATGAAAAGTGGATCCATTACGATAATCCTAAGCGAAAAAAATCGTGGGGACCACCCTGCCATGCATCAACATCGAGGGCCAAGCCGAATATTCATGGCGCCAAGCTTATGCTGTGTATTTGGTGGGATCAGAAGGGTGTCGTGTACTATGAGCTGCTAAAACCTAACGAAACCATCACTGGGGAACGCTACCAACAACAATTGATGCAATTGAGCCGAGCATTAAAGGTTAAACGGCCGGAATATGCCAAAAGACACGACAAAGTGGTTTTTCAACATGACAAGGCACGGCCACATGTTGCAAGAACCGTCAAGGAAACGTTGGAGGCGCTGAATTGGGATGTTCTACCCCACCCGCCTTATAGCCCAGACATAGCCCCTTCCGACTACCACCTATTCAGATCGATGACGCATGGCTTGGCTGAGCAGCGCTTCACTTCTTACGAGGATACCAAAAAATGGGTCGATTCGTGGATTGCCTCAAAAGACGAATCGTTCTTCCGGCGCGGAATCCATATGCTGCCAGAAAGATGGGAAAATGTTGTAGCTAACGATGGACAATACTTTGAATAATATACATTGTGCCGTTGTTTCTAAATAAATGCTCAAAAACCGAAAAAAAACCTTTAAAATTAATTCCAACCCTCAATATATAAAAACTCTATAAAAATATTAATAAATTAATATTAATTAATAATTTGACAAAATTTACACATTTTTCATTCGAAGTCATTTTTCTTGCGAGCGATGTTTCGATATCTGACAAACACTACCACTAACTATCAATTTTATCGTACTATGAGACAAAAGATCAAATCGTTTTGATCTTCGTCAATCGATGTAATACGACAAGCCCACTTATTGAACGATCGCAGTACAACGAGCGCAGATTGAACAAGAAATCAGTGGCCTGCATTAGACTTGACTAAATCGGCTAATTTAAAAAAAAAATTCTTTTGCTTTCGAACTTACGAGTAAAATAGAGCAAGGACAGGAAAGTATACAGGGTTGTCAATATTCGAAGCACCCATCTGGCAACACTGTAACTTTCCGCAGTGATGCCAAATCGACTAATGACATACCGCGTTTGAAGCATCATTCCAAGCAAATGTTTACAATGGAACAGTACACGCCAAGCAAACGCTCTAAAACTGTTGAAATTTACATTGAACAAAACAAGTCAATAGTGAAAACTCAACTCAATGAGCGATGAAGCTCATTTTCAGTTGAACGGAACGGTAAACAAACAAAATTGCCGTATTTATGCCACTGAAAATCCACAAGAGATTCAAGAGGTACCTCTTCACGATGCAAAAGTCACTGTTTGGTGCGGCGTTTGTGCTAAAATGCTCATTGGGCCGTTCTTTTTCGAAGATGATAATGGCCACAGAGTTACTGTCAATCAGGAGCGTTATCGCGATATGATAAACAATTTTTTCATGCCAATCGTTTGTCGAAAGCGTATCAGGCACTACTGGTTTCAACAAGACATCGTGCCACCACACACAAGCCGCACTACAATCGATTTTTTGAAGCAATTGTTCCCTGGCCGTTTGATGTCAAAAAATGGTGATTTCGATTGGCCGCCAAGATCACCAGATTTAACGCCTCCAGACTTCTTTTTGTGGGGTTATTTGAAATCAAAGGTTTACGTCAACAAGCCAAAGACCCTAGAAGAGCTGAAAACCAACATCCGTCAAGAAATAACCGCCATTCCCATCGAAATGTTGAAGAAAACCATGGAAAATGCTGCAAAAGGGGCACAATATGTCGTAGAGGCCAATGGCGACCATTTACGAGATATCATATTCAAGAAATAATGTAAGCAAATCTACTTGAACCCAATTAAATGATATTCATGACGAACAGACAAAAAATTGTGGTTTCTTTGATTTATTTAAAAATAAAATGGGCGCTTCGAATATTGGCAACCCTGTACATGGAGCCTAGTACCAGTTGGTATTTCTAGACTGTCGCTGAGTGCGTCTCTCTGTGGACTGATATAAGTCAGTCATAAGGGATACGACAAGACAGGCAACAAAATTTAAGGTCGTGGTAGATAATTGCTAAAATTTATTCTCACTCCTACAAGTTCATACATTGAACCAAAAAGGTACACATTAATTATGAATTTTTACTTGCTCTGCGTGAATCGCTTTCATGTATTTTGGTCCAGTAACCGATTACATGAGTCACATGAACTATTCAAGAAACCAATGTACAAAATACACATGCAAAAATATGAAAGCAAGAATATTTCATAAGCAAGAATATAATTTCATAAGTTTTATGTACAATATACACGAATCAAGTAAACATTTCATAGCTGTCATGAACAAATACAGGGCAAATATGAATGAATCATGAATTTATTGAACAAAATTCGAGTTACCGTGTAAGAATACATGGGCAGCAAGAATAGTTCAAGAGCTAAATACGAACAATTCATGAGTCCCATATGGAAATACAAGGTAGGCATGAAAAAATGTCATACAGTCCATGTACAAATACAAGAGAAACAAGAATATTTCATGAAATAAGTTTCAGCAATTCATGAATTCCATGTACAAATACAAGGTTAGCATGAATGATTCGTGACTTTAGTGAAGAAATTTCATAAAATCGTGTATATACACGTACAGTTGCGGTCAGAACTATTCTTATATTCAGACATGTTCGGATAAATAATACAAGTCTTAAATTTTCAGTAAACCCGTTAGCATTCCTATATATACTTTAAACGCTGGTCCTAAATCCGTACTCAGTTTCCTTCTATACTGTAAAATTTTTAAGATACATTGTGTTTTACGTTTTGGGCACGTGTTAAGTATTATTGATCTAGAATCTTAACTACTCACTACAAAATAAAAATTAATGTTTTGTTTTAGAAAAAATATCAACTTTTCTAATAACATATAAACTACTATCGTGCCATGTCGTGTAGCGGTTCTGAAATTCTGAAATTATCCCACGAAATATAAACGAAATTTGTATCTTTTGTTTTAGCGGAGCTGTAATCGTCCAAATTTAAAATGTCGGTTCTTCATATAAAAATACACTTAATCAACAGTTTTTTATTAAATTATAAATTTGTATTAAATTATAAAACAAAAGATATAAAATTTGTTGATATTTCGTGGGATAATCTCAGAATTGAAAAAAGTAAGAGTGCAGCTGTAAATTGTATTCAACAAACTAACGGTTCCTAAGAATTTTCACATTCTCTTTGAATAATTGCATAGAAATAGTGAACTCTTACATAGCATTACGTATAAGCAGAGGTCATGTACAATTGCATAGAGACAGTGCATTATACACAGACTCATGTATGAGTACACCTATCTCATGGGCATAAAGACAATCTCATAAAGACAATTTTAGAGAACATTACATCATGTATTAAAGCACAGAACCCATAACTAAATACTCGAAGACAGTGTTCCCGTTCATAAATTTTGTTTACTCCTGATGTGTGAACATTTTTATGCTCTCTTTCATAAATTATTCTCGTATTTTACTTAAGCTTTTGTATGAATACACTCAAGCTATGTTTAATTATCTGGAGGTTATGTAAGAGTGCATACGATTAGTGAACACAAAAATCATGTTGGTTTTTTATGAATGCATACACAATTTATATTTTCAGTGTAAAAGTTAATACGCTGAATTTAGTTTTTATTTATATCTGTTGAGATAAGAAATTATGAGGTTGAACTAAGGGTGAGCGCCCAGCGCCGTGTAGACCACGACACCCCGGGCGGTCGCCACGGTTGGACCCCTCTAATGCCGGCACTGGCGACAGTACTAGTGCCGCACCACAAATAATGTTGATATTGTGCCATTGAGTGTGCCATGTCGATATTAACTGTTATTCCTTTTCCACACTCGGTCAACGTAACTCCAGCTCAAGTTGCTACCCTGTGTATTTATACCGGAACCTTCTGATTAAGCAACTTGTATGCAACAAGTTTTCGACACGTTCTCAACCTTTTCAACGCAAATCGGCTTTCCGCTATTTTCATCGGCGACTTGTTGCATGAGTTTGTTTGTTTTGTGAATTCAATTATTTGTAGTGCAGTACGCTATATATTAATATTGTCTTATTGTTCTTCTTTATTTTAATGTTATACGTTGCATAATGCCACTTATTTCATTAATTAATGCTTTTTCAGATATCTTACACCTTTTGCATGATTTTTGGAGCAAGACTGAAAGCATTCGGCTTAAAGTTGCATGGCTTTTCAACTTTTTCGCTGTTGCGTTGAAGTTGCGTTGACCAAGTGTGGAAAAGGCCTTAGTTTCAAGCGTTTATGATTGTTGTATTATTTTAACGTAGTATTAAGAATATTTTTTTACAGAAAAACAATCTTCTTTGGATGAATTTTATAAGTAGAGAGACAGAACTAGCAAAAGTACTTATGATTTTGCAAATTTATGGATCATATGACCCAGCCTCTTTGAACAATCAAATGCCCAAGTTTTTTATTGCGACATTGGCTTCCATCGCACAAGTTAGTTTTGACCGATAAAACTTAACTAGTGTACTTCAATGTAGCAGGTAATGATTTACAATTAAAAGAGTTCATCTTTCATTGTGCAGGCTGTACAAATGTTTTATTTGGTAACAATATTTGTCGTTTTTCGCATCACTCAATAACGTATAATGACTCTTGGCATTGCTCTGATAAATGTATTTCCATTGATTGCGTTAAAAGTATCTTGGCTTAATAGCCCAAACAGAATAGGCATAGCCAACACGTAGCGAGCTGTCGAAAACGTAGCCAACGAAATGTTGTGCACAGAATAGAATTTGTGTTGATAACGCAGATAGAGCTTTATGCTTACAATATTTTGTTATATTTAAAAAAATTAATAGATACAGCCTTTTGCATATCATAATTTGTTTGCTTTTTTACTAATTTTGACTAAAATGATTTAGTTAATTTTAAGTTTTCTAATTTGAACTATGTATTTTGACATTACGCTACCGTTGGCTGCGGAAAAAGTTAAAAGTTCGTCAACATTTTTGTGTCGGCTGCATTCGCTACGTGTTGGCTATTTTTATTATGTTCATTTCATAGGGTTGCAAGGCAACCAACTTCTATGTTGACATTTCTTCTGTTGGCTGCGTGTTGGCTATGCTTATTCTGTTTGGGCTATAATACTTGATTGGAAAATGTCATGGTTAGATCACACTGCTGCCCTTAAAAGATCTCTCATAGGTGCTACAAGACAGATATATCTTTTGAATTCTTTCTGTTCCTCAAAACTGCGGACATGTATATATCATGAAATTTTCCCATTAAAAATTACAATATTGCATTGTTTGTTGGGGTAGTACTCATTAAAATGAATCCTTTGCTTTTCGCTAAAAAACATGTCATTTCGATTTTTTGTGGAAAAAGAAGGATAGATAACAGCTTTCCTTTATTTTAAAACTTAAATATCTTACCCATTTAACAACTGTTTTATTTAAGGGTGCTAAGAGTTTTTTTAATAGATCTGGTTATCTTTAAAATAGATTCTATGCTAGCTATAACTTAAGGATAAATTACCTAAATCTTGTCACTGTTCCATCTCACTATCTTAATTGCTTTTTCCACTTCTATACTTGTGTGGGTCCCAGACTTTTGAATATTTTACCTAATAATATACGTTGTATACGTTCTAAAGTTCTGTTTCTCAATAAAGTGAAATCATGGTTATTTCATTATGATTTAATTACATCTCTCTTATCTCTGTTTTATTATAAATATATGTGGATTGTACTTATTTATGTTTTGTTTTGATGAATGATCTTTTTTGTTTACTCTTCTGTAATTATTCAATTTATTAATTTGTTCTATTGGAGACTCCACTAAACTAAATTTCACTAAATTACACTAAATTAACCTATAGTTCTTAATTTGTAATCACTAAGTGTCTTAAAATTCAAATTATTTTATATTGTTATTTTCTAAGTTAAACTGCATTCGCCACTTGTTTTTATTGAACAATAGAATGTAGTATTCGTTAATCAACTTTGTATTTATTGCTTTAAGTATTTAAAAAATTGTTTATTTCTGTTATATTATGATTAATGAATAAATCTTATTGAATTGAATTGAAATAACAATCGAAAATTAATATGGGTTATAAAAATTTATTATTAATTGGTAGACTTAACACTAATGTTGTATTTGAAGTGGTCGGGGCAATAGGATGCTAACCCACATTTAGATCAAAATTGAGTTTTGTATGCAAAAAAAATCTCAGCTACCGCTTTTATAAGTGTACCAAAGATGAAGTTGTTATCTTTATTTGTAAGCGAGTAACAAGCATATATTCTTTTTGCTGTACATAATTGAGTCTTAAGTTTTAGGCAATAAGAAGCTTACCCACATAGAACATGTTTTTGACGTCTATCTAGACAACAGCGTTTACATTTCTTACCTTTAAATTATTTTGATTTTAAGAGAATCCTTCAAGTTAATTGGTTAATGCCAAAGTGCCAAGTTAATTTGGAGATTTTTCTACTTTCTATGGGGGTTAGAAACCTTTTCTTATTCTTATAACAGCTTAGAGAGTTCGGCAGACAATCAGGAAAACGATTTTGAAGAAATATGAAAATAACAGTATGATACTCATTGTTCATTCTACATACTTCATTCGAATATTTATCATACTAAGAACTTAATACAATTTCATTCTCATTAGCGTGTTTTAATATGTAAGTACATAAGAGAAGAAAGTTAAGTTAGATGTAATGCAACCGAAATTTTAATTTTTTAAAAATGTTTAACGGTGTGGCCTTCAAAGTTTGGTTTGGTTGGTTAAGATGGTGATGCTACAAACTGGTAGGATCCAAGTAGCTCTGGTGAGCCGTTTTGATACCATAACATCGTGTACCTGCAAGTAGTTAGAGTGTGTATCGCACTGTTAGTTTTAACCATCCAGTGTAGTTAATGAATGTTAATAGGTTGTTGATTTTTGCTGTTTAGAGTTCCTCTAGATTGATGAAGAAGAACTTGCCTAGCGTTTTTAATCTAGACCTTATTACCTAAGCTGAAGCTTTGAAAGCAGCTTGGCTATAATTCAAAATACTCAAAGGACTTAGAAAATGTAAAAACAGGTTTACTTGTTCAAACAGTACGAGTATGCAATAATATAATATAATTTCCTATCACCGACGTAAAAAAGATTGTACGTTCTGAGGATTCTTAAAAATGAAAAAATAGTGGAAAATTTAAAAGGTGTGGCTTAAAGGTGACATTGAAAGTTACACATGTGAATTTTTTCGACAAAAAGGCGCTAACCCCCCTATAAGTTACGCTGATTTTCTCCACCGAAAGACGAATGATTTTTAGGTTCTGAGCATGCAGATACTATTGTATGCAATACTTCTAAAAACGAGAATTAAATATTTAAAATATTCAAAATTGCGATTTACAGACGCCGTCAATCTTCTAAATGAATCTATTTCCAATCTTGTTTTTTTGTGGATTAGCACCTTGTACCCCCGAACGTTTCATTCATGGTGTGATTTAAAGCTTTGATTAATTTAATTGCTTGCGTAACAGGTAGAATTGTGCGGGTATTTGATAATATGGACCCCTTTTGCCTTTATGATATCCTTCATTCAGTCTACTGGCATTAGACTCGCAAGAAGATTCGAAACGTTTTCAATTGCGCTAAGGTCAGGACAGTTTGCAGGCCATTTGAGTGAATTCATTCTTATATATATTTTATTTGTTACAAAAAAAAAAAATCGATTGTTAAAGAATCATAAAATTAAAGCAAAAACTTATGCCTGACTTATGGAAGCTGCACAATGACAAGGTCATGAAAAATCACATTCTGCGCGTGTTGTGAAATGCTTTCAATTGTGGGTACATCACCTTCGTTGATTATTTCTTTGTGCTCTGCTGCATTCACTGATCCCTCAAGCATCAAAATTGAGCCAACTCCGTATTATGTTATGGCTCCCCATACCAGAGAATGCTTCACCGTAGACAATATGAAGTCTCTGCTAAAGCGTTCACCTTTTCTGCGCCTCACTGTGGTACCACCATCCGCTCGTATCAAATTTATTTTGGATTCATCGGAAAACACCTAGTAGTCCATTTGCCTTTTGTCTAGTGAAGAGTGCTCTAGACTATCAACTCAGAGGTCCCCGGGCTCGGACATGGTTCTTTTCGCTTTCTTTGCTCTTTACTATATTTAAGAATTGTTGAAATGAAAATCCACAACTAAATTGTGGAATTAAAAGTAAGGAACAACTGAGGGCTGGAAATACTTGCCAAGGTTAAAGCATAACACTAGCCTCGGTTATAAGCAATTCAAATTGTCTTTCATGTTTGTTTCACTTAATCGATAATTCACGTAGAGTTCCAATCAGTTCTTCCTCTAATATTCTTTCCCCTTCCTTTCAGGTCAAAGACCATATGTTGTTTGTATAAGGTTCTTTGATCTTCTTTAAAAAAAAACAACAAAGCTTGCTCGCAATCATGAGCTGCATAGTTTTCAGGTTGTTTGCACCATTCAAGTCTTTTACATAGCATTTTCGCTTTCAGAAGTGGTTGTTTTATATTGCAAAAATTTGCAATATTTATACCTAATGTAGCAAGGTTAGGTTAAGGTCTTTATACCGGCTCATTTAGACACAATTATTGGTCCGTTGTGATACCACAATAATCAAGTGAAACTTTTTGCTTAGGATGTTCTTAATGTGGGGAAACTGGGGGCGATGGATCAATGTAACATGTCTGACTGTCTCAACCTGGCGAGGCCAGCATAATCTTTGTGAAATCGCCTCAAGTCGACTCAAACCTCCACGTGGTGTTTCCTGGGCAACGTCAAAACTGACAACCGTTAGTTTGGCGGCTAATCTGAGCGGCGGGCCTCCCTAGGCTTAAAATAGGTTGTGCGTCGGGTTTGAAGCCCACCCGTAAAAACCCATTTCAATGAAAACACAAAAGAATAGAAGAAAACTGAACCCCAAATCTGATGACGACTACCGCAAACGAAAAACTGATAATGATTTACGGATATGCACCTGGAATGTCCGAACCCTTAATTGGGAAGGTGCCTCTATCCAACTGACTGATGTCTTGGAAAGATACAAAGCTGATATCACTGCTATCCAAGAAATGCGATGGAAGGGACAGGGTTGCATTCGGCATGCACCCTGTGATATCTACTACAGCGGCCATGCAGAGAAGCACGAGTTTGGATGCGGATTTGTAGTTGGCAAGAGATTACGGCCCCACGTCCTGCGATTCACACCTGTGAACGAACGACTTGCCATAATCCGCATCAAGGTTAGGTTTTTCAATATAAGCCTAATATGTGCGCACGCTCCGACAGAAGACAAGGACGATGAGATCAAGGAAATTTTCTACGAGCGCCTTGAAAATGCTTACGAGCGCTGCCCCCGCCACGACGTAAAAATCGTGCTTGGTGACTTCAACGCTAAGGTGGGCAAGGAAAATATTTTTGGTCCAACGGTCGGAAAGTTCAGCCTCCACGACAACACCTCCGATAACGGAATGAGGCTGATTGACTTCGCCGCAGCACGAAACATGGTCGTAAGTAGCACTAGATTCAAGCATCTCAATATTCATAAAGCCACCTGGATGTCCCCTGATCAAAAAACAAAAAATCAAATTGATCACGTTTTGATCGACGGAAGGCACTCTTCCAGTGTATTGGATGTACGCACGATCCGTGGTGCAAACATTGACTCGGATCACTATCTTGTTGCAGCCAAGATCCGTACACGTCTGTGCGCAGCTAAAAATACACGCAACCCTACACAGAGAAGGCTAGACGTCGACAAGCTGCAATCGAAACAGACAGCCGATGCTTTCGCCACTCGACTCTCACTCCTGCTTCAAAGCACTCCTCCAATCGATGATATATGCGCGCAGTGGACACACATTTCCAACTCCATGCGTGCGGCTGCTGAAGAGGTGATTGGCTACCAACTCCCTCGCCGAAACCAGTGGTACGACCAGGAGTGTCGCGACGCCACTGCAGAGAAAGACGCCGCCTACAAAGCCACCCTGCAGTCGGTTGTAACGCGCGCTGCTAAGGAGCGATACAAAGAAAAGAGGAGGGAAGAGAGACATATTTTCAGGCGGAAAAAAAGAGAGGCAGAAAAGCGCGAGCAGGAGAAGATTGAGATGTATGGTGACAGGAATGAGGCCCGAAAATTTTTCGAAAAAATAAGACGCCTTGCCGATGGTTTTAAAACCGGGGCCTCTTCGTGCAAGTATGAAAACGGAAATCTAGTGACAGATGTCCAGAGTACACTGACGTTATGGAGGGAACACCTCTCTAAGCTTCTAAATGGCGACGCTGACAACAATCCCGCCAATAGAGATGATATTCCGGAAACCCCAATTGCGGATGACAGCGTCGAGGTTCCGCTGCCCGACTATGATGAAGTTCTGACAGCTATAGCTCGGCTCAAAAATAACAAAGCCGCGGGAGCTGATGGCTTACCTGCTGAGCTGTTTAAGAACGGAGGCGAAGCTCTACTTAAATGCATTCACGAGCTTCTATGCAGAATATGGTCGGAAGAATGCATTCCGAACGATTGGAATCTCAGTGTGCTCTGCCCAATCCACAAGAAAGGCGATCCCACTATCTGTGCCAATTACCGTGGGATAAGCCTTCTTAATATCGCATATAAGGTCCTGTCGAGCGTTTTATGTGAAAGATTGAAGCCCATTGTAAACGAACTGATCGGACCTTATCAGTGTGGCTTCAGACCTGGAAAGTCCACCATCGACCAGATTTTCACGCTACGACAAATCTTGGAGAAGACTCAAGAAAAACAAGTCGACACCCACCATCTTTTTGTCGACTACAAGCCGCCTTCGACAGCCCAATAAGGAAGCACCTGTACTCCACCATGTCTGAATTTGGTATTCCTGCAAAACTAATACGACTTTGCAGGATGACACTGAGCAACACCAGCAGCGCAGTTAAAATCGGGAAGGACCTCTCCCCACCATTTATTACCAAACGAGGTTTCAGACAAGGTGATTCCTTATCGTGCGACTTTTTCAACCTAATGATGGAAAAGATCATCCGAGCTGCTGATCTGAGACGTAGTGGCACAATATTCTACAAGAGTGTTATGCTGCTTGCGTATGCTGATGACATAGATATCATTGGCCATAATACGCGCGAAGTCAGTGCAGCATTTTCCAGATTAGAAAGAGAGTCAAGTCGAATGGGTCTGTCAGTGAATGCAGATACGACGAAATACTTAGTGTCAACAAACAAACAGTCCCAGCGTCTTGGAACCCACGGAACCGTTGGCAATACCTCCTTCGAGGTTGTGAAGAACTTCGTTTATCTGGGATCCAGCATTAATTCAACCAACGACATCAGCATTGAGATCAAACGAAGAATAACTCTTGCCAACAGGTGTTACTTTGGGCTCAGTAGGCAATTGAGAAGCAGAGCCCTCTCTCGACGAACGAAAATCACGCTCTATAAATCGCTCATCATGCCCGTCCTACTTTACGCATCACAAACCTGGACGCTGAGCAGTTTAGATGAAAAGACTTTAGGGGCATTCGAGAGAAAGATTCTTCGTAAGATCTACGGACCAATCTGCGTCAATGGCGAGTACCGAATACGGTGGAATAATGAACTGTATGAGCTGTACGCTGACATCGACATAGTCAAGCGCATTAAAATCGAGCGGCTTCGCTGGCTTGGTCATGTTCAGCGCATGAAAGACGATGCTCCAGTGAAGAAAACATTCGATTCGGTACCCAGCGGCGGTCAACGCAGAAGAGGACGACCGCATCTTCGTTGGAAAGACCAAGTAGAGGACAACCTGACGAAGCTTGGAATTTGCAACTGGCGCCAGCAAGCGAAAGACAGAAATGGCTGGCGCAAATTCTTAGATGAGGCCAAGACCGACATACGGTTGTAGCGCCAACTAAGTAAGTAAGTAAGTAAGTATGTTCTTAATGTGGCAAAAAGCTTGAGAAACTTGTGATATTGAATCTGAAGACATTGTTATGCCTTGACCTCAGGCAAATCAAGTCACTAAGCGTTCTTCTTCAAAAACCATTCTACCACCACCAACTACAACTTTTTGTCGTAAGTTGATGTATTTTAAAGTTATTTTTATTAGAAGTAAAGAAAAAAAGATTAAAGCGTAGGACCATGGCTCGGCCAGGATTCGAGTCCCGGGAACCGTTTTCAAGAGTGCTTCTACTAGACTATCGAGGCAGCCAAAATCTTTATTTGAACATGTAGAATACTTCAATACAGATAATGCTTATATTCAGGCCCAGGGTGATTGAAATGCAGTGTTTAAAGCAACACTTTTGAGAGTGACTGTTTCTCGGTAAACATTTATTTTCACAGCAGTGAACAATTTAACTCAAAGAATATTCCGATGATAATCAAGTCTGAAGCTGCTTGGTGTTTCGAATTTCAGAAACGCTCAACACACATTTTGCAGATAAGTCCCATGAATAAATGAGCACATACAATTATTATTGTTTATTTAACTCTTCTTTTTGCTTACATATATCATAATGTCCTTATTTTTTATTTAAACAGAAATACAGCAAAATAGCTTAAATAACACTTCTTTGTTTTTTGGTGCTGCATCGCTGAAGCACTTCTAAAGAGCACACTTGGGCATTGCCATGGTCGCGCACGTAACGTTCGTACGCCTTTTTTGTCGTTAAAAATTGAAAAAAGAAAAGAAAATTTTAACTTTTTGTCCTGTTGTGATTTTTGGATAGCATTCTAGAAGTACTTTATTACGATACAATACGATACAAAAAAATATAATTGTTTTTGTCTGCATCAATTTAATCAAAAAAATCTGCGAAGTGTGCACGAGTTCTTTTATCAATGTTGCTTTAATATAATCTGGTATAATGTTGCTATGTATTTATAATTGTTTCGCTGAAAAATCTTTTGTAAGTATTTTTATGCTAACCATAATATGAAACGTTACGATACATTACTTTACGTGCGATTCAGGACCGAAACAATCGAAAACTGAAAAAAAACTTTATTGGAACCTTGTATTATACGAGAGAAAATTTTTTCTCTTATATAATTTTTCAGTCACGGTAGACCTTTTGTTTTAAATACCCATATATACCTGCAAACATAATTTTTTTACTTTAATTCTATTACAAAATTCAAACTACTTACAACATTGTCGAAAGATAAAGCTTTTCTTATTGGAAAGAAAACGCATGAAATGTACATGTAACTTTCTTAATAAATATTTAAAAGTCGAGTATTATTTAAGCTATCAGACGCATGTATATATCTTATAAAAAGCTCTTTCGAAAAACATCTCAAGGAGTTATGAAACCAAGAGAAGGAAAAATTGCTTGTAGGATATCTTAAGAAGATGTGTCATTTTTATGTGAGTTTTTGAGATATGTACGATTAAAACCAGTAAATTTACATTTCTAAAATTTTTTGCTTTCAAAACAAAATTTTAAGCTAAGAAACAAAATTTTTGAATGAAATTGCCAATAACTGAAAAGCAGTTGACAATTTTTATCATAATTTATTATTTTTGAGCTTCAAATTTTGTTTTGCAATCAAAAAATTACAAGAAACACACAGACATATTCAAAATACTGGTTTACAATTGTTAATTTGCCAGAATAGGGCTGTTAATGTAAGGAAATGCTAAAGATAAGGGAATGAAGAAGAAAATTGTTATGATGGTTTGTAGCTTAAATAAAACTCAGTTCAAAATACTCATAAAATTGGTTTTTTAATGCTTTTATTCATCTTGAGTGGGGTTTTTCGGATGCAGTATTTCGATTATTTCTTTAACGCTAAAAGTTATCCCTAACTTTAAGGGCTTAATGTTGAGCGCAGTGACTACAAACGGAAATAACTGATCGATAATAGATTGGTAGCATCATGGTGTAAGAAATAGAGGTGTTAAGTGAGTTTTTGACAACACCATGAATTTCTTTGCTTCTGTCAAAAAATTTGGGAGCGAAAACGCGGAACTGTTGATATTTGTCAAATTGTGTTATTTGGTTGAGTTGCTAGATGGTGTGATATAGTTTCTATAGTTTATTGTGCGAATTAAGTATAAATAAATATCACTGTGCACTTTTTTGTATCTTTTTTCTCTGTATTTGATAATTCAAACGTTTTTCACTTAATTTTGGTATAAGTAATCTCGCAGTGACATTTGTTTTACCACTTTACAGATTTAGATTTAAGAGGCCAAAATTACTAAAATCCATATGATCCAACAAAAAATATTAAAAAAGAGAGTTGTCGTTATTCTTGAATTTTACAAATTCCTCTAACATTAATTATTTATAGCTATAAACAAAAAAAATATTAAAAAATTTTCAGTATTGTACCGTGATACCGAAAATTTTTTAATGTTTGTAATAAAACAACAAAAAATATTTTTTTAGATACAAACAATTCCATCAATTTTTTTTCTCATACAATCCCTATATATTTATATTAACAATTAATTAAAAAAACTCTTAAAACTTTCATGGTTTTGTGTGTCTACAAAAAAACAAATTTCGGAAAATATTTTGGAATCCACTCAAATCAAGTATTCTCTCTCGATAAATATACTTTTTTGCTGTATTTGCCGCACACACTGCACTTTTTAGATAAGTGTTCAAAAATCTTTTACTTTTAAACAAATTAATAGTTTTGAATCCGCGCTGTGATCGTTTTTTGGTAGAGGATAAATCTTTGGTTCATTCATCATTGCATCATCATTGCAGCGAGTAGCTTTCGTCATCAAGACAGCAAAAAGCATTCGTCATCAATACAGAAAGAGAGTAGCTTTCGTCAATAAGCTTGACACTGCCTATTACAGTGCTTCCACAACGTAGATTGTGTAATTACTCCAGTGCTTCTGAAACTATTTCGGAATCGATATATTTCAGTGCTTGTCAAACTGTTACTCCAGTGAATTTTGAACTGTTGGTTGTGATGATTCGCAAAATGTTGGAATTTTTACTTTGCGCAGGGTGTCACGGTCTAATTGAAGCACTTACGTTTCTGAATTGTGTAGGGATCTTATGGTAGTGATTTTTGGTGCTTGCCTTTGACTTTGTGCAGGATGAGTACAATATGCCGCCTAAAAGCGATCCCGGCAATTGTCCAGGAAAGGCTGTTCCTGCTTCAGGAAAACCTTTAATTGAAATTGGTATAAAAAGGCCTAACTTAGTGTTAGTTGATGGTAAATGTGGACACGAGTTTCGTCAGGCGTGGGAGAGCCGTCATTCGGGCCTACGGGCCCGAAAGTAGGAGTTGTTGGTTTGGGTGTTACGGCTGGTAGTTTTCCAGCAAAGGGTGCTAATAACAGGTGGTGGTGAGTAGCCTGTGGAAGTTAAAGGCCCTAGAGCTGCATAAGTCCATTATTTCGGTTGGAAAGGGAAGGACTGTAAAAAGAGCTCGTAGATTGGTCCAGTCTAGCTCTGCTGGTTCAATGGTGGGTAAGATGATGTGAAATCTTCGTCAAAGCTTTCAGAATCGGCGGAGAAGGCTGTGAACTAAAATGGTAAGAAAGTTGTGGTTTCTGGAATAGACAATGTCAGAAAAATTAAACTAGTTTCGGATGACCTGCTTAAAGTAGCACTCGAATGCGGAATGAGAGGTGAGCATTTCCAGGCGTTTACTGTGGTTGCTAGCCGCTTTGAAGAAATGATCTTTTTTATTTACTTGATTGCTAAACCTTAACCGGTTTTATAGCAAATTTAAAATTATAAAACAAGATATTTAATACAATTCAAAAATATAGAGTATGATTTTGATTGAAATCATGTATTATTAACAAACTAAAAAGTTTTAATAAATTGCTTAAAGTATATAATTTTATTAAAGTATAAAAAATAACAAAGAAAAAAGTTAAGTCAAAATCGATGATATCAGACAGCAAAGCAGGGTTGCGTTTTCAAGACAAACAAGGTCAAGTTAGCAACAATTTTTGTATACGGCGGAGTCGTGTGACAAACAAGGTCTCATACCCAATAAAACACCACTCCAATAGGTGTATATATAATATATATCGTTCTGTCTTCCTGAAGCCGGTGAGATTCGGGCTTGACAGGGTGTTTACTCGACAAACTAGGTCAACTTCACCAAACCAATTTTCATAAAACAAAGAAAACCAGTTGCGAACGCAGGCACCAAGACAAACTAGGTCTTATCAGCCACTCATATTAATATATTACAAATCGATCTAGCGTAGTGTTTCAAGAGGTAAAAAGACACCAAGACACCACGGTACCGTCGACAAATGTAGTCACAATCATCATGAAGATAAGAGGCAATTGAAGATCCCAGGTTTAGAGGACATTCTTGAAAATGAGCGTCTGTATGAACGTCTGGAGGCTGTTTAATGCAATGAAAGATAGTTCGTCTCCTGTTTTAGGCGTTCAGAGTAGCGCAGTGGTGACAGCTATTCCGGTGGTACAGGCTGTTCTACCTGTGTCCTTGCCAGTTGCTCAGCAGGCAAAGCCGGTTGAGATATGGTCCTTGGTTGTGCGCAACAAGATAGCTGGTGCAAAATGAAAGGAGGTTCTTGACGCGGTGGTTAAGTAGGTTGGCTTCACTCTTGGAGTAACATGGAGAGGCTAAATTCAAAAATGCATTACATTGCTGAAATTGCTCTTTGAGGGGATTGCCATCGGTGCATTTATTGTAATCGATGGATTGTCCAATTTACATAAGTATAGTTGAGAGTCAGTATTCTAGATATTAATGAGCATAAAAATTATGCAATCATGCAGTCATGGTGCATATGCAGTAGGGTGGTCCTTATTTTAGAAATTGTTGAGCACCCGATTTTTTGTTCCTTAGCGTCTAAAAATAAGTCCCAAATTTTTCTTTACAACAACAATAACACGTGCCGCTCGAAGCTTGAAGCTTACACAGAGGCGATGCAACTGAATGTGCATTAGGGCGTATCGAATCACAATTTTTGTCGAATTTCACATTCTAAGGGGTCTCAAAATTTGCATAGGGTGGTCAAGATCTCCCAAAAAAATTCAGGGAAAAAGGATGTCTTTCCCTCCCGCAAGGAAAAAGTTGTTTTTGAGAAAACAGTAAAAAAATAAAGACCTCAAAATGCTTTTTTTTTAAGAAGAGCTTCATATGCCTTAAAGCAAAAGTAAATAAAGACTTTCACTAACAATGTCTTGTTAAACGAGATACCACTCTGGATTTTTATACACAGTGTCCTGTAGGAAGAATATTCGAATCTAAAGTACACTCAAGATAGCACAGAATTTTTAATTGTTATCTGATTGTCTAATTTAAGCATTTTTTCCTTTAAATTAAGTTTTTTATTTTCATCAGTGATGCTCCATGCAAAATTTTACAAAAATCGGAAATGGTCATTCCGAAAGACCGGTACGTTTAAAATGGAATTGCTGTTTTACAATTTTTTCTCTTATGTAGTAGATAATTTTTTGAAGTTCTACCTGACGGCACGTGTTAATAAAGTCCAATTTCTTTGAAACTTTTTTTTAATGCGTTTTTTTATACATAGAAACAAAAGAAGAGGGTGCTCAAGAAAAACAAACGAAATTTTTTTTCCATGCAAATAAGGACCAGTCTAATATGCAGTCATGTGTGACCTTGGACAGTTAGAAAATGGTGTTAGTTTTGCACTGATTCGGGAGCCATATGCAACCCAAGGTTTTATTAGAGGCCTCTCTGCTGGCATGCGGCTGATTTCTGATCTCAGAGCGAACTTTGTCGGTTTTTGTGTTAGACCTTCCCAGGTGGCGCTGGGGTGAAGATATCTACAAAAACGTAGTGCTCCCTGCATTTTATGTTTACATCAACAATATTAACTTTAAATGTAATAATATAGTTTGGTATAATTATAAAATAAAAACACTATTTGAATATAACATATTTTGAAAGAAACAATCAAACGGGAAGAGGCTGAAAATTTAAAAAAAATTTTCCGATTAGCATGAAAATTCGTATATAGCAGTAAGGTGGTCCGTAGCATTACAATGTCTGTCCTGAAATACTTGTATTTTATGTATAGGTTTTCACTTCGGTCGGCAGTTAATTATAGTTACAATAAAAGTATAATATGTTTTACGATAATTTTATAGGTTGACTATTAGCACATGAAAAAAAGGTAAACTTTTTGCGGATTTCCCTACTCTGCAGAATAGAGAAAAAAAGTTATTCCAAAAGATGTAATACAGTTTTGCAAAATATGTTGCCCTTCCCATTCCATACATTTTTTTCAAATCCGTCGAAAACAGTATTTTCTAGTTATTTAATTGCTTTTAAGTGGCGCACAGTGTTGTTTTCCCATTGACAAAAAGCAAAGTTTTTATGACTTGAAACCTAATAATATTGATATCAATCGATAGGCAATTGCATAGATAAAACAAAAACAAAATATTTAGGGGAAAGACTCAGTTTTAGCTGTGATACTTCAGAGATGAGATATTTTTTAAAAAAATCATGTTTTGTTCGATTCTTTTTCGGTAGCCTTAAACAAATAACTGTTAAATTTTGTGTTTTGATTAAACTGTGCCAAGTAAAGTTTTTTTTTTTATTTTGTGTATTATTATTTTATTATAATATCATTTTATTATTCGAGAATATAAATAGAATTAAAAAATTTTAGAAAATATAAAATTTTGTATATATTTTAGTGATATAAATATATGATATTAACAAATGAAAAAATTTAGAAATTGACAAATTTCGATTAAAAAAATAAACAAATCCTATAAAATTAAGTGCCGGTTTTTGTTTTAATCTACTGGTATAGATTCTATGTAACCAGGAACTGCAAATAACTTTTCCAACTTATATGTTTTTTTTTAAATGTTTAAAATGAAAAGTTTACATCAAGTTGAGAAATTAATATAGGTCCAAGGGAGGTGCCCCTAGGGTCTAACCGATTTCGAACATTTTCAGAACACATAGTATGGGAAAATTAGAAAATGAATTCGCGACTTCTAAACCTTTACCAATTAAGATGCGCTTCACAGAGGGTGGAAGTATTAAAGCCGCGGGCATCATTCAAGATAGAAATCAAATATATATTTGGGACACCATAATACACATGTTGAAACAGAGAAATGCAGATTTAAAAAAAATTTGTACAACTCGAAATAAGAATAAAAAAAAAACTTAACATAGTACGAACATTTTTTTTTGTACAATACTTATTTTATTTTTAATTAAATTTGATCAATTGTTTTTTTTTATATATTTCAAGGTTTTCGCAAATTTTTTGTTTGCTTTTGAAATTTTATTTTTACATTTTCCAGCGTTTGTTTTTCTTTTGAAATTTTATATGAAATAACTGCCGTCAAGAAAAACGATTGAATGCTTAACAAGAACAACAATTTCATGTTATTCAAAAGACATAGCCTACTGTTAAAAAAACCTCAATATTAATAGCTTTAATTTTTATATTAAAATACTTAATAAATTATTCCAATTATATAAATTTTAAACCAATTTTTCTAATAAAGTTCTTATTTATTGATGCTTAATAATCTACCTTACTTACTAAATTTGAAGTTTTCAAAAAATTTGACTCTGATAATAAGACATCCCAGGCTATAGATAGAAACTACTACTAAACAATCTTCGCTGATTATGTATTAACGCTAATAGATCCAAAAGACACAACATATCCTTGTTAACTTTTTCTTCAAACTCAATAAAGTCGATATTATTTTTAATCTTTAAACATTTCTTCTCCTTATACAAAGCATCTTTTTAATAATGCAGTCTGTAATCAGTAATGCAGCATAGCAGCATTATCCTATCGCCTTGCACTCTGCTCCAAGCTTTGTCCTTCTCGTAGCCACAATTAATTAAGTCCCATGTTAATATCCTTTCACCAGATATGCGGCAGACATAGTTATTGCGAACGACCACATAACGGAATAATTATATCGTCCCCAAGGATGCATTCGGTCGTCGACATTAAGAACACTGGCTACAATTTTAGAACGGTGAAAATTCAAAGGAAGAAAAAGCAAGAAAAAAGCAATCCATGCAGAAGATTTCAAAGTCGCATGACATATGAAGGCATACCGGCAGAACGAATGGGCGTTAAAAGGCGCAAAAGACATTTGGCCACAAGGCAATGAATGCGAAGCCAGAACAAAAATTTTCCGAATGAAAATGAAACAGAGCAGAGAGGAAATGAGCACCCAGCTTACACAGGCTTCTTAGGAAGGAACATATTTTCAGGCAAAGACAAACGAAATGACAAAAAAAAAACAGAAAAGTAATTGCAATTGTTTTAAATTGTTAAAAGTATTAAAGGGTAGGCAGAAAAACGTTAATATATAAACGTACGAGTATGTTAGGTTGGTAAAAAAAAGGGAAATATTTAAAAGTAATCTTTATATAGAAAATTCATGAAAATTGCAGGATTATAGCTAAATCCTGATTGATGTTGGCAATCATTGAAGTAACTTTGCTTATATGTGGCTAAGAAGACTACTTTTTAATTTTATCTTACTATATATATTCAAAGAATTTGGTAGGTTGATGTGTTAAATTTCAAGAAGCCCTGCAGGATTTACTAAAAAAGCGAAAATTCTATTGTTTTTATGGAGACTAGTAAAATCAAGCTTATAAATAAATAAATGTGTTGCAATTTTGTTGAAAAACTCGAGCTCAGAATTTTTTTATACGTAACCAACACAAGACAGTAACTTTTTTTGAAAAGCATTATAAATGTACCAAATTTTAAATGAGTAGTAGGGAGTCCAATCCTGGAAGCTTTTCTCAATCCCGGGATCCCGGGACTAGTTCGCGATTGAAAACTTTAAGAAGTAAATAATTTAAAACGTTTTTATAATTACGTTTAATACAATTTTTTAATAAAAAAAAAAAATGTAAATTAACTCATTTGTAAAGCAACAAAAACAAAAGAAAACACATTAAGGTTATTCACAATTGCGTTGTTTTAAGTGTAGTTGAAAAACCTCGTAGTATTGATACTATACTTTACGGAGCGGTTTTTTTTTATCTTTCATGAAATTAATCAAAACCAAAAGTTTAACGATAGGTTTAAATAACGTGGTTTTAAAGTCTCATAAACAACCGATCGGTTACCAGTTATTTTCTTATTGCAAAAATAAAAAAAGCTCAAATTGCAAGTTAAACTATTTGTGCATTATATTTAATAAACTATATCAAATTGGATAGTTAATTTATTAGCATAGTAATAAAAAGCTATAGTTGGAGGTTCCCAACCACAAATTCTAATTTGGGTGCTTATAATTGTGGTTTTCAACTATGGCTAAAAAACTACAATCCACCATACACACAATTGCAAATACCCTTATTTTTAATAAACACAAAAAACTTAAATAATATTAATGACCAGTAAATTGTACTAATTTAATAACAAAAAATAAAATACAGAACACTTTAAGGTATTATTATATATTTGTTAAACATTTTTTTTTATTGACACCGTCGTCATATTTTTTTGTGTTTTAGGCAAATTAGGCCTTTTTCACACTTGGTCAATGCAATTTCAACGCAATTTCAACGCAACAGCGAAAAAGTTGAAAAGCAATGCAACTAGAAACCAAATGCATTCAGACTTGCTTCAAAAGTTATGCAACATGTGTAAGACATCTGAAAAAACATTAGCAAATGAAATAAGTGGCATTATACAAACGAACTTATTATAACATTAAAATAAAGAAGGACAGTAACAGCCTTATTCAGAATCGCATTTTAAAGGCTACGTATTTTTAAACAGGCTTTAAAAAACAAAACCTTATTCAGAATGTTTTTGTCTAAAGCAACGTTTTTTAAAAGCTGCGTAACTTAAACGCCGAAATTGGCGTTTAAAGGTTGCGTAAGTGCCGCTCAAAAGTTTTTGTTGCAACTTCTTCTTTGTTTATAAACGTCAATTGTAATTGTGAAATTTTTGTTCTTGTAGTCTATAAAGCTAAAAATGTCTTCAATATTTGAACATTTTGCGAACGATATTGACATGATAGACGGGCTTTATCCTGTGCAACAAAAAAAAAATTATAAAAAGAGAACGAATCCAATGGAACTGAGGGATAATGAGTTTCGCCAAAAATATCGCTTCTCCAAAGCAAACATGGTAAAACTAATAAATATTGTGCGCTCGGACTTCAGTGACCACAAAAAGGGTGGTCATATTCCAGTGGAGCTTCAAGTCATGGCCGCTATTCGATATTGGGGTCGAAACGAGGTTAAATATTATTATTAAGGCTGACGCTTGAAATTTCTTTAAACTGCATTCTTTTATAGATCCAAGATGATGGAGCAGATATACACGGTTTCAGCCAGCCGACCCTCAGTAAAATATGTAAAAAAGTTGCTATAGCATTTGCTTCAAGAAGTCGACAGTTTATTAAAATGCCTAGACTAGCATCAGAACAAATAAGTGTGATGAATGGATTTCGTGCCATTAGACAGTTTCCTCAAGTGATTGGTGCAATAGATTGCACCCACATAAAAATTAGAAAAGTTGGTGGACTGGCTGGACAATACTATATTAATAGAAAAGGTTTCTATTCCATAAATACCCAAGTTTTATGTGACTCCTCACTAAAAATAAGGGATATAGTTTGTCATTGGAGGGGAAGCACGCATGATTCCAGAATATATAGAGAAAGTCGTGTTAAAGAACGCTTTGAAAATGGAGAATTCAAAGGACGATTGCTGGGTGATGGAGGCTATGCATGCACCAATTTTCTATTTACTTCCATCTTAAATCCCACAACCCATGCAAAAACTCAATATAACATTGCTCATATAGCAACACGTAATACTGTTGAAAGATGCTTTGGAGTATGGAAGCAAAGATTTCGAATTTTGCTTACTGGTATGAGAAGCTCATTACAAACAATAAAGACGACAGTAGTTGCTTTAGCTGTTTTGCACAACTTAGCTGTTGAATTTCAAGATCAGTCGATAGGTAATTATTGTCTTTAATTTTTACTATTTATACTTAATACAAATTTCTTTAACAATACAGAAAATGACAACGATTTCAATAATATCCTTCAAGAAGAAAATGATTTGCTGCAACTGAATTCAAACCAAAATACGTCCCGCAGTGTATTTATTTCCCAACATTTCCAATAAAATTGACAACAACAACAGATTTTTATTTTATTACACTTATTTAACTTTTTCCAAAAAAATTAATTTATAAAAATTAATTTAAAAAAACTAAATTATTAAAATTTTTAGAAACTAAAATAAAAATAAAGATAAATAAAAATTTTGTTAAATAAAGACAAACTAAAAGGAACATACATATATATATAATAAATAGTATAAAATACAAAAACACAATGTAAGTTATTTAATCTATATAAAATATTATTTTAAAAGCACCAAGCAATAACACAAAAAGTAAGGGAAGCATAAAAGCAAATTAATCAATCACACACAAAAGTAAACAAATCATAAAGAAATCACATATAAAAAGTAAACATAGCAGAAAAGAAAATACAACGATCACAAACAACAAAGAAGCATACAAAATAACATTTAACACGCATATAAAACGAAGAAAATTAAAATATGCAAATTAAATCGAAAGCAAAAATTAAAAGAAGCACAAATTATTTACCTTATCTCAAAAGATTTTGTTATCTTACGGTGTGCTCTTTTTCCCGTCGCGCATTTTCTTCCTTTAAATTTTGGACTTCTAGCTGAAGAATCTCCATCTTCTTCTCGTGTTCTATCCTCATCAGATTCTTTGAGAGTTCCAAAAGCTCTATTTTCATCTCCTCCGATGTCACCTAAAACAAATGATAGTATATCAATAAGATTTTTGCTTGAAAATAAAATTCTTACTGCGGGAGTTTTTGCGCGCCTCTTCTTTGCTTGGGGCTCTGGAACAGCACACACTTCATCCTCCTCAACACTTTCACCAAAAACGTGTTCGATTGCCGGCTCCTCAATGTCTTCAATTAAATATTCGGCAGGTCCCTATGAAAAATATTTATACAAAATAAGAAGATTGGCTTTTTCAAGATACTTACAATATCTGCGTCGCAATCAAATTGATTGCTGTCTACAGCAAACTCCTGCGGTAGCAGAGCCAACAATTCTGCATCTTCCCTGTTTGGAGACTTTGGGGGGGGTCCACCACCAGTTGCGCTTTGACTTTTTTTGTGCTCTGATAGGCGAGCTTTTGCCTGCATTTTACTGCCTCGCCACTGGCACTGTATTTGCGCTACAGTTCTTATGGCTGTGCTTGCTTGATTGAATCTAAAAAAAAATAATTTTAGTTATTATATATTATAATAGTACAAAAGACGTTACGATTCTAAGACTTCCTTCCTCGCTTCTGTCTCGACGTGTTGGTATCCACACACTTATTCTCAATTATTTTTATCTTCTCTGTTACCAGCTGCCGAAGAAGTAACTAAAATCACACAAAAATACGATTACATTCGTTATAGAAGTATGAATCAGATGAAATACTTTACCTTATCTGTAGAATCCCAATTTTCAGATCGCTTTCTCTTTGAATCCATTATTGTTTATTTTTTTATACAGCTGGTTGCATTATTTATAAAATGATCCGTCAAAGTAGTTAACTCACGATTGCATTTTTGCAAATGTAATAGATTATTGTAATAGGTTTCGCTTATTTTTGACACAACGCTAGTTTAGTTTTACACTGAATAAAAAATGATTATGAATAACAATTTCAGCAAGGCTGCGTAAAGAGTTATTAAAGGTTTAAGCAGTGCCCAACTAAAGAAGCGTTGAAGTGTTGCTTAAGGAAATATATTGAATAACACTGTAAGACAATATTAATATATAGCGTACTGCACTTCAAATAATTGAATTCACAAAATAAACAAACCGACGCAGCAAGTCGCCGATGAAAATTGCGGAAAGCCGCGTTGCGTTGAACAGGTTGAGAACGTGTCGAGAACTTGTTGAGTGCAAGTTGCTTAATCTGAAGGTTCCGGTATAAATACACAGGCTAACAACTTGAGTTGGAGTTGCGTTGACCAAGTGTGGAAAAGGCCTTAAGGTTGGAAAAGACTTTTCAAAATTAAATATTTTGATTCAATTTTTTTTTTAGTAATACATTAAGCTGATCAACGCGTCTTAATTTTCATCAGAGAGTTTTGTTCGGATATTATTACAAATATAACCCGCTGATGAGAAGCACCGTTCTGATTCTATGCTAGTTGGAGAAATAGTTGCACGATAATCGTAAGCAAATCAAAACACCATAAAACAAAATTATTTCCTAAGTCAGAATATCGGACAATTTTGATATACGTAACTGACATCCCGATGTTGCAAATTCTTTTTAAACTTTGCAGTGCTTCAAACTCATCGTCCTAAAAATCTTTTTCCGAATCAATAAAAGGTTTTTCTTATTCTATATTCATATCAACTTAGATTGAAATGGTGCTTTTACATGAATATGGGCACTTCCACACTGGTGTTACGAACGATTTGTACGAAGCAGTATAATAAAAAAAGAATGAAAATGTCAAATTTTTAAAAAGACTTTTTTATGTTTGCGAAGTAATTTAATAGCACTATATTAAGTAAAGAAACTGACAACAATCAACCCTAAGGATTTTAAGATGTAAACAAAAATATATGCTGGCGTTACGTTACAAAAAACGGAACTGATTTTTGACTTGGATTACAAAATTTTACAAAAATCTCTGAATTGGACAAGACTTTTTGTATACAACTTTATTTAGAATGAAAACTAAGTTTCCATTGTAGTTTAATTGGGTAATTAGGTAGTTAAATAATTATGTAATTTAGTAATTAAAAAAACAAATTTAATATAATGTCCTTTCTTTGCCTCAACAATTTTTTCATTAGCCTTATCCCATGTCTTCCTTTTTTACTAAAAGAAAAAAGTAAACGAAACATTTACGAAAAAGAAAAACTACATTTGTGAAACAGTGCAGACGATTTGATCATGAATTGATTACGAATTGATTATGAATTTATGCAGAAATGGCTTAAATTAAAGAAATTAAAGCCTTTCTCTTATATAATATTATCAAATCTGTGGTCACAAGGAATAATGACTAAACTCAAAATACCGTAAAAAAGCCATATGGAATTTATTTTATTGCCAATTTTTGGAAGAATGCAGATATCTACTTTTTGTTCAGAATTGATCATCACCTATGTCTGCACATATTTTGTTTGTAACGGTTCTTATATTTAAAAAATGGGTTTAGTTCGTGTAATTAAAATATCGTTTTTTACGATACTTTGAGTTTAGTCGTTATTCCTTGTGACCACAGAAATAATAAGTATTTAATAAGTTTTAATTTTTGGACATGGTAGAATTTTCTGTGAAAATGCCCATATTTGCAATGGAAATTTTTTATTTAAAATCCCGGAATTTTCTTTCCGGTATCCCGGGCGCACAGTAGAAAGTGATAGTACACGACGATATCATAAATGTTATTTATTAAAGTCTTTTCTGATATAAAATTTAAATTGTTTTTAATAGTTTAATAGCCAATCTTTACTATTACGCAGAAATTTCATAAAATTTTATGTAAAAGGAGCATTTTTGAAGAATCGAAACTTATTGTTTTAGTTTATGTTCAATTCAAACCTGTTCGCTTTATCACATTTGAAGTAAATTTTAATATACAAAAATCTCGTGTCACAGTGTTTGTAACAGAACTCCTCCGAAACGGATCGACCGATTTTCATGAAATTTTGTATGTATATTTGATAGGTATGAGAATAGGTCGTAAAGAATATTTCACCCTCCTATGAAATGATATCTTTGGAGTTATAGGAAGAATTCGGTATTCGACCACAATTTACACGTTGCGTTTCACTGATAACATTTTATGGGCGTTAAAAAAGTGGGAGTGGCACCTCCCATACAACCCAAATTTACGATGTCGAACAGTTTTGGAGTTATAGGAAGCACAGCCTCGGAATTCGGTATTCGAACACAACTTACACGTTCCGTTTCACTGATAACATTTTATGGGCGTTAAACAAGGGGGAGTGGCACCTTCTATACAACCCAAATTTGCGATATCGAATAGCTTTGGAGTTATAGGCCGCACAGCCTCGGAATTCGGTATTCGAACTCAATTTACACATGAAGTTTTACTGATAACTTTGTATGGCGTTGAACAAGGGGGCGTGGCACCTGCCATACAACCTAAATTTGAGAAATTCAACAGCTTTTGAGCTATAGGTAGCACAGCCATGGAATTCAGTATTCAACCACAATTTACATATACAGTTTCACTGATAACATTTTATTCGCGTTTGGCAACGGGGCCGCTGCGGCAACGCGCTGGGTTTAAGCTAGTTTTATATAAAACTTTGCAGAAATTGTTGTAAAGTATAACACATATATGAAAAGCACAACTTATGGAGACTTTAGAAAAATATCGAGTTCTTAATTATACGGTTCCATTTACTAGTAATTAATTGATTAATAAAATAAAAAAAAAACAAATGTTGCTTTAAACAACATATAGAAACGGAGGTCAAGTACAGCTAAACGGAAGTCGAAGACACCTGTGATTTTTGAACAATTAAATAATTAAATTAGTTACATTGAAAAGCAGGTTTATAATATCTTTAAATGTTGAGTGTTCAACAATTTTTATTCAATTAAACATGGTACCCAGAAGATGTTGACAAAAAATCAATGAAACGTCGGTACGAAAAAATTAATTAAAATTGTTTCAGTTGCATTTAAAAATTTGATCAAAAAGCCTATTTTTACAAACATACAAAAAAAAACTTCAAGTTCACCAAAACTTTTGGCAGTCACCCACGCTTCCCCATGCTTTACTTTAAATATTGATTTGTAGCCTGGATATTAATCAAAATCCTTTATCAAAATGAGATGTGGAAACGTGCGGTTTCGGAAGTAATCGCGAAAAAAGTGAAAAGATTTTCACTTTCACTTTTCATAAAACGAAAAAATTCACATCGCTACAAAATATTCGAAGTGGAACCGAAATATTTTACTTTTGAGAATTATGTACTAGAGCTGTCAAGCTATCGATAGTCACCACCATCCATTGTGATTGTTTAAGCTATTCGCAGCTTGACATCTCTATTACGTACAGCAGTATGCAAAAATAGTAGTGCTCTTATATTCAGACATGTTTCGATAAATAATACTAGTCTAAAAATTTCGGATCCGGTACACCCATTATCATTCCTATATGAGACATTCTTTGTCAAAACTGTCAAAAGAGATCAACCTAATCGTGCTGATATGAATATGATAGTTTTTAAATGGCAATTTAACACAAAAAAGCATTTTTTGAAATTTTTCCGATAATAATTTTTAGTGGATGATTTTGACTAAATGCTAAGGACTTTTAATTAATAACACTTTATTAATATACGTCATTGTCGGTAAAATCATTTGTTAAATTCAGAGTACTTGAACATACTTTTAATAAATGCCAAAAAAGCTTCATCTAGGTTCTTCGTAATTTTCAAAAAAATGGCTGTATGTAAAATTAATAATAACAATGTGTGCTTTTTTGTACACTTTTTTTCCTGTATTTGATAATTTCATCGTTCTTCAGCAAAGTTGTTCCCAATATTGTGAGCAGCAACTTTGCTGAACAAACAAATATGAAAAATCGTTTGGAATTGTCTTAAAAACTTTTGCAAGCCACATATTTCTGGCTCGCTTTCAAAGCTTCAAAGCAATTAAAGTTATTCATACGCCACACCGTTATCCATATGGTTGCAACTTATGCTGACTTTAATTTAAACAATTTTTAATACCCACTCGGTCTATTTGTTTGTATTAAGATTTAGTCCTATGAGCAGGGTTGCCAACACATACCTTTTCGCCCGGAGACTTCGGGCCTGAGGGCCGATCTCCGGGCTCCGGGCCTGGCACATTTTCTCCGGCTTTCGCTCTAATCTATATTTAAATCAAGTTTTTCTTACAAAAAAATTTGTTTAACTTATTTATTAGTGTTGATTAACCCTTTTCTTAGTGAATGTTTGAACCATTAGTCTTAATGAACGCTAACTTAACTTTGACGTTCTTTCTATTTCTTGAACTTCGTTTTTGAAGGAAAGTCGTAACCAGTCGTAACTTTTCTTTTGGTAACTTGACGAACTCGTTGCTGTTTTTCTTTTTCTTTTGAGTTCTGCGGCCAAGGCTCATTTATAAGGTTCTGGCACTTGAGAGCGAACTCGGTCGAACTGTCAGAATGGATGAAAAGAAATGAAGAAAATGAATGCTTAGAACAAAGAAAAGCGCAATGACAATTCGAGCAAAGGCGGGAAAAAGAGTGCATTTCTCTCAAGTGCCACAACCTTATAAATTAACCTTGTCTGCGGCTGAATTTTTAATTAATGTTTGCAGTTCAATTTATGAAAGTTCGGTCAATAATTTGTGTTTTGTGTATTAACTGATACAAAACTATTTTAGAGAACAGCATAATGGAATCTAGTTGCAAGAGGAAACATTACTTAACATCTTTTAACATGGATTGGCTCTCGATACCAAGCTACAAAGTAGAGTTGGGTCGTTCCGGACCTGCATAGTTCATGGAACTATGTTCACTCTCGGACATAGTTACAATCATTCCATCTGTTCGATTTAAGCATGTCCAAACAGTTCCGATTGCAATAACATTTTTTTAATTGAGCTACATCTCATTTGCACTTACATAACTTAATCGAATTGTTTGAGCGACGACATAAGCTGACATCTCATTCGCACTTACATAACTTAATCGAATTGTTTGAGCGACGACAAGTAAGCCAATTATGCATGTAAAAGAGAGTGAAAGAAATAATTGATAAATAAAAAATGATACATCGTCATTCCAGTTGTGTGCATTGTTCAGCATTGCTGTTTATTTTTGCTTTTAACCTATGAAACAAAACAATCACGAAATGACATTGGCCGCATTCTAGCCGAAAAAGTGCTCAAGTAGCGAAGTAGAAAATTGTGACATCTCAAGGAACATGTTCTGTGAGAGCATACCATTCAGCCCGAAAGTTGTGGAACAGTTCTTGAGCACTTTTTCGGCTAGAATGCGGCCATTGAACATGCTTTTGTTACTTTCTATATTATAAATAGAACTGCTGGAACTATATAGTTCCACGAACATGCTTAAAGCTGATGAACTATATAGTTCCGCGAATATGCTTAAAGCTGATGAACTATAAGATGCAACTGAGTTTCGAGCTCATGAGGAACTGTTTGCAAATTATTTTTGCTCGCTTTTCAGCAACTTTATAAATTTACTTCGTAAACTTTATTTACTAAATGAAATTATTTACTAAATGATAGAAGTTCCTTTTTTTTATATAAACTAAAGAAATGTTTTTCTTTAAGTTAAAAATATTGAAATAAAAAGCAAAAAATTCTGTTCAATTGATTTAAGACTAGTCAGAGTGATGTGTTGAAAATCTACATGGACCTTTACACATTTTCTCAGCAGTTCAACAAGCACTTCATTCAAATGCTTCAAATAGTTCTGCAGTTCAAATAAACAAAGGAACTAGATAGTTCCGCGGACATGCTTCAAATTCCCTTTGTAGTTCAACAAGCAGATAGTCCAAATAGTCTATACAGTTCAAATAAGCAAAGGAACTAGATAGTTCTGCGGACATGTTTCCGTGAACTAGTTCCTTTCTTCAAAAGAATCGTTCCATGTCCGTTCCGTCTCTGGAAAGCACAAGCACAAGCCTACTACAAAGATTGGTTGCTGATAAAAAAAACGAGTTTACGGGAAAATGCAAGTTGTGTTGTGTCACATTTGTTGTAAACATGATTGTTAAACATGACTATGTATGAAAAAACCAAAGAAAAAATTAATTTTTTAATTAACAGCAAGCAGACCATAAAAAAATTATTAAATAAAAAATGCTCCGGGCCTGGGCTTTTCAAAAGTTGGCAACCTATCCTATGAGGGAATAAAACTCAAATTTATTATTTGGCGTCGATTAAATTTAAATAACCAAAGTAGTTGTTAGGCCTGAAAATGAAAATTCGGAATGTCTACATTACATGCCTAGATTCGTGGCATGGAAATGATTTCACATGTTTCCTAAAACTTGCCTTTCCAAAAATGGTAAGCCACAAGTGAAATAAAGAAATGGCTAAAACATGAGAAGAAGATCTTGGTACGAAATCGTTTTCATGAGGAGCTAAGATTAATCATCGACACACCAAAAGAGATAAGTTGTAATACCAATGATGGTAATACTGTTAGAAATTTTTTTACAATGCAAACTGCTCTGCTGATATCACTGGCGTACATGAAAATTTGTTTAAGAGACTTTATGCACATAATACTACATGCTCTCTTCTCAGTTGTTATGACAAATGCTGAAAGTTTTATTAGTTATGCTTTAGAAACTGCCAGAATATATGTGAACTGTTATGGATGGTATTATATGCCATCTTCAGTACACAAAATTTTAATTCACAAAGAAAATGTAATCAAACATTTTGCAGTATTCTTATCGGTCAACTGTCATAAGGATTATAAAAAATAACGCGTTCATCACGTCAGGAAATGCTCTCATTTACATACAAATGTGGATGTATTTCATACTCTTCTGTATACTTCTGATCTGTACATCATTAAAATTAGAAAACCATATACCAAAAATGTACAGGAGTTTGATGAAGACACTCTGCAGCTTTTGAAAGTCAACGTACTGATTTAAAAAGCTGAAGTTAACCAGGTATAAGGAAGTGCCTATATTAGTAGATGAGCATTTTACGTATTTTTCATCGTTTCTCATAATTTAAAGGCATGTCCTTATACTGATCTAATAACCTTTTTCTTTTTCTAACGTATTGACAATGATTTTGACTTTGCATTTTTTGAGAAGGCTCAGTTTGCAGAAAAGTAAATTTGTATAGTGTCCATCCATCTTTGTTTTTTTCGTACTCTTGTTGGATCTTTAATATTGTTGGATAAAGAGTTCTGACAGTATGCAGAAATGTGGTGGTGGCCAGTTTACTTTTTATCAAAAAAGGCTGCCAGAATGTAGCACCATGAGTCAAGCACCAAAGTCAGTAGAAGGCAGTGTGTCGAAATTCAGCATTGTATTGGACGGCAACTGAAATGTTCAAGCCGCTCATACCTGTTTTTTTTAACAGCAGCCTTCCTACACACTTTAACTGCAGGCATATGAACTTTGTTGAATAAAACCATTATTTTGGCATTGAACTGAAATATTTGGGCAGGCTTAAAAGTTTTGTTTTCTACAGAACAGAATGCTTTCGCCCTATACTGGCAGGCACATGAACTATATTAAAAACAAGCATTGCATTGGCATCCAATTGAAATGGCCTAGCATCTAAAAAATGTTTTGCTTTCTAGACAACAGAATTATCTCGTCTTATACTGGAAGATGCTTTTTTCTGTCTAACCCTTCTAAGCTCTAACTTTTTACTGGCTTTAACATGAAATTTTTGAAAACCTTTTCACATTTAAAATGTAAACTTGATAGTTACAATTATTTTTTTTTGCCGAAAGTTTGCATAAACAAACGTTAATTAAAAATTTATAAATGTAAAGGTGCTTTATTCGTTTTTAATCATATATAATGGGACACTAATAATCATATTTGGTGGAACACAAAACATATGAAATATCATTTACATGTAATGCAAAATTCATTTTTTAATATATTGTGGCGAAATTTACTGTATTTCAGAAGATCTAATATACTGGTGTACAAGAGTGACTTCAATATTTGATGTGACCGTTAGCTTTGAATAATTTTTAGTGCATTTGCTAATCTATATATATAAAAATGGATGTATGTATGTGGGTATGTGGGTGGGTATGTGGCTATATCACGTATAGACTCCAAAACCGCTGAACCGATCTTTATGAAATTTTCAGGGAAAATAAAGCCACATCTTGAGAGTGTTCCTGTGAGGTTTCGTAACGATTGGAGAAGGGGGCGTGGTACCTCCCATACAAGCCAAATTTGCTCCATCGATCACAAACAAAAAAAAAAAAAAATATCTCACGGTTTCAATCGTAAAAAACTAAGATTTGGGGATTTTGTTCAGATGGTTACTGTCGGTAACTGTACAAAAAATGGGCGTGGTCGTTATATAAATACGCCCACTTTTTCGAAATCATGGCAATTCCGGAGTTCTGCACATTTTTACAGTGAAACTTGCTCTTTAGGTGCTCCAAGAGACGAACACAATTTATAAATGTTTTTACGCCCACTTTTAACGCCCACAAATCAATATCTATATATATATAAAGCAAAACGATGTGTGTCTGGCTGTGTGATGTCTATAGACTCCAAAACTACTGAACCGATTGACCTGAAATTTTAGCAGTCGATTTGTTTCAGGTACGAGATGGTTGAGGAAAAAAATTTGCCACACCCCCCTTTTACCGCCCCCAAATCAATAAAAATGTTATATTTCAGTCGGTTTGGGTCGTATATGGCTAAAATTTTGTAATTTAGTATGTACGGTTACTGTCGACAACTGTCCTAAAAATGGGTTTCCACGCCCCCTTTTACCGCCCACAAATAAATGAAAATGGTTTATTTCAGACGGTTTTGGTCGTATAAGATTTAAATTTGTTACTTTGGTTTGTGAAGTTACTGACAGTAACTGTACGAAAAATTGGTTTCCACGCCCCCTTTTGCGCCCACAAATCAGTGAAAATGCTATATTTCATGCAGTTTTGGCCGTATGAGACTTACATGTGATACTAAAATTTGTTTGTTTACTTTCGGCAACTGTACTAAAAAAGGGCATCATCGCTATATGGCCACACCCACTTTTTAAGAAACCATCAAAATTGACTACTGGGTCGATTGAGCTAAAATGTTGGCTTAGTTTGTACGGTTACTGTTAGCAACTGTACTAAAAATTGGTCTCCACGCCCCCCTTTTACCGCCCACAAACCAATGAAAACGTTTTATTTCAACGGTTTGGGTCGTATTAGACAAAAATTTTGTAATTCAGTACATATGGTTACTCTCGGCAAGTGCACTAAAAATAGGCCTGCCCTACTTTAGTTAAACTCACTTTTCGGGGAGTTAGCGTCCAGTGAAGTAAAGTGCGCCAGGCTTAACCTAAATTGAGCTGAAATTTGGGCAGTCGATTTGTTTCGATTACGAGATGGCTCAAGGGAAACATTTTACCGCACCCCTTTTTACCGCTTGCAAAACAACAAAAATGCTATATTTCGCACGGTTTTGATCGTATTAGACTAAAATGTGGTTATTTAGTGCACATGGCTACTTTCGGCAGCTGTACTGAAAATGGTGAATATATTTGACATTTCTTGACATTTTTGTGTATAGCAGTAAGGCGGTCTGTGGCAGAACAACGTTTGCCGAGGAGATAGATTGTTCCTGTGAGGTTTGGTAACGTTTGGACGAGGGGGCGTGGTTCCTCCCATACAAGCCAAATTTGCGCTATCGACCACAAACCAAATAAGGGATATATATAAGACGGTTTCGATCGTAAAAACTAAGATATTATCATTTTGTTCAGATGGTAACTGTCAGTAACTGTACAAAAATAACTTTTTCGTCGCAATATATATACGCTCACTTTTTTGAAATCATGGCAATTCCGGAGTTCTACACATTTTTATACTGAAACTTGCTGTGTAGGTGCTCCAAGAGCCAGTCACGATACATAAATGTTTTCACGCCCACTTTTAGCGCCCACAAATCAATATCTGCACATATAAAAATTAATCGTGATTTGTTCGGATGCTTAAAACTTGAAAACGACTAGACCAAATAGGATACTTCCTTCTACTGGTTTGTTCGTAACTGCTACGCAAAGGTTTAGGAAAAAAGTAATGCCACACCCCTTTTATCGCCCACAAATCAATAAAAATGCTATATTTAAGACGGTTTTGGTCGTATTAAATTAAAATTTGGTAAATAAGTTCTTAAGATGACTGTCACTAACTTTAATAAAAACGGGCGTTGTCACACTTCATCTACGCCTACTTTTGGAAATATCACAATACTCCGAAACTATTGGTCCGATTGAGCTCAAATTTTGTAAGTGGCTTTGCTTTGAGTACGAGATGGTTTAAGAAGAAATGCCACACCTTCTTTTACCTCCCATTAATATAAAAACAATTTGTGTTATCGAATAGCGTCATGGGTTGCACAGCTCAGAAATTCGGTATTCGACCACAATTTAGACGTACCGTTTCAGTGATGAAATTTTATGGGAGTTGGACAAGGGGGAGGGGCACCTTTCATACAACCCAAATTGGTGATATCGAATAGCTTTGAATTTATAGGAATTCAGCTTTGGAATTCAGTTTTTGACCTCAATTTACACATGCAGTTTCAATGATTTTTTTTTATGGGCGTTGGGCAGGGAGGCCTGACATCTACCTTACATCCCAAATTTGCAATATTGAATTGCTTTGAAGTTATAGGTTGACAGCGTAAGAAATCGGTATTCGACCTAAATTTATACATGCACTTTCATTTCTTACATTTTATGGGCGTAGGGAAAAGGGGAGTGACACTTCCCATACAACCCAACTTTGTGCTATCAAATAGCTTTGGAGTTATAGGTCGCACAGCATCGGAATTCAGTATTTGACCAAAATTTACGCATGCAGATTTACTGATAAAATTTTTTAGAGTTTGTCGGGGGGCGTGGCACCTCCAACTTAACCCAAATTTGCGATATCGAATAGCTTTGGAGTTATAGGTAACTCAGCCTCGGAATTCAGTATTCGACCTCAATTTACACATGCAGTTTCATTGGTTAAATTTTATGGGCGTAAGAAAAAAAAGGGCAGTGGCACCTCCCATACAACCTAAATTTGTGCTATCGAATAGTTTTGGAGATATATGTCGCACAGTTTTGGAATTCGGTATTCAACCTCCATGTACACATGCAGTTTAATTGATTACATTCTATGAGCGGTGATCAAGAGGGCGTGGCACTTCCTATACAACCCTATTTGTTATATCGAATGGCTTTGTGGATATAGGTCGCACAGTCTCGCAATTCAGTATTCTACCTCAATTTAGACATGCTGTTTAACTGATAACATTTTATGGGCGTTTGAATAGGGAGAGTAGCAGCAACGCGCCTGGTTTCAGCTAGTTAATACATAAAAATCTAGTCAATAGTATAAGTTAAATAGAGTGCTGCTCTGTCAAAATAGCGCATGAATGATAAATTCCTGGGGTCATTCATGAATCTATTTTCGCACTGATTGCGATACAGTTCGCCATCGTAAATGTCTTTTAGCCTGTCAACATTTTCTTTTTTCTGCTAAAATGGTGAGCACTTGTTTGCAGAAAGCTATTGAAAAAGTGAGCAGATATCCGAATTCGACTGTGCTTTTGTATTCCTCGCATTTCCTTTTACTGGTCTGTAACAGTTCTTGCAGTGCGCCGTACACTCTATAGCAGAATTTATTTTTATGAAATGTTTTTTTAAGACATAAGTGGAGATGGGCGTTTTAATGCATATGGATGGAATCAATCAATTTCAACAAACTGCTTAACCCGTTTTTGAATTTGTACCCTTACTGTTTTTGCCTGTGCAGTTATAGTTACGAATCGGTCCCTGTGTATGTGCGCGCATACACATAAGCAGGTAACTGGAATTGACGCTTATTTTTGTGTGTGGATCTATAGCACGCTCTTATTTTTTCGTTTTATGAAATTCAGTTTGTTCTGGAACACACATAAGTGAAGTTTGTTTGCGCATTTATTTGAATTTTGGTTGTGTTTCGAAGTATTTGATAAAAAATGGATAGAGTTTTACATGAAAGAAGGCAGCGAGATGAACTAGAAATGGATTTCCGAATCTCCGTGCAATAGTGACGATGATTTTGCATTATCAAACGAGGAGAATGATAAAAGTGAGCAAAATTTAGTAGAAGAAAATGCAGAAAATCCTGAAAATAAATATTTTTCAAAAAATAAGAGAATTGAATATTCATCGCAACCATTTGAGATTAATCGAAGAAATTCATTTCGACGTGCAGAAAATTTCACTTCAGGTAAAAACCTACCCTCTTTGTTATGGGTTCCTGTTCATTATATGTTTCATTTTTGTTATAATTCAGTTCCAAAAGCATTAGCAGCTGCTACTATAGTTGATGTTTCGTCTGCATTTCACATGTTCCTTGAACCGGTTGAGAATATTATTTTGAACATGACGAATTTATATGATAAAATACAAAGACGCTTGGGAAAACATTGATTTGGAAACTGCACACATACTTTGGATTGTTGCTGCTTTCTGGTGTGTATCGGTCATACGGTGAATATGTCACTAAACTGTGGAATGACGAAACTGGTCGGCCAATATTTAGAGCAACAATGTCTTTGAAAATGTTCAAGCGAATCCATGGTTGCATTCGATTTGATGACCGCGAACAATGGCCAACACTGCATTTACAAGTACTTCTGTATGTGACAAATTGGCACCGATTCGAAATGTATACGATAAATGGAATCATAAAGTTGTATACACACCAGGAAAAAACATGACGTAGATGAACAGTTAGTTCCGTATCGTGGACGATGTCCGTTTCGTCAGTATATTCCATTAAAGCCGGCGAAATATGGCATCAAAATTTGGGTGCTATGCGACTCAAAAAGCTGGTATGTAACAACACACAAATTTATGTTGGTCGGAATCGTAATGCCACTCCTGAACGTAATCTCGGACGGCGTGTTGTTTTGGATTTGATGGGAGGACTTTTTGACAGTAATGTAATGTGTGACAACTTTTCCACTTCGTATGAATTGGCAGAAGATTTACATAAGAATCGCATGACTATTTTGAGAACAATAAGGAAAAATATGACTGAAATTCCTTCAGTTCTACTCGACATGCGTCAAAAGCCAATTTATCATACAGAAGTTGTATATGAACATAAGTTACAAGCAGTTATGTTGTCATATGTTCCTCGCCGGTACCGATTTGTCACATTGCTCAGCACATACCACAATGTTGTCAGCATAAATGCGAATAGTGAAAAGAAGAAACCTAACATCATTGAAGACTACAACAAAACCAAGAGTGGAGTTGATACTATGGATCAAATGGTGGCTACGTACACATGCAAACGAAAAGTCAATCGGTGGCCAATGGCAGTATTTTGTAACATGCTTGATGTTAGTGCGTTGAATGCATTCGTGACGTTCATTGCATTGTTCCCGAATTGGAAAAATTCTAAAATGAACCATAATATTCGTCGTCGCCTTTTTATCGAGGAGCTCGGATTGAATCTCGTTGAAAAACAGATCACTAAACGTAAAAAACAACCACAAAGTAATGATGCTTCCAGTGTTATTCAAAGAATTCGGGAGATTCGCCATTTACCAAGTACATCAAAACGAGGCCGATGCTACATCTGCACATATAAAAATAACAAAAATCTTTTTGCTACACGCTGTGAAAAGTGTAGAAATTTCATTTGTACCGAACATAATTTCAATTTATGCGAAAAATGTATAAATAATTGACAAAAGTTAAAAATGCATTTTTTTTTCTAATAGATGTAATATTCTAATTAATTTCGTTCTAAATCTACCTTTATGAAGTTCAAATATATTAATATGATAGTAAACAATGTAATAAACACAAAAAAATCACAAAACATAAATGGTTGTTAATTTTTTTTAGCTTTTTTACAATTAAAAATATATGTGTATGCGCGCGCATACAATGGGACCGATTAGATGTTTTTCTCGAGAGACCGATGAGGGTTAATGCAGAACCGCTTAGTTTGTGTCGTAAAACATATGCTAGAATTGAGGTGAAGACTACAGATGTTGATACCGGAGATCCTAGAACAAATCGATCTTTTCCAGCAATCGGATCTTCTCTATCCTCGTTTGATGCACAATTTTTTGATTCTGAGAAGAATGAGTGACCAGCGAATTTATCATTTTTATTAGAAACTTTAACTGACTATACGGTGAAACAATTCTGTGTCAAATTTCGTTTAGGAAATCTGCTTATTGTTTGGGTGTTGGATTATGTTTTTTAGAGCAATTTTAAACCTTACCATTCCTTTCCATAAAACTGTTCGCTCACGTAGTCTCTGGTATTGTTGGTGGCAATGTTATTATACCCACAGGTGTGGATTCCCCTCTTTGTTTGGGTTTGCTTACACCTGATATACTAAAGATACATTTTTTTTTTAAACTTAGAGATTTACGTCAAAACTGTTCAAAATTTAGGTGAATCGAAAAAATCGACAAACCCAAGGACCAAAAACTGTTAGTTAAATAATATAAACTCAAATATATAAAATATATAAAAGAAACCCATATTTTGCATTCAATGCCATATTAATGCCCCAACCAATTACCGGCCACTACCTGCATTTATTCTGCTCTGTACATTCCCCGCCAACTCCCGCCCTGCCCAGCCAAAATTGGTCCAGAATAATTTAATTTCTTTTGTATAAAAGAAGTTTAAATTAAGCTGCCGTTTTAAGTTTATTTTCCCACCGAAAATTTAATCTGCGGTACTTTACACATTTTTCTAATCTTGTATACCAAAAATTATAATAAAAAGTACTTAAATAGAAGAATAGAATCAATAGAGAATCAAAATTTCAAAAATCTATCTTAATTTTAAAATGAGATACCGATTTTTGATCCGAAACAGGCCTTTATTTTCCAGTGTGGTGCTTGGTACTTACCATACAACTGAATATTGTGCTATAGCTCAAAAATAAAAATCCTATACCAAACTTTTTTTATCTGACCTAATTTTTATGATATATTAAAAAACCTAATTTTTCATTTGCTTGTTTGTTTGACCTTAATGCAAATCTAAGTGGATGGTTGGATTTCACTCAATTTTAGTACACATATTGTGTGCGTCCTAGATTATGTAGTGGCTTACTTAGTTTTGCCTACGCCTCTTTCTCCCTTTTTCAGTTAAAGTAAATTTTGTTATTGAAATACTTCTTACCATTTTTTTTTTAAATTTTACAAAATAATATACTATATTATATAATATATTATATAATATCAATAATAATATCAAGTTATATATTTATATAATATAAATATATAATATATTAAGAAAATTATATAATATTCCTATGTATTAGGTATATACAGTATTGTTCGTAAACTAAGCAACCGATTTTTGAATTGCATTCAAGTTCTAATTACGCCTTTGTATATGATTTTATGTGGAATGGCCCATATTTTTGTAATTACTTGATGAGCCACCTATAAGCCAACATTAAAAAATTTATGCTCTAGTCTAAAAATAGAATATTACAAATAGTCAAACGAATATACTCCATAAAAAGCTGTTCGTAATGTAAGCAACTTTTTCCGTCGCTGCTAAGTGACCTTCAAAATAAGAGGTCTAACGGTATTTTTTCACTTTCTTTTCAACATTTTTTTTTTTTCAAGTGTAAATCATTAAATATTTTAGTTGCTTTTCGATCGTCATCTCGTGATCTGGTTTTTTTACGATGCCGCGTGTACAATATAAACAAGATCTAAAAGAGAAAAATATAAATTTTTTTAAAAATGTTGAGTCGCAAATTTCGATTGCCAAAAGATTTAATATTAATAAGTCAATAATTTCTCGACTTATAAAAAAATATAAAGCGACTGGGTCGGTAAATACAATTTATTTTAAAGGTCGACCACGAAAAAGTCATTACAGAGAGGACAAACAAATCGTTCGTTTTATTAAAAAAAATCCTTTTGTGTCATCAAAAAAAATTGTTCAGGATCTTAACTTAAATATAAGTTCTAGCACAGTAAGGAAACGTGCTTTAGAAAATGCCCTAAGAAGCTACAGACCATTCAAGAAACCAATTTTAACCAAGAAACATTTAAAAAAAGGTAAGTTGTGAAATTCCTAGACCCTGTAACGAATTTTAAACTTTGCCGTAATTTTAGGCTTGAGTTTGCAACACAACATCTCAATTGGACACCCGAAAAATGGAATTCAGTATTATTTAGCGATGAGTCTAAATTTAACTTGTTTAATTCCGATGGCCGTTACATCCCCGTTACTGTCGTGGTACAGTAAAGCATGGCGGTGGTAATGTCATGGTGTGGACTTGTTTTTCTCCTCAAACACACCTCAAAGCTTGTAAAAGAGTGGTTTACAACAAAGGGGGTCCAAGTCATGAAGTGGCCGGCCCAATCGCCAGATTTAAACCCAATTGAGAATTTATTTGGAATACTCAAAAGGAAGATCGGCAGCTGTCGATTTAAAAATAAAAATGAACTACTTTTGGGCCTTAAAAAAGAATGCTTCCGTATTAGTAAAACTACACTTAAACGGTTAATTGAGTCTATGCCAAAACGATGTCGAGAAGTTATTAAAAACAAGGGATATTACACCAAATATTAAAAATTTGCCTAGATTACGAACAGCTGAATATAGAGTTTTAAGTTTTTTTGTAAATATTTTTTCCTTAGTACTATTGAAAATTAATTGTTTTTATTTTCCTTATAAACCTTACTTATATTAAAATAATACAAAAATAATTGAATTTTAAAAACTTTGTAAACAAAACTATCATGAGACTTTGAATTTATACCATGAAACGGTTGCTTAGTTTACGAACAATACTGTATGTGGCAGTAAGTTAAAATAGCTGAAGTTATAGTACATAAGCTTTGATCTCAAATCTTATATGTACTAATCATCAAACCTTTAATTCATGCATAACTAAGAATATACTGTGGGGGTTGTCGACCCAGTCGAAGATAATTCCTTACTAGTTTTCCATATTAAAATGAGTAAAGGAACTTTAAAAAATGCCAATAACTCCCCTATCTACTACTTTATAATAAGCTTCTTTATCATATTGCCACAGATATTGTATATTAGAAAAAAAATAGAAATTACTTGCATACCGCGTTCCCGAGAAAATTCTGCAGACTTCCTCTTTTTGTAGGGGATGGATGAAAGACGACTTTTTGAATGTTCGCTTCAACCTGTTTGAAAAGTGCGCTTCACTACTCGTAAGTGCTGAGCTGAAAAATAAATTTGCACAATGTTTTTTAAAATATACACGACTGAGTACTTCAATGTTTTTCTTACCTTGCCCTTCAGAAGACGATGCAGTCGTGCTTAAAATGTCAAATGAAAAACAAGAAAAATATAAGTAATAATAATGTTCAAAGCAATAAAAATAAATAACAATAATGAAATGCAATAAAAAAAGAAACTGTTATTTTCGAAATGCGTGATGCAATAGTGGTATAAGAATCAACTTACTATTGAACGAAATTAAAAATAACTTATACAAAATATCTTCCCTATCAATTAGAATAGATTGCTTTTTAAGTTGACTTTCCAGAATTATTCCAAGAACAGGGGATGATTGAAGTGGTTCAATAAAAATTTTCTGTTTTTTAAAAAACCTGACAAATACAAAAATTCGAATTACTGGTGTGCTTATCTCGCTAAAACAAAAGCAATATTTTGAATTTTTGGGATCTATATTTAACTAACAATTCTATTCTCGAACTATTTTATTAGGATTTTTAATATTTTTTTAAATATTGTATACAGTTTTGAAACTTATTTGCAGAAAATCTATTTAAAGTTCCATATTGCAAAACACAATCTGGCAAGTGTTGTAAGCTATGGACGTTGAAAATAATTAAATGGTCTCCATAAATATCACCAAAACAATTAATGAATTCTATCAATATATCATGAGCAACATCTGATTCTGCTAGGCATGACTTTTCATAAGACTAGCAGGGTGTTGCTTATCCTGCAGCAACAAAAAGCGATAGTTTTAATTGGAATCACCAAAATCTTTCAAAACAAAAATTACTGTATATAATAAAAACTGCCTAAATTCTGTCGCCTTCCAATTTCTTATTTCATTCAAACTTCTTGAAATTCTACCAAATTCTGTTGGGACGTAATGGGAAAGGAAATTAATATTTCTATTCATTTCTGTAACATTACGATTTTTTATTATTAACTGAAGAAGCTTTTTTATCACGCCTAAATCAACATTATGCATTACATCCTGAGAAAATTGAGAGACCATGCCAAGCCCAGAAATCTCCAGCAAACTTTTTTGCTCACTAAAATGTAAGCTATGATAAGGAAAGGTCAATTCTTAGATAAAATTTTGAGTCAGTTCTCAAATTGTAGCTTTGTTTTGAAAAGCTTACTCTTTTTTTAATATATTTTCCTATTTAGCAGAATTTTGGATATCCATTTTTACCATTAAAGTACTGCACTCCTGTAACAAAGCCTTGAGCTAGGGAATCAAAAGTGAACAGACGAACATTGAAATTTTATCACTTAAGCCTAAGTAAAGATCACTTTCTCTTAAAAAAACTATTTCTGCACCAAATTTCTTTAAAAATCCATCTACATTATCTAGTTTATTCATTTCAGAAAAAAAAGCAATGGTGAAAAGGTACTCTTTAGGGAAATCAACTACTGCTCCAAGTATTGGCCATCTAATCTTTTGGAACTATCAAACAATTTAAGACCATCAATACCTGCATCAATGAAAATTTCTAATGAGTTTTCCAAATAACTAAAAGAATATGAGCTAAAATATGTTTAATACATAAGAAAATAAACTCACCCTATTGAATTAATTGAATTTGAATTTTTTCCTTGCTTGTCCCTAGAAGTGTTTTAGCCGATAACGGCGAATCATTTACGCCTACTCTACGCAAACTCTGAAGCAAATCGCTTAGTGCATTTTGCGATATATTGTGCTTTAAAACTTCTTGTGAAGTACAGAAAAGTTTAAATTTTAGTACAAGATTTCTAACAGTGCAGTGAATTTGTTTCTAGTTAACTTTTAGCTAGTTATTATATTTAATACTCTATTGATTGATAATGCTGTTTTTAATATTTTAATTTGATTTAATTCAGAGGCTAAAAAAATTTAGGTAAGTGTTAATAACTGGCATTTATCTCTATATAATTTCTCCATTAGAAATGCAATTTTCATAAAATTGAAAGTTTCATAAAGTTTGTTGGATCGTCTTTAAATTTGTTAGGATAGATTAAACTTGTTTTTGTCAAGCATTCAACAAATTTTAGAACTCATTTCTTTCTTTTCTTCAAGATTAGCTCCAAATAAGAATTTTTCTTGTCCTGCTCGGCTTTCGATTTTAATAAAAGTCATTCTATGTCAAATTAATTTCTTCCCTTCGCTTGGGAGCCCAGCAAGCCTTTAAAATTGGCCTGCTGCCAATTTTGACTTGCTTATATATTCAAAACTACTCCAAATGCTTGATAAACATTTCCGCTACTTAAATCTTCTTCGCTTTAAAAATTCAGCTGTTATTAAAGCAAGGAAGCAAAAAATCTCATATTTTTCCTTTAATATTTTTACCTCTTTGCTGCATTCGAAATGTTTATAAATTGTTGCAACAGCTTTATGTTGCTTTTGCTACTCCAAAATGCTGACATTTACAAGTTATTATTTACTTTTTGTTGCTTATTTGGAATTTTTTTTTCCATTTTTACTTACAAAGACGTTGTTAGTTGTTGTAGTTGAAAATATTGCTGCTTGAAGGCGAACGGTGGATGACGATGGTGATGTTGATGTAGTCATCGTTGCTTCTTGGTAAATATGGTTCATATAAAGTCAGCACACAAAATTAACAGGATATTAAAAAAAAATCACACATTTTGCACTGGTTTTTACGTCTTTATTTTCCTACGTATTTTTTTTAATAAATTTTAGGAAGATACAAAGTGAAGATGGGAAATAAAACTATTTCGCTGAACAGGATGATGTTGGTTTTAATAAAAAATGTCGTTTGGATGCTATCTTTTTTGGCATCGAAAATTGAAATTCTACTAGCATTGAAGTGACGAAGAAAGGACGTGAGTTTAAAAAATAGTTTTAAATCAGCTTAAAACATATTTTATAAATAAGCTCTTTTGTTATGAAATTTTTAATTAATTTTGCTGAAAGAAAAAAATTAGTCTGAATCAGTTAGTTTCACAATGTAATAAATAAGCAACGCTTACTCTTGCTACCAAAACTATTTGTGCATCCTCCATTAAACCGAAATGCTTCGGCAAAGTGGAAATTATGTTTTTTTGCAGCAAAATAGGATTGAGCACAAAGTACAGTTCAGATAGTAATTAACATTTGGCACCAAATAAAGAAAATTGAAAGAAAAGGAAGTAGCAAAAATCTCAGCAGCATGATGAAGAGTTTGTAGGTGTTCACACGTATGTCAAATGATTGAATCAATCAAAATTTGTTGTTGCTTTCCTATGTAAAAAACTGAACACTCAGAGAGCGAAAATGAACTTCAAATACTTCATCGAATTGATAAAAAATTTGATTGAGCTCCAGACCTGCATCAATCAGTCAAAGGGTTGCATTTTTATAAGCTTTTATTTAACATGCTTCGTTCGTATGTCCGTCAAAATTTGCAAAGCATTTCACGAATCCTTGTTGCTATCCGATTAAGGTGATATTTAGCTTACTTATGTAAGTTTGGTGACAATGCAATAGTATGATCAACTTTTTTGTCACACCCCCCTTTTACCGCCCACAAATCAATAAAAGTGTTATATCACCAAAACTACTACGCTGATTCAGCTAAAATTTTAACAGTAAATTTCTTTCAAGTAGGGGATAGGGTTTGGGAAAAAAAAAATATGGCCACACCCCCTTTTACAGCCCAAATATACAAAAACGTAAGGTTTTGAAAATAAAAGAAGAAATTAATAATTAACTTTAAAGACTAAAAAGTAAAAATAAATAAAAAGTTAAAACATTTTTTTTAATATAAGCTTTTATTTAAAAGAAATCATGAACTAAAAAGAAAAAAGTAAATTGAACTGACATTTATCATATATGTATATAGTAGGTATATTATTAATTTCGATGTAACCCTCTCTTGGTTACACATTATCATAATAAAAGCGTACTCCAATAATTAAGTTCTATGAACGAATATATATTTAGACATTATCAAAATGTAAAATACATTCAAATTTAAAAAACTTGAGGCACCGATGTCCGCGATCGATATCTATTGTATCTTTTGAGTTCACGTTTTCTTTTAAATAAAAGATTATTTTTAAAAAAATGTTGAAATATTTTTTTATTTTACTTATCTGTTGTTTAGTAGCAAATTATTTCTAAAAAAGACAGAAAATCTCAAATTTAATAAATACACACAACACAATTCGAATTTACAAAGAAATAGACAGAAAAGTAAAAAGTGCCTGCATCAGTCTTTCTATCAAAAAATCTTGTGTGAGCAGCAATAAATCAAAAATTTTAGAGAGAGAGCAAAAGAGAGTAAAAAATCACAATATACATTAATATTTGACCAGGTGTGAACACCTCCTCTATGGTACAACCAGTAATAAATTCGATGAGCTTTTCAATCCAGCTTCAAACCAGTGGTGGATCTAAAAACTGCTCGTGGGGGGGAGGGGGAAGAATAGTGGATTAAGTATGAAAACTCAAATCATAATTTTCATATAAGAACAGTGGAAAAGTTGCAGGATAGGTGTACGATAATTAATTCTATAAGAATTAGCGTGGTCCTTAGTCCTAAGAAAACAAATATATTCTTTAATTTCACGAGGCACCAAATAATTTGAATATACAATATATCATAAGAAACAATTTCAGTATTTTTAAAAAATTTTTAAATGACATTTAAGGGTTGCTACTAAGGGTTAATTTTTTAAATAAAAACTCAAAATTTCCACAATTAATGAATTCTTTTATTCATAAGTCAGGACATAAGATATACAAAATTATTGTTATTAATACGAATTAAGAAATATATAAATATTTAATTTATAAGTAGTATTTGATTATTTTGCTTTATAATACTTTTGTAATACTATTTTAAAATATTATAATGTTGATTGAAATGTAATTCAATCAAGAAAAATTTAAGATATTTTTTAAATATCTATCAACAGTTGCATTTTTTTTATACGTGTGTTTTTAAAAATTGGGTATAAATTTTAATTAACTTTTTCAGAAATGTACTGAACTATCAGGCCACAGATAAGCAACAAGAGAGTGAATGAATTTTAAACAGTTGCACCCATTACCAAAATGAGAGCAAAAACAATAACAAATATTATTTAAATAAGTACCTTTGTTAAATTGTGGTATTAATTAATAAGTGGCGAATCATTCGATGGCAAAATTAAAAATTAAGTTGTAGAGACTAATAATAATCTAATTTTTTGATATTTTAATCCGATTTTTCTCATATATTTCCATTTTTTTAATTCTCATTGTGAAGAAATAATTATTTGGGATTAAAATATCCAAAAATTAGATTATTATTAGTCTCTACAACATAGTTTTTAATTTTGTCATAGAATGATTCGCCACTAATTAATACCACTATTTAACAAAGGTACTTATTTAAATAATATTTGTTATTGTTTTTGCTCTCATTTTGGCAATGGGTGCAACTGTTTAAAATTCATTCACTCTCTTGTTGTTTATCTGTGGCCTGATAGTTTAGTATATTTCTGAAAAAGTTAATTAAAATTATTACACACACTTTATAAAAACACACGTATAAAAAAAATGCAACTGTTGATAGATATTTAAAAAATACCTCAAATTTTTTTTGATTACACTGAAAACTGAAATTTTTTACTTTTTCAAGTTGAAAATTTTTTTGCATATACTTTGCATAATGTTTGCATATTGCTGCATATAGAGTGAAACTTCCCTAACTCGAACTTCCGTAACTCGAAGTAATATTTGTGCTTTTTGCATTCTCGAGACATTTTCCTTATATTTTAATATTTATAAGTCGAATTTCCTTAACTCGAATTTTTCTTTAACTCCAACCGAAATCTCATTTGTATTAGGAAGGCTTTCATGCATATTTATCTCCAGAACTCAAATTTCTCTCACTTACAACATCTTCAATATTTCTGTGTGTGTTGTAATTCGAAGAATTGACTCCGTTGGAGCATCGCGCTGCGACCGCATGTACAAAATTAGCTTGGCATCTTTGTTAGCTTGTGTCGAAAGAAATGAAAGTTATTGTATCGTGTGCTGTGTGTATTTTGTTGGTATATGTTTTGGGTAAGTAAAGTGCTTTTTTGAATTTGTAAGGTAACACTTATTGGGGGTTGGAATTAGTTTTAAAGGTTTTCTAAGAGATGGCGTTACTATCAATAGATCGCATCGGGCACACCTGTGACTATATTCATTTCAAAGCACATTGTCTTAGCTTCATTTTTTAGTATGTGTCATTCCACTGAATTGTAAACAACATATATTTTTTTCTCTGTGAACATGTCGACTTTCGTTCCAACAAAACGCAATTTGCGGGAAGGCTTACTTTTGTGCTTCCATTTGAAGAAAAAAGCGGTTGAAGCACAACGCACGATTACTGAGGCTTACGGGGACTATGCTCCATCGATTTCTACTTGTGAGTACTGGTTGCGTCGGTTTAAAAGTGGTGATTTTGATACGGAAGACAAAGAGCGTCCGGGCCAGCCGAAAAAGTTTGAAGATGAGGAATTGGAGGCTTTGCTCGATGAAGACCCGTGTCAAACCCTTCAAGAATTGTCAGAATCATTGGGAGTCGACTTATCAACGGTCGGCAAACGCTTGAAGGCCATGGGAATGATTCAAAAGCAAGGAAATTGGGTGCCGTACCAGTTGAAGCCGAGAGACGTTGAACGGCGATTTTGCATGTGCGAACAACTGCTTCAACGGCATAAAAGGAAGAGTTTTTTGCATCGTATTGTCACTGGCGATGAAAAGTGGATCCATTACGATAATCCTAAGCGAAAAAAATCGTGGGGACCACCCGGCCATGCATCAACATCGAGGGCCAAGCCGAATATTCATGGCGCCAAGCTTATGCTGTGTATTTGGTGGGATCAGAAGGGTGTCGTGTACTATGAGCTGCTAAAACCTAACGAAACCATCTTTGGGGAACGCTACCAACAACAATTGATGCAATTGAGCCGAGCATTAAAGGTTAAACGGCCGGAATATGCCAAAAGACACGAAAAAGTCACATGTTGCAAGAACCGTCAAGGAAACGTTGGAGGCGCTGAATTGGGATGTGCTACCCCACCCGCCTTATAGCCCAGACATAGCCCCTTCCGACTACCACCTATTCAGATCGATGACGCATGGCTTGGCTGAGCAGCGCTTCACTTCTTACGAGGATACCAAAAAATGGGTCGATTCGTGGATTGCCTCAAAAGACGAATCGTTCTTCCGGCGCGGAATCCATATGCTGCCAGAAAGATGGGAAAATGTTGTAGCTAACGATGGACAATACTTTGAATAATATACATTGTACCGTTGTTTCTAAATAAATGCTCAAAAACCGAAAAAAACCTTTAAAATTAATTCCAACCCCCAATAACAGTATTCAAGATGATGCTTATTGTAACGACTTTATGAAAGTTATAAATCTGTAGATAATGATGTTGAAGATATTCCACCGCCAACAACTTTAAAAAAAAATCAATTCGCAGACAAAAATGAAGTTATTTAAATAGTATTTTATTTTATAACTCCAATTTTCCGTAACTCGAAGTTAAGTCTGGTCCCTTGACACTTCGAGTTAGGGAAGTTTAACTGTAACTTGCCTATAAGTTGTATATAAAAAACTCTAGTAAACTCTTTACCATATACTAATATATAGGTAAGAATCGTTAAAACACCTACAGTGACTCACACTGAAAATGGTCCACTTGTAAACACACACTTTAAAGCGTAAAATATCTAAGAAATCGATATGTAAATAAAAAAGTCAAAATACCAAAGTTGTTAGTTTGTTGTATTTTAATAAAAAAACATAAAAAAATTTATTAATTCCATAACCTTTTTCAAAAAATTAACATTGAACGAAATAAAAGAAAAATTCAGGTCACAGTGAAAATGGTCCACTGTGCAGAACTACGATAAATAACGGATCTTTTTCATATTCCCTTATTTGTTTTGTTCTGTTTACCTTTATTTACACTTGTGCATTGAAGCAAACACAGTTTAGATCGATTCCTTCAGTTGTTTATCTATAAATTTGAGGATGGGTCGACATACTACTCTCGAGCTGAGAAATTTAATTGTTGAACACTATAAAAGTGGAAAAAGTCAAAGAGAAATAGCGAAAATTGTTAAAAAAGCCTGCACAACAGTCGAAAATATCATTCAGCGGTTTAAAAATGAAGGACGAGTTATAAATAAGCCAAAAATTAGCACAAAAAAGCTATTCAGCGAGCGTCAAGAAAGGTGGATAGTCAACCAAATCAAGATAAATTCTAGACTTAGTGCACCGAAACTACGGGATATGGTTGAAAAACACTTCAATATAAGCTGTAACGCCGAGACAATTCAGAGAGTCCTTAGGAAGGATGGACTAAATGGCAGAATTGCACGCAAGAAACCTTTTGTAAGTCTAAAGAATAAAAAAATTCGATTGCAGTTCGCTCATAGCTACGCTGGGAAAGATTTTTCATTCTGGAAGAACGTCATATTCACTGATGAGAATAAATATAACCTCTTTGGGTCAGATGGCAGAGTAAACGTTTGGAGAAAACCCAACCAGGAGATGAATCCTAAGCATTTACGTCCGACAGTTAAACATGGTGGCGGGCATGTGATGGTCTGGGGTGCTTGTTCGGCTGCTGGTGTTGGAAAATTGCACTTTGTTGAAGGGATTATGGAGAAAATGCAATATTTAAACATTTTGAAAAATAATCTTAAACAAAGTGCTGAAAAACTCGGCACAAAAGAAACCTTTCACTTCTATCAGGATAATGATCCAAAGCATACGGCAGGAATAATTAAAGAATAGCTTCTGTATCATTGTCCAAGAGTAATCAAAACTCCTCCCCAATCACCGGACTTGAACATAATTGAAAATTTGTGGCATAAACTGGAAGTTGAAATACGAAAACACGAAATTTCAAACAAAAATGACTTAAAAAAGGTCCTTTTGGAAGAGTGGGAGAAAATAAGCCCGGATTATACAAAAAAGCTAGTAGTATCTATTCCAAGTCGCCTTAAATCTGTTATTCATCAGAAAGGCTATCCAACAAAATATTAATAATATGTAGTTTTTCTATGAATACTTAAATTAATGTACATAAGCTTAAGTGGACCATTTTCACTGTGACCTGAATTTTTCTTTTATTTCGTTCAATGTTAATTTTTTGGAAAATGTTATGGAATTAATAAATTTTTTTATGTTTTTTTATTAAAATACAACAAACTAACAACTTTGGCATTTTTACTTTTTTATTTACTTATCGATTTCTTAGACATTATACGCTTTAAAGTGTGTGGTTACAAGTGGACCATTTTCAGTGTGAGTCACTGTATTATGAGAAAAAACATTTTTTGCATAAGAATTCGCAGTCTATGAGCTACGTGTGAACACTGTCTAAAACCGCATCAAAACCCTTTACGGGTTTTAATATTTATCGGATTCAAGTAAAGTATACACACAGTATTTTCACTAAAGATATACAGAAAAAAATATATACATAAGAAGAGATACATAAGAAAAAAATTATTGTTATTCCATCCTCAATTCGGCTTTAAACAGTTGAATTTTTTTTAAATATATATTAAAAATCAGTTTAAATCGATACACGATCAAAAATCTTTAACTTAATTTTAATGCAATCGCTGGAATCATGCATTTTTAATACTTTTTCTTCTAGAAAGTAGCAGTTGCTTAACAAACGCGAAAGCTGGCTACATAAATTGGTGCGTTTAAGATGCATTTAAGTTGGGTCGCTCGCTCCAATAAACTTTTCCCAAGACTATAAAAAAAAAGTAATTATGTTGTGTTGTCTCAAAAACATGGATATACTTCGTTTTGTCGTTGTTAGGGATATGTGTAGAATGAGTAAACTTACCCGACTTCTTAAACATTTTATTTAAAAAAAGAATTTGAATTAATTTAAATTTATTGCAAATTCATTTATATAAACCTTGGCGTCTCCCAATCAACCCCTTTTTGTCATTTATTTTTTTAAGCTAATCATAAGATTGTAAGGACCAAATCTTCTCTAAAGTTTTGCCCTACATATTTAATTGCTAAAGTTGTTTTCTTTCAGATATTCCTGCTGGGTCGTAGGCCAGCAAAAATCAGAAGGGAAATATCCTGATTGGCAAAAAGGGATGCGAGGGCATGTCGGGGGAAGGGCTGAGTCCAGTTGGCTAATTAGTTGAAGTTGTATTATTAGGTATAAAGTATATTAGGTAAAGCAAATGAATTTCATAGTTAAAAGTTAAATTTAAATAGTAGCTAAGCCAAGCTTAGCAGCTACTGATGCGATACGCAAAATATACCTGAAAACCCAATGGGTATGAAACCTTGAAAGGAAGCGTTTTATTTAGGATAGGGTTTTATGTAACAAAGGGTTCATAAATCTATAGACGTTATTACAGCAATGCTTATAACAACAGTCAAACAAATGCGGACAGGCATTCCTACTGGGGCACAGCAATAACTTTAAATATTGCATCAGGCAAATTGTTATTAGGCAGAAAAAAAATCTATAGACCTTATTACAGCAATGCTTCGAACACCAGGAGTGCGGTCAGGCATTCCTACTGGGGAACAACAATAACATTAAATATTGCATCAGCCAATTTTGTTTCTACACAGTAAAATAATGTAGATTTAATTTGTCCCTAATGGTAGTTGTTTGTTTCTTTTCATGTGCAACGGGACAATCGGATGATGTCAAGCCACGAGCGAACACCTGCAACGGAAGAATACCATGAAAATAGAGACAGTGGCAGGAGCCACACAAGTGAGAGCGAGAGGAAATAAATCATAGCTTGACCAGTGTTGTCGGAGCAAATTTTTTTTTTAACCGAACGCGAAATAAAAATAGCCAAAATGTAAAAAAATAACCAAAATGTAATCGGGCGAACAGCAGTCGATCAGCGGCCAAACATGGGACACGGCCGTAAAAGGTCGAAGATGGCCTAAAAATAATTTAAAATTAAGTTAAATATGTCAAGACCCACAGGGCTTGTTGAGAATTTGTGCGCAAGAGTAAATGATGATTTAAAATTAGTAGCGGAATGGGGTAGGGAGAATATGCTTGCACTAAGCCCCTTAAAATCATGTGTCTTGCCAATTTCCAAAACACCTCAATCTTCAGTTTCCTCCGATTATGCTAAATAACGCTGAGTTAAAGGTTGTAAGAAAAGTAAAAGACCTTGGTTTTATCCTGAATTCATATCTTTCCTAAGAGGATCATATTAATATGTGTGTAAGTAAGGTATATTATACATTAAGAAGCTTAAGAATGCCAGCACCGTCTGTTTCCACCGAAACAAAACGTTAACGTGTCTTGCTGAATTTAATACCAATAATTATATACTCAGAAGTGGTGTATAGCAAGCTGGACTCGAAATCCTCCCATAAACTGTTAGTTGCTTTGAATAATAATAAATGGTCTGCAGGTGCATGATTACTAGGCCGTAGCCTGAACAATCTTTTCGAAGCAAGGAATTGCATTTTCTTGCATAAAAAAATATACTCGCAATGTCCACGATACCTCTTTGCAAGACTTCAGTTCTGCAGATCAAGTAGAAATCTGAATCTTTTAATGCCGCGTTTTAATTTTACAGCCTCAAGTAGACTGTTTTTGTTAGCGCAATAAGGCTGTGGAACTCATTGCCCAACCATAAAAAATTAGTCTCCATAGATTAATTAGCCTTTAAACAACTGATACTCAAATATTTTTCTTAACTTCACTTAACTTAATTTTTAGTTTAAGCTTTAACATAACCTCTTATCTCATATTCAGTGGTTCACATATTTTCACCGCAGGTCGATAATTGCATAAGTCAATTTATATTAAGCTCACATCATTTAGAAATATTTTTAATATTTTTAATTTCTTTTTACTGCGGCATGCACAAGATAATGAATTCTTGTGTATCAATATGTTCTCAAATAAAATACATTACTGCTATCATATTTTGAGTTCAGAGTTTCTGTAATTAATGATAATAATCTTAGTTATAAAATTTTTATTAGTTTACTACATAAGTAATATTCTGTTGTTATTTATTCTAAAAATGCGGGGTGCAAGAGACTCAAGTCTTAAATGCCAACAATATTTTTGATATAAAGTAAATAAATAAAAGCCCAACGGCCGAAAGTTTGATCGAACAACGGCCGTACAAGGCCTAAATTAAGTTTTACGGCTGTATGACTGCTATACGGCCGCTGAATGCCCTTTATATGCCACTAAATTTTTCAAAACTCTTAGTCAACAGCAAACGTAAGCGCAACAACAAAAGTAAATCTTACTCCGCGATGCATAATTTTGTTTGTATTATATTTTATTAACTGTATTCAATATTATTATCTGGTTTTCCAATATAAACTTTTTCCCCAACTGTAATTAAATAACACTGCTCATTTTCACTGTAGAATTATCACAGCTTGCCCGATGTACGGCCGCTGCTCGCCCGTTGTACAGCCGATATTATTTAAAAACGGCGTCTATACGGTTGCCATAAATAGTCGGATCGAAGCAGGACACTCAAAAAAATACCTACATTAATAGACAAATGTTATCATTTTTTTTTATCACAATTTATTGTGTTATGTTTTCCGAATACAGATATCAAGTGCTTATTTAAGATTTTATATTAACAAAAAGAAAAACTTATATTAAACATTTGTCAACAATAAAAAAAATTGTATAATAAAATCAAACGTTTTGAAACCATTTCACAATGGCAAACTTAAATCATAAGCTTCGAGCAATTACGGCGAAATAGTATAAATTTTACTACAATTTTTTGGTTTTTTTTCGGACCAAGCATTTTGGGAACTTCCAAACGGAAAAAACTAAAGCCTCTTAAAGCGTTCTAGTAATTTCAGAAAATTTTCCAAATCTTTTCACTAATTTTTGCTGTTTTTTCTGTAAAGTAAAATAATTATCCCCAATAATTGTGCGCTTCGTGCACAAATTTTACAGTTTTTTATTAAGTTTTACAGTGTTCCACATTAAACTTTGCTTTGTATAATTATGACAAGTAAAATTTTATGTTTAAAATAAAATAATATGCATTTTATACTGATTGAATGAAAGACAGGAAAATTTACTGAATTTACTGAGGCACACAACTACTGGTAAAAACAGAAAACAGTACTAAAAAACATTGAAAATCACTGAAAAAACTTAAATGACTAGCAGATTTTACAGTTTGGGTGTTTTCTAAGAACTGTTTATTTGTTCCACAGTTAAGACTCGATTTGTTACAGAAAAAAGTAAATATATATGTATCTGCATTTTAGAAACTTAAGTTCATACCTAAAATTGGGATGTCCATAAAAATATTATTGATAATTACTTTGATATTAAGTAATTACAACTTTCCAATTGTATTTTTCTGAAGTTTTAACTTTACCCAACAGATCTTCGTATTTATAAGACTCGTGACACGACATTTTTAAATTAAATATGCGTTGAAGAATGCTTTCAGCAGTTTCGACATTGAAATGATTTCTGTTTTTAGTTCACTGTGCGGACATAAGAGAAAAAACTCTCTCAACCCTTCCGTTGTAACCCGGTAGGCGTTGCATATAAATACTGACAAAATTTTCAGCAAATAATGCTTTCTTTCATAATTCAAACACTAACTGGAACCGATTCAGAAGCATCATTGAGACCAAATTACCAGCTCCCAAACAAATTAATACGGAAGAGGGCATTGAAAGGTCCCTGAAGATTCTCTCGGCCTATCTTCTCAAGGCCTATCATGCCTCCTGTAAGCCCACGCGAACAAAGCGTAAGATCAGACCACCACGGTGGAGTCCGGATCTTACAGAGCAAAGACGCGGCCTAAAAGATTTCTTTAAACTAGCTAAAATAGCTGACCAAGAGGAAATTTGGGGGGGAATACAAATGTAGGCTCAAACTTTTTAAAACAAACGTACGCAGAGCAAAAAAACACTCGTGGAAGAACTTCTGCTCAAGCATATAAAAAACTATGGACACAGCAAGGCTCAGGAAGCTACTCTCAAAGCTACTCAAACGCTGGCTCTGAATGGAGATTCAGAGCCAGCTACGCAAAGACAATGGCCAGTGGACGGAGAGCAGTCAGGAATCCCTCGAGGTGCTTTTAAAGGCGCATTTTCCTGGCTGTACCGAAGCTCAAAACACTGCTATAATACGAGGACATAGGACAACTCCGCTACAGGTTCCACACGACTTAATAACGTCGGACGGAATCGTATGGGCTGTAAACTCGTTCACGGGATACACATCTCCGGGACCAGACGGTATAATTCCTGCCATGTTGCAAACGGCTGAATCGCGAGTCGTCCCATGGCTGAAGAATATATTTAACGGATGCATCAGGCTAAACTATGTACCTGTGGCTTGGAGGACAGCGAGGGTTGTATTCTTACCGAAGGCAGGTAAGAGCAGCCATCCCTGTCCGAGAAACTACAGGCCAATAAGTCTGACCTCCTTTGTTCTCAAAACGCTCAAGAAACTGATTGACTTGCACCTAAGAAACAATTCAATCCAGTTATCAACCAACCAGCATGCATACACGAAAGGGAAATCGGTTGAAACAGCACTACATTCCCTAGTCGTAACCCTAGAAAAAGCCCTCCACCACAAGGAATACGCACTCGGGGCGTTTCTAGATATCTCAGGTGCATTCAACAATGTATCAACCACAGCAATCCTTAGTGGATTACGTGCAATAGAGACGCCACCGGCAATAAACCTATGGTTAGACAAGTTGCTAAGCTGCAGAAAGGTGCAGGCTGAGTGGGGCACTAAATCCATAGTAAGGGAAGCTCGCAGTGGGACACCCCAGGGAGGAGTCCTCTCGCCACTACTATGGAATCTTGTAGTTAATGAACTACTCGAAAAGTTCGCAGGTAGAGCCCCGAGGATAACTGCCTATGCAGACGACATAAGCATAATTATAGTAGGGAAATGACTATCAGCAGTAAGCTCCATAACGGAGAGCACACTCAAAGATGTACTCAGATGGTCGAATTCAGTCGGTCTTAGTATTAATGCAGAGAAAACGGATCTGGTTCTGTTCACGAAAAGGTACAAGATACCACAGTGGATACCACCGAAATTGAACGATATACGTCTCATACCGAAAACTCACACAAAATATCTAGGAGTCATCCTGGACAGCAAGCTGTCATGGAAAACCAACGTGGAAGAAAGGGTAAAGAAATCCACTATTGCGCTATACACATCCAAGAGGATGCTAGGCAGTACCTGGGGTCTCTCACCCTTTCTGATGCACTGGATCTATGTAACGGTAATGCGTCCTATTCTACTCTATGGGATTATTGTGTGGTGGCCTCCTGTGAACAAATCAACATTCCTCTGGCACTTGGAGAAAACTCAGCGGCAGGCAGCGCTATGCATCACGGGGGCACTGAAGTCAACTCCAACTAAAGCGCTTGAAACCATTCTAAGTATGGACCCCCTAGACATACACGCAAAACTAATAGCCGGAAAAACGGCACAACGCCTTACGGCGGCAGGCAAAATGCACATTCAAAATTTTGGACATTGTACAATCGGAAAGGATCTACTTAGTAGCACGGACTACATGGTGTCTTTGCTGGCAGAGATGCACTAGATGCAATATGCGCTTCGAAGAGAGTGCGCATCTACTGGGTCCCTAGCCACCAGGGCATTGATGGAAACGAGATGGCAGATGGTTTAGCAAAGGAAGGCGCCGGGCAGAAATCAGAACTCGCAGAACATGTACTTACTCCGCTACAAGAGTTGTACAGGAACCTCGAAAGAAAAGCCACACTAGCAGTGAATCGTAGATGGAAAGATACGATATCGTGCAAAATCTCGAAAATCATGTGCTATGCACAATGCGAAAAACGAACTCTGTTCATCTTGGCACGCCCGCGCAAAGATTGCAGGACACTAGTGGGCATGCTCACTGGTCACTGCATGACGGCAGCCCACGCGAGGAAACTTGGCATCACCACGGATGACAACTGCAGGAAGTGCAAGGAACCGGGCACAGTGGAGACCCTGGAGCACCTACCATGCACATGCCCCGCCCTACTTAGATCGAGACTAAAATACCTAGGCTCATCGACATTCCCGCCACTTAAAGATGGTGTCTCTGGAATCTCTCCTAAGGTTTGCGAATTCAACGCAAATCTTTTAAGACTTTTAAATAAACACAAAGGTTCCCTTTGTTCGCTACCGGTACCACTAAGGAACTGAATTGGTCTATGTTAGGTCTATTTCAAAAGTTTTTTTGCATAAATTCATCCATTTTTCTCACATGTCCATTTCTTTCCTTTTTTTATTTTGAATAGACGCACAAATTTTGAAATATAGAATTTTTCAAAACAATTATCATCAATAGAAATCTCCATCCCACTCAAATACACAATTGTATTTTGGATATTTTCTCACTGTGGGATATCTTCTTAGCTCATCCATCTGAAAATGTTGAACTTTTTTAAATAAGTTCCTCTTTTCTTAATAGCTTACTCACTGCGTTTTTAAAATATTTCTCAACCACATTTTTAAACATTTTTATTTTATTCGCTCTTTTTGCTAAGGTTTTTATAGATCAATCTGGTTTGGCTTCCCAAAAAGTTGGAGTCTAGCCTCTCGGTTTAATTTATGTTTGTATTATAAATAATTGTTTCAGATTTTATAATTGTGATAACTGATTTTTAAATTTTTTTTATTTTTTTTTTCAATCATCAATCAATCAGCCAATCAATGCTAAATCAATGCAATGAGAAATAACGCGTATTTTTTTAATGAAAGCCAGAATTCAAGAACTCTTTTTCTTCAGCCATCTAGTCTGCAATGCGAAAGAATAGCGTTATGCTCGATATCGCCTTCATAACAGAATACTTCTAATTTGTTTACTCGTGCGAGTTTATCGAAAAGTATTTATATATTTCTTATATAATAGACTCAATATCCACTGACAGAAGCTATGCGGCATATGAAGCTGTGTTACGCAAGATGTGTGCTGGACATCAAACACCTTCAATTTCTTTTTCTAAAGATTCTCTAATCTTATAAAACACATTTTTCAATTGGGAAGCTAAAATTTGTTGTGTGTTTTGATGTGGTCAATAACGCTGGTCAATAACGCTGGTCCAGCGTTGCTCACAAAAATTTTGACGCTAAAGACGGAGCAATATGCTTCATGTTCTCCAGTTCCTTTTTATGAACGACCACTCTTCAGTGTATTTGTCCGAAAAAAACAATTTCTTTTTGGAATATTGCAGAAAAAAACACGTACTTTAGGTAAATAAATTATTTATGCACTTAAATCAAGAGCAAACTATTATAGCTAAATTTACATAGATTAAAACAGTGATAATAAATACCAACTCCGACAATATCAAAAACCATATTTTGTATTAAAAACTCAACCGAATCGTAAGCTAGTACATCGAGATATTTTTAGACAGTTAGTCAGGACGCCGAGACAGAGCCCTCGAAACCAGGACATGTCCTGGAAAAGCAGGACGTATGGCAGCCCTATCGTAGTAAGACCCTTGTACGGTCGATTTTTGGCCAAACGATCCTTGTACGATCGAGAAAAATATTTAAAATTGGGTCTTGTTTGGCTATAGCAAGAGTTTTTATTCTTAGTCGGGTAGTTGCAAATAGATTCAAAAACTAGTTGCAAATTGTCTAGAATAACTGAAAAGAAAGATCTTGGAGTTATACTTGATAATAAGCTAAGGTTGTCAAAGCATATAGACTATATTGTAGCAGAAGCTAATGCTATGTTAGGTTTCATAAACAGAAACACTAAAGACCTTTTTGATCCATTTTCTATAAAATCGTCATATTTTGCATTTGTAAGATCTATCTTAGAATACTGCTGCATAATCTGGAATCCTTTCTATAGATGCGCTACTAATAGAATCGAAAGAATTCAGCGACGCTTTACGAGAATTGCAATCAGTCGCTTAAATTAGAATATCGAAATGCCAGAATATTATGTAAGAAGGCTTCTTCTTGGTATTCTATCCTTGCAAAATCGCCGGAAATATTTTGCCATTATGTTCGTACGGGATTTAATATGCTTTGAAATAAACTGTTCCGCTTTGCTTTTTCAACTATGCTTTCACGTACCTTCACGTGATCTGAGATCTCAAAGATTATTTCATGATCCATTTCATAGAGTAAACTACAATATGAACGAACTCGTTGCTTAAGACTGGCAAATTCAGTACGTCAAGATATTGACTTTAATCTAGGCTTAAGTAGGAGTGTCTTTAAGAATTTTCTGCTTTTATATTTTAATAGTGTATGTTATAATTCCAGTAACTTAACGTAACCTGTATTATATTGTTATAATATACTGTATTTGCAATTTTTAAGTAGTCATTAAGATAATAAATCTCTGTTTGATGAATAATAATAATAAACTAAATAGATTCTTACATTTGAATGCTGATTTTCTTCATTTTGATTTCTTAAAACAAATTTTCTATTTAATTAAATAAATTGAACAATTAATTTCTTTATTTAATTAATTTAATTGAATTAAGAAAATAGCCAAATAAAACAAAATCGCCAAATAGCCAAAAACTTACGGCGAGAAAAAGTAGCCACGTTTGGCTATAAATAGAAACGCAACACCAACGCCAACTGTGCCACCATCAGCGGCAGCAACACATAAAAACGAGCGTCAAGTACATAAGTAGACAGCGTTCCCGACAGCGTAAGAATCCTTTTTTAATGCCAATCTAGCGCACCGCCTCCTTCAAATACCTTTCCTTATTTACCTTCATTTTCCCATCTTGGGAAACGGATGAGAGTCGTCCATCCAAGAATCCCATCACAAAACTCTTGTGCTACGAGTTCCTTCGCGTCTTGAGAAACGGATGAGAGTCGTCCTTTCAAGCGTTCCTTCCTGAAACCCCTCGTTTCCTCCTTGCTGCTGGTCTACTTGGTCTTGAGAAACGGATAAGAGCCGTCCGCTCAAGTACCCCCTCCCACACTTGTTATCCCCGTGTAGCGAGAACCCTCTTTGAAACTGGGAAACGGATGAGAGTCGTCCGATCAAGTTCCACTTCCCACATACGTGTTACTTCCGTGTAGCAAAACCACCCCTGCCATTCTTGGGAAACGGATGAGAGTCGTCCGCCCAAGCACCACATCCTTGGTCGTCACTGTCTCTTTGTACTGAGATACTTTCTTGTGGCGTATGCTAAAGCTAACGAGAACCAGATGACCAGATTGTCGACACCAGGAGCATCAAGGACAGAAATGCAAAGCACCGCATTAGTATTATATTATTTCGAGTCACTATAAAATAATATATATATATATATTTTAATTTTTAATATCGACTACTTATAAGTTTAAATATTTACACATTTAATTTGCGAGATAGTTAAATAACTAATTGAATAGTTAATAATTTACCTAAATTGTATCCTTTGGTATTACATAACGTAAGAAATAATTTGTCAATAAAACATTTGTTATAACGTAGTAGAAAAATACGAGTTTGATTTGGCGCTCCGAATAATAAATTATTTGGAACGATACCTGGGTTAGGTGAACCGACCCAGCTATAGAACGCATCGTTACAAGATATTGCTGGTTCGATAAAAAATCCACTTATACTACGAACCCTTGAAAATGTTACATATGCCATTCCTAATGCAAATTTTTTTTTCCAATATCTACAACTGCTTGATCGTGAGTTAATCACTGCGATCTATGGATACTAATGGTATAGGAAAGTTGTAGTGAAAATTTCTTGCGAGTAAATTTGTTTGATCCGTTTTGAATACCACAACAGGAGGAATAGGCAGTACATTAGAATTGTTGTATTTTGGTCAAGAATAATTGGGAAACTTGATCAAAATGCACAAAGGAAATTCTTCTATAAATCGACCACTTTCGCAATGGTTAAGACAATTTCAATAACCTCACTTATGATGCCATTGCTCAGACCTGCTGACGTAAATTACTTGTTTTGGGCTTAAGTCTCTTGCATCGTCGGATGAGGGTAACAACGCTAATGGGTCATTGTGTAAATCATTGATGATTGTTACAGCATTGCTAGCATTTCTGAGCTTCTCAATGTCGTTAAGTCCTTAAGTTCGGGTGGTTGCTGTCCTGGCTGCATGTTGTTAGGCTCACTATACTTCATCGGAATTTTTTGGAATGTGTTGCAAACAGAGACATTAAATTTCATCAACTCGCTAGAATAACCGTGATTTCTGGTTTTGTAATCCTGCAAAGCAAGCTCGGATGTAAAATTTGTAGTAGTCTATCCTCAGTGTGTGAATTCCGTAGAGTTCTCATTCTTTAATCCATGGGATTTTTGAGATTGAATGGTACGGCGTAAATTAGATGCAATGGATGTTCTCCAGCTCAGCCTGGTTCTTCTTACTGGAGGGATGGACATTTTTAAATCTGCTATTATTTTTTGAATTTTAGTGAGCTGAAATTTTTTGCAAAAGAAAATATAGAATATATACAGTCATGTGAAAATAAATGGGGACACCTGTATTTTTATATTTAAAGCTGCATAAATTACATACAAGGTGCAACAGATATAGCATAAATTCCCTAGCGTGGTGGTTCCTCCTGTTAAGGCGTGTATAAAACTTTATGGAGTTTCCTCCCACATTGTAAAACTTTCAAGATGCAGGGTATTTACGGTTTTGGTACGTGTTTAGTATTATTGATCTAGAATCTAAACTACTCACCATAAAATAAAAAGTAATATTTTGTATTTTAGAAAAAGTATCAACTTTTCTATTAATATATCAACCACTTTCGTGTCGTGTGCTGCAGCGGAGCTAAAATTTTGAGATTATCCAACGAAATATCAACAAATTTTGTACCTTTTGTTTTAGAAGAGCTGTAAGATTCATTGAAAAACTGGCAACTTCGTTTAAACAACAAACAAAGTTAAACTTGCACTGTAAAACTGGCCCTGAATCTATTAGAAAAAACTTAACCCTCAAATTTAGCTAAACCTTGCACATACACAGAGAAAAATAGTACCACATTTTTTCAATAAGATTTATTTTTGCATTGAAGGTACTTAAAATAAGGGGTATGAAAGACGCAGGAAGAGAGGTATTTTTTAAGAAGAAAACTTCTCAATTTTTTGTCAAAAATCTTAAAATTTATTTAAAAAAATTTCTTCCTAATTGTTTATAAAATTAATTTTTTGAGACGCACGTGCTTACTAGGCATTTCTTCCTAATAAAATTTAATAAGGTGCCACATAAAATCTTTAAGATTTCTTCTGAAAATGTATTTAGAACGAGAGGTATGAAAGACGCAAGAAGAGAGAAATTTTTTAAGAAGAAAACTTATATTCTCATAAAAAATCTTCTTAAATTTATTTAAAAAGATCTCTTCTTAATTTCTTATAAAATAGCTTGTAGCTGCATGAGATTTCTTCTTAAACAAAGTTAAGAAGTAAACCTAGTAACTCTATTAGATTTCCTTTTTAAATTTATTTAAGAAGATTTAGTCAATAACTTTAAGACGAAAAGCTTTTTGGGTAAAAACTTCTTAAATTTGTTTTACTTTATTAGGCAATTTTTGTGTTATTGTGTTACATCTAAAAACTGCACAGCAACCTAAGCCAGAACTTTAGAAAAAATTAAGAACTCAACTCCTGCTTCTCAACAGCAAAAAAAAAAACTTCATACGAGTATCGCTCTATTAGGTTTTGCTAGTACTCGTGTCTTATGCGTATATATGTCGCATGACTCCGGAAATTCCCATATGACATTAAATCAAGCAAAATGATTTCGCGATACAAGAAAATTATATCTCTCCGTGTTGCAAATTGAAAACAAGTTCCAAAATATCATTCTCCAAAATATGTCTCTTATCAGCTCAAACCTTTAGGCACAAATATTTCAAGCATATTTGCAACCTATTCTCCTTGCGACCCTAATTAATGTCCCCGCAGACTCGATTTTCACACTTCATTAATTTTATCTTCGCCTTTTAAGCAATTTAAAAATCTAAAAAGAAAAACGCTGTTCTTCAACGCACACACACACATTTTTGAAGCAGCCAGCACGTTTGGAGTCTTCAACGTAGTATCTTATCTGATGATCTGTCAATAGAAAAGCTTGATGACGCTGCGCGAATCTGAGCGAGTGAAACAAATTGCAGCAGTGTCACAATGTAAGTTGAGGGGGCGAAATGGGGTGTCATGGCAGAGTGCTGAATGTTTGCTCACAGACACCGTAGCAGCAGTGGTAGCATCAATTTGTATACGCTGCGCCGCAACAGTTTGTGAGATAAGTGTAATCAACTTTGGCTCAATGGGGTGCACAGTAATCGCCTTCATCATCGTTGTGTCGTCATCGTCTTCGTAGTATTGTAAACATCATCATCGCCAACATCAGAGCAGAGCGTAGGGCTTTCATCTTTAGCTGCGACAATGTTCTCAACAACATGCAGCTGGAGTAACAGCAGCGGCAGATGTCGTTCGCGTCGCAGCATGTGTCACCAAGCAAGTGAGTCAGGGCAGGCGGCAGTCAACTTGAAGCTATGTAATGCCTGCTATAGTAATTACATCTTCAACTTTTTTTCTTTTTTTTTTTGCTACTCCAGCCCTTTTTTGTTTCAAGTCGTTCACAACTCTTCCGTTGCAAATGTTTTTTGCAATTTCCTGTATTATTGCAACATCCTACCACGCCCACTTAACCAAAGTTGGTGCCCACCCACTCGCACTCGCATGTGTTTTGCAATTTGTTTCAAGGATCCATGCAGCATCTGCGGTTTTCGAGCCGGTCTCACATTTCTGATTTTTTTTTTGTTTTAGTTTTTCCTTCAGCTTTTGTGTCAATTTTTATGCTCCGTACCGAACTCCGTATTCAGCCTACTGCCTTTGCAAAGGACTTTTAAGGACGTGCCTGGGTTTTGTGTTTAACGTGCTTTCTTGCATTTTTTCTATTCACGTGTGGAATTTATAAAGACGCAGTCGGGTAAAATGAATATTTATATTTTTAATGGAATATTCCGGGAGTTTTTTGTGCAATGCATTTAAGTCATCTTTTATGAGTTTCTCCTTGAGCTACTCCTTTTATTGTGTGTAGGTGTGTTGCTGTGTTGCTGTGTTTGTGCTTATGTGTGCGTACGTGCGTGCGTGCTAATGGCATGTTAATATGTCGCCATCTCAAGATCATATCTAGATAAGCTGAAAATTCATTAAATGGAATTGCTTTTAATTTCAGCCACAAAATTATGTAAATTTTTTGCCAGCTCGTTTATCACAGATTTGTAATGTTTTTTATTCTTTATTTAATTTCAGCTGCTTCCAACTTCTTCGACACACAGGGACCGAGTTTTTCCCATGAGCCACCTAGTCGCATTGAGTTTACAAACACGGCTGGTAGTATAGCTGATTGTATAGCACACGGAAATCCACCCCCAACTGCTGAGTGGTTGGATAAAGATAACAACCCGATTACGTCCATATCAAAGGTAAGTCTTGCAGCAATGAGTGTTGATGAAGTAAACGGTTCAAGAGGTTGCTTTAGGATTACCGACATTCGCAGATAATTTTAAAGTCGATGATATGACTATATTGTATACAAATTTCATTAAGTTGAATGCTTTTTAGGAGGCTTTAACTGTTATTGAAAACTATGTTCTTGCGGGAGAATCTTATCACGTTTAACACATTTATGCAAATTACAGTTAAGCTTATGATTTTTGTACACCACACCTGTTCATAAAAATAAGTGATGCTGTCGGGGGACGGGAACCCCCGTTAGGAACGAAGTTTCTTACGCTTTTTCTTCAACACCGAATGTAATTCGAAATAAAATCTGTATATTTTTAAATTTATATATTTTATTTAATAAAATTTTTTCAAGGCAAAAAATGAAAATGAACAACAAAATCAAGAAATTTTATTTAATATTTCAGGAAAAAAGTTTTATTTATTGAAAATTAAGATGTAAAATTCTTATGAGAGTTGAAAATCAGCTGTTACCATTGCCAGCGATGTTTGTTTCATGACGCAATAAATCGTTGAGCATTAAACATTCATTATGTTCCTCGTAAGGAGCTTGAATAGATTGAAAAGTTAGAATGAATACTGGACTTATTTAAGAAAATAAAGCAAAAAAACCCTTTTTTATTTTTTTTATTTAAAGATCAAAGAACCAAGGCATGCGCCTTATACAAACAAGGTTTGGTCTTTAACCTGAAAGGAAAGGGATAGATTAATTAAGAGGAATTAATTGGAACCATACGTGAATTATTGATAAGGCGAAACAATCGTGAAAGACAATTTGAATGGCTTTTAACCGAGGCTAGTGTTCCAGCCCTTAGTTGTTCCTGTCCATTAATTCCACATTTTCCACAATTAAGTTGTGGATTTTTAGTTTTTCCATAATTCTTAAATGTAGGAAAGAACAAAGAAAGTGAAAAGAACCATGCCCGAATTCGAACCAGGGACCTCTGAGTTGATAGTTTTAGTAGATTTAAAAAAAAGGCCGAATAAGTGTCAAAAAAACCTTTTTGAAATTCTTACATCATTACATAAAATTCGAAATAAGTGACCCAGCCATAAGTAACACTGCCAGCACATACACAAAGAGTATAAAGTAAAAAACACATTTTTAGGATCCACCTCTAATGGCAAAAAAGCTTTTTTAAATTCCAAAATCAGATTCAAAATCAGCTACCAGCATCTAACTTTACAAAGAGTTCAAAAACCACAAAAAACATTTTTACGGTCCACCCTTGTGTCAAAAAACTTTTAGAAATTCTTACATCAGGTTCGAAATCAGCAACCCCATAATAACTACTGCCAGCACATTTAAAAAGAGTATAAAATACAAAAACACAGTTTTAAGGTCCACCATAGTGTAAAAAACATTTTTTAAAACTCTAAAATAAAATTCGTATTCAGCGATCACCGCATCTACAAAGAGTATACAAAAAAAAAAAAATATATATACATATATATTTAGGGTCAACCCTAGTGGCAAACAACTTTTTTGAAATTCTGACATCAGATTCGAAATCAGCGACCTCTTAATACTGCCAGTAAAAAATAAAAAAATATTTTTAAGGTCCACCCTTGTGTCAAAAACTTTTTGAAATTCTAACATCAGATTACACTGTATTACATACATTTGCTGCAGTTTCCATTTCTTAAAACTTATTTGCTATAAAGTTTTTTTTTGCTGATTTAAAACAAGCACACAAATAAAAATAACAAAAGCATTTTAAGGAAATTTCTACGTGTCGGAAACAGATACGCACAGAAAGAGAGAAAGAGAGAGTGGCGCACTCGCCTGCTCGTGTGTTGGTCTGCTCCAGTGTTGTCAGGTAGCTTTAAAGAAATTCCCCTCAAATTAGAAAAAAAAAACAAATTTTTTCCCTCAGTGAACTATGCAAACTCCCGAGAAAGTTCCCAAAGTGACTTCTTTGAAAAAACAAACAAAACAAAAAGATAATGCTTTTTCAGAATGATTTTATGGTTTTGTTTTGTATAAATTCGCATTTTGAGAACAATTTCATAAAAAAAAATTAAAAAAAACATTTATTAATTATTTCACAGTTAGTTTAATAAATAAATTATAATATTTCGGTTTAAAAAATACAAAAATAAATTATGTTAATATTATTTATTAATAAGTACATCTAAAAGTTATTAAGGGGGAAGTCTGATTCTTTTGGGTGTAGTTTTAAGATATTTTTGTATCAAATAATTTATTTTGGCAATGTGCTTATGTTATACATTAATGTATACAAAAATAATTTTTTTTTCATTTTTTAACGTAGATATTGCAAAGATAGGGTCAACTGAAGGCAACACTGTTTAAAACTGGTTGACATGATTTTTCAGCTCTGGAACGTCTAAAACAAAAAATTCAAAATTCTTATTAAAATGTTAGTTACTGATTTTGTCCGTAAGTAAAATCAAGTATTTTGGGCTTGGGCTATATTTAGTAATAATAAGTATTTATAATTTTACTACAAGATATATGTAAGTACACATGCGTACTATAGGCCGGAGCGAATTTCAAAAATGCTTAGCATCGATTTGGCTCAGAGCACATTCGACAGGTATTATAACAAACATGTTTCAGACGATGATACATATTTATGTGCATCTAATTCGAAGACACGCCAAGAGCATATATTTGTTGATAATATATGTTCTGACTTACAACAAGTAAGTTGTATTTATAATAGTCGTGAAAGACTTCTTGACCTGGTTTTAACTACAGACTGTAACAACGTGATTGTTAAGAGGGCCCTTCATGCTCTAACTTCTGTTGATGACTACCATCCACCACTGAGCATATGGTACAAGTCCGACAGGAAAAATATAGTGAATTCCAATTCAATAGATAAAGTTTATAAATTCGATTTCAGAAAAGCTGACTTTCTGAGGTTGAATCATTTACTTCATAGTAAACTTAATGTAATTTTAGAATATTTTAATAGTAATAATCTTGAAGATTCAATTAATTTTTTTTATTTGGAAATCTTTACTATGTTTTCTGAGTCCGTGCCGTACAGCCTCAAATTTGCGAAAAATTGTGCTAACCCTTGGTACACAAGGGAATTAAAGACTCTTCGCAACAACAGGAATAGGGCATGGAATAAATATGTCTGTAGCTTAGACTTAAATGACCTAGAAACCTACAAGCGTTTGTTTCTGGATTTTGAAAGTTGCTCAGCTACCATATATAAAAATTATTTAGGCAATATTAAGCTGAGAATATTGTCTGATCCAAAGAAATTCTGGGGTTTCATAAACCCCAAAAAAAAATCTGATGGATTCCTTTCATCATTTAAGACTTCTGACGGATTTACTGACGATCCCGTTATAATTTGTGGCCTATTTGCCACTCTCTTTAAAGAGTCATTCTGTTCAGACTCTCTTAATCCTGATGAAGATTATTTTGAATATATGAACTCTACACCCAGGGTTTCGTTGGACCCTATATCTTTTAGTTCTGAAGATATTTTAAAGTATATTGGATCGATCGAAGAAGATTTTAATGCTGGACTTGACGGAATTCCTGCCGCAGTGTTAACGCAATGTGGTTCCGTTCTAAGCCAACCACTCTCCATATTATTCAATAAATCAATTAGGGAATGTAATTTTCCACTTTTTTGGAAAAAATCTTTTCTAAGTCCTATTTATAAAAAAGGTTGTAGGAATGATGTAAACAACTATAGGCCTATCGCTCAACTCTCATCGATTCCAAAACTTTTCGAGCGGCTCGTGTATGATCGTGTGAAGATTCATTGTGGGAGGGTCATAAAAACTCGTCAGCATGGATTTGTTACTGGCAGATCCACTGTGTCTAATCTCCTCGATTTTACAACATTCTGCTTAAATTCAGTTTATTCTGTTAACCAGGTCTGTTTGTATTTACACTGATTTTAGTAAAGCATTTGATAAACTACCACACAAATTAATTATATTTAAACTAAAGTTAATGGGTTTTCCACAATTTTTTGTAAGCTGGATTCAATCGTATCTGACAGAGCGATCTTATCAAATACGATTTCGAGGTGTATAGTCTGCTGAATTTATTGCTGCATCAGGTGTTGCTCAAGGTAGCCACCTTGGTCCACTTCTGTTTATTTTAGCCATTAATGATGTAACCCATTATCATCAAAAACTCTCATCTGCTCATTTATGCAGATGATATGAAAATATACAGAACAGTAGATTCTAAAGACAATTCAGTTCTACTCCAGTCTGATTTAAAATCCTTTGAAGTTTGGTGTTCTAAAAATACTATGTTTCTTAATCCAGATAAATGCCAAACTATGACCTTTTCGCGAAAAAGGAATAATTTATTTTTTGATTATACGATAAAAGTTACGGCTTCAAATCGTGTATATTCTGTCAAAGATCTTGGTATATGCATGGATTCTAAGCTATCGTTTAGCGTTCATATTGATAGCATTTGTAAAAAAGCGTCTTCTATGCTCGGTTTTATAAAACGCTGGGCCAAAGAATTTAATGGTATGATTGCAATTACAACGCTGTATTATTCAATAGTCCGTCCTCACTTGGAGTATGCAAGTCAAGTTTGGTCTCCAAGTTACAATGTACATGTTGAACGAATAGAAAGAATTCAAAAACGTTTTGTTCGGTTTGCTCTAAGGGGCTTCAGTGGAACTGACACTTTAAATCTTCCTCCTTATGAGGATCGTTTAAAACTATTAAAAATGCAATCCTTAAATGAGAGAAGGAAGTCTGCTGATATCGTCTACTTACACCAACTCATAACTGGTGTTTTCGATTCACCGGAACTCCTAACTCTTATAAATTTTAACACTAACCGTAGAAGCAGTAGAAACGCTAACAATTTAATTTACTTACCTTTTAGTAGCACAAATTATATGGCTACTGCTCCTTTACATCGCATGAGTACCTTTGTTAACCACTGTAGCTTTTTTGATTTTAACTTATCGAAAGGTCAACTCAAAAGTAGATTGAAAACTAATGTATGATTAGATCTATGTTAACGCATGGTTAGTTGTTATGTCTTGTGTTGTCCCTGAGCCCAACTCATATTATGGTGGGTAAATTTTTCTCACTTTGGATTGTTTTGGACCACTTTTATCTATGTATATCGTTGAGATATTTCAATGATATTAAGTTGGTTCTTAAGATAGTCTAATGTGGAGAAGAAAGTGCGAAAAAGCTGTAGTAGCTGAACTCTATTGTTATTGCATGTAAATGTTAACTACAAAATTGCATTTCGATCTGATTGCATCTTGTTGCTCCGGTTTGTCATTAAAGTCAAGACATTTTTTAAAAACTAATGGTATGAACAATTTTAAGAAGTGGTTCAGTTAGTACAATTTTTGAATCCCGGGATCACGAACCAATTTCTAGTCCCGGAATCTGGGGATTCAAATCCCTAAATCCCGGGATTTTATTCATATGAAAATATAAAAATTTTTAGCAACTATAAATGCAACTGCAATGTAAACGTTTGTTTTTTTAATATCGAAATCACCCTGTTCTTTGTTATCTCTCTACATACTTTTAATTTTTAGTTTGTTTTGTTAGTAATATTAAAAGACTCTGTTTACAAGGCTGTTCAACTTTCATGAAATTTTTAAAATAACAATAGTTTTATTACTATACTATAGTTTTTTTACTATAAAAGGAATATTTTATTCCCATCATACTTTTTACAAACAGCTAACTAGTTTATTTGAATAAGAAGTTTTGTTTTTTTTAAAATTTTTTAAAAGATGAATTTATGTTGTTTGTTTTGTTTAACTTATTTACGTGCATATTTTTATTCTTATAATAAAGCGAAATATTATTTGATATCTTAAATATTTTTTGTTTTTATTCTTAAATATATATTTTACTTTTTTTAAATATAAAAAAGCATAACGTTTTCTACTAAATAAACTTCTTATATTTAGTATTTAAGTACAATATTTAAAAATTAAGAAAATTTCTTTAATTAAGGACCGTAAAGGTTAAGCTTTTTATTAAAAAGATCATAATACCATAATCGTTATTTTTTAATTTAAAAATACAAAATAGGCTTTCAGAATTCAACTTTATCTTCTAGTTATTGTTGAATTTTTTTCATGGTATTCTTCTTTGTTCATTACAACTGTAATTTTTGTCTGCATTAGTAATTATGATTTCGTCTTAGTGTTGTCTTAAAATACAAAACTTTGGAGTTTTTAAATATTTTAAGTATAAATAAGGATTAAGTTTTGGATTGTATATTAAAAATGAAAATATGAAATTGCTTTTGCTAAAACGCAGAAAAAAAAGAGAAAGAATTATGCAAGGTCCCTGATTTAAATACAGCATAATGCCATTATTTTAAAATGTTAGCATTTCGGGATCCCGGGATCATGAATTTCAAATCCCGAAATCCTGGGATTTGCCGAAACACTTCAGAATTGTAAGCCTTAGTACAAATATGAAATAGAGGTACACGACATTTCGTCCTGTTCTGATCACATCTTCCGGCTCTTATATATCCTTAAAAATCACATTAATTATAAAAAAATTATATTGCAAAGATTTTTAGAAGAAATAATAGGTACTAACCCAATTATTAATTAAATGAAATTTTTTACAACACAACGCATTCTTCTTATTCCAGAATGTCCTCCAACATGGAATATTTTTTAAATCAACTAAAGGATGAACTTACAAAATTTCATTACGAGCGTCCTTGAAAATAAAATATTTCTAAAAATTATTTAAATCGCAATAAACATGATAAGGATCAACAATAATAAGATAGAAAAGTGCATATACAAAATTTGATCTGGATATAATAACATCTTCCTTTTCCAAAATATCCTTAAACATCACTGTGTTCAAGGAAATGTAATGCTTTTCAATATTGTAGTCAATTTCAATAGATTTATGATCGCTGATTCCAAATCTGGCAACAAATTTTTTCTATCTGTATTAGATCTTAGGATATATACTGTATAATACTTGGTTTGAACTATGTCATTTTCAGTGGTCAATTGATGTCAATCGAATTGAAAATAACAACATGTTGTAATTTTTTCTAACTTTAGCAATCTTGGAAAATAAAAACAAATAAATTATTAAATGTAGCTGTGCAGAAAATGTCCTAGAGTTTTATTAAGGTGATATTTCAAGTGATAAACTTTTATGTCGTCATTAAAATGACATATTGAAAACCTAGCATAAGGCGGTCTTCTCATTCAAAACCCGTTTTTTTTGACCCTTTTTAAATAAATTCTTATTTGAAAACGCAAAGAATAATTGAAAACTTTTTTTATTTATTGTATTACAAAAGGTTCAAAGTAAATAAAAAAATTTGCCTCGATACGTGGGCTGTTCAAAAAGTAATGAGACTTCAAAGTTGGTGGTGAAAAAAAAGGTGTCGTCACGGCGGCCACGATTCCGGATCTCCGGAGCGTCTGAAATGAAAAAAAAAACGGGGTTATAATCAGTATAGATGTAATTCTCGGGTGAACCTCAAGCTTAATTTTGTGATTTTTTTTAACAAAATCGTCGAATTCACTTTGTATCATCAAAATCGGTCCAGTAGAACCGGAGAAAACTTAACTCATAGGTCAAAATACGAGGGTTTCAAAAAAACCCAAAAATTTTTTTTTCAAGAAAAGCAGTTCTGCTGGTATCAAAGTTATTTTTTTGGCAAAAAAAGAAAAAGTGACAAATTAAAGTACGCAATTAACAAAAGGAGGTAATTCTGCGTCATTAAAGCTTTATTTCATCAAAATTGGTTCAGTAGATGTGAAGAAAACTGGCCAGGTAGTCAAAAAAGGGCCTTTGAAAGAAAATCTAAATATTTCAGATATTTTTTTCTTACAAATATTAGTCGGCGATGCCAGCTCCATACAGGCCACCTTCCTCTTTTTCGTAGAAACTGCTTTCTGCTGCCCTCTCTGCTCTGCGAGCCGTTCTGCCAGCTTTTGATGATGCCGCAGCTCGAGTCTCTGATCGGTTCAATCTGTCTTCATTGCGAGATAGTGCGTATTCGTATGCGTTTTTGCCAATCGCAATACCCATCAAACCCATAATTTTAAGTATGGGTATAAAACCGTCGTTGAAGAGGCACGTTGCAATGAAATTGGCCACTTCGATGGTGCGTGCGCCTGAGTTGATGTGTTTGGGCGAAAGTGACCAAAGAACAGAATTGTAGGACTCATTGGAATTCTGAGTTTCAGATCCAAGGCATCTTTCAAGCAAATTATCTGCCGACAGCGCTTCGTAAGCTGGTTTTATTACCTCCATCACCATCTTGTCGAGAGGTGCATACGTGTGGTGAAAGCTATCTAACGTACCTTCAGCAGCTGCTTTCTGCCATGCGCACCAGCTTGACGCACCGGTGGGGCAATTTTGGTGTTGCGGTTTATCATCGGTGGAGCACTTATGGTAAAAAGTGGCCCAAATTTCCTTTTTCATATCCTCCACGGAGTCAGGATGACGGCGGATCGCAAGGCCATAATATGTGGTCAACTCGGATATTAATTTGTCGGTGAGCTTGCCCGCACCTTTGTCTCCAATGCCCTTATTTTCTTTTTTTATTTTTCGAAGTCGCGTGCCCATTCGCTTTTGCACATGCCCAATGCATTCTTTCTTTTCCACTATAGGGTCACCGTCATAGGGGTCGACATCTAATACACCTTTGAAGGTCTGCGAATCACCATCGCCGATATACTTTACATATTTTATGCCGTGTGTTTCAAACGACCTGGAGAACATCTCTATTACAGCGTCCACCTCCATTTTCCCAGAGCTTCCTTCATGGTTTATGGTGCATTCTTCGTCATGAGTATCAAGCCAAATTTGGTAAGCCTCTGGCTCTTCTTCCTTCTTGGCTTCCCAATATTTGCAGCTGTTACACAGACGAGATTTTACGACAGTGTCAACAATTTTTTTGTATGATTGGCAATCAAAGTTGTGACACCATAAAGGGAAGCAAAGCCACGCTTCTTCCAAGTCCCATCCCCCGACACAGTAAATAAAGTGGGATCGCACTCTGGATTCGCTTCGATCATAGCCTCTTTTTCTTCTCCAATAGCTTTTGAAATGACATGTTCGTACATGGCTTTTCCAGCAACGTACAAATTTTGTAGAATAGTATAGTACAGATTGTTGGACAAACTTTGTCCGAGGTACATGAGGCCACAAAACATGGTTATACCTTTTGGCCCAATCCCTAAAAGCCGCATGGCAACAACCAAGCGTCGATTAATTTCATATGATTTTCCGATCATAGGTGACGAAGGAATATATGTTGTGCGTGGGCAGGCGCAGTTCAAAGCGATTTTAAATCCAACTCCATTTGGTGAGGCTTCTGAGAACTCAATTTTTTGCTTGCATGAGGCACAAATTACCAACGCTGACAACGTGGTAAACACAGAACAGAACTCGAGAATGCAATACTTCAAATTGTTTTTGATTGATACTTCGTCGTCTTCGTTATTCTTGAATTTTTTGGCCGATGTACTGGTATATTCAGAATCCTCTGGTCTAAGATGCTGATTTCCACTAAACCCGCGTTTTTTAGCACGATTCTGACGCTCACTTGGGCGTTTTTTTTTATTACTTTTCCGATCCATTTTACAAAAATCACAATAAATTTATGAAAAATTTACTTTTCCGTTCACTGAAGCGCACGCGTCTGTTGCTCAACTCGATACAAACTGAACTAAATGATGCTTTCAGTTGAACACCTGCACTCAAAAAATGCTTCAACCCCTAAAATAAGCAGAAATGTGTATTCGTATGTTTGTATGAATATGTGTACAAACACGTTTTTACCTAACAATAAACATTTTCAACGGAATTCGGTGGTTACTTTATGCCGCTTCGTTCGAAAATGAGTCGAAAAAAAATAGCTCATTTTGACGAAGACCTTGCTTCACAAAAAAGGCTGTAAATTCTAAAGTATTTCGAATTTCTAAAAATCCTTTTAGGGGCATATTCACAACTACCCAAATATAAATAATTGCAAAAAAAAAAGTCGAAAAAAAAGTTGCTCAATGAGAAGACCCCCATAAGGCATTAAAATTTAATGGATAGTAATAATCTTCAAAACAGACTTGAAAGAAAAAGTAGTTTATAGTTTCTAATCTAACGATGTCTGATTAGAATGAGATTAGATGATGAGAGGCACTTTATAGAGCATAAAGGTCATAATGGAGCAAGACCGTGACACAGAAAAATCCTGAAAGTCAGCTTAATTTTCAGCTTGCATAAGAACAACGCTTTTAATAATTTATCTACATGTCTTGGTTTGCGTCAATTCCTTCACTTCAACTCTCAGCAGAACTCGCTAAAAACCTAATCTTTAGGTTAATAACCACGTTGAAAACATCATTAGCAAATTTCTTGAAATGATAATAGATGCAAATAGTTTTAAAGGAATCTCCTTCCAAAGAGACATCATCTGAGCCAAACATTGAAATAAAACTTCATCGATTATGTCAACAACAGAAATATCTAAGCAGTCTCCAAGTCGAAAATAGAACACCCGAAGAATATTTTCGGGAAGTTTTTGTGTTTTTTATTAAAATTGTATAAAGTGTGTCCCAGATCAACGTTTCAATCCAGCGCTGGTTGATGCCTTGATACAAGATAGGAAGAAATTGTGTGGCAAGGAGGTCCATCTCCACCTAGTTTTGAATTATAAGCGGAAGTATAGCAAAAAACATGGCTTTCATAGGTTTTATCAGTTATAACGCAATAACTCTCAAAGTATTACAGATAAGAACAAATTTGACCCGGTTTTTTAAAATTTTTTAATAAGTATCTGTTAAAACTTTTCGGTATTTCCAACCAGGGAATAATTATAAAAATTTTAAATACGAAAAATAAGTTTGCTATTTTCTTTTCTTCACTTAAAGCTCGTTCTGCAAAAAAAAAGGTGAAGAGTTTTTTTTCTGATTCACTCTTAATCTCCAAAGAATTCTCTGCAATATTTCGTTATGAGGCCTTACCATAGAGCAACGAATAAGAGCAACGCGTTATAACAGATGACACCTATGAATGCCAATTGTTGCTATACTTCCGGTCTTGGCCCAAGGAAACAAACAGCACTGGATTGAAACGTTGATCTGGGAAACCCTGTATATATACATTGCTTTGTTGCTGAGATAATCTTTTTATTTATTTATTCAGTTTGTCAACTTTGTGTAACAAGATATACATAATATTTGATGAAACTACACCAATGGTTTAATTATAAAATTAACAATGAAAATTAAAAAACAAACTATAAAAAAAGTAATTTAAATTAACATAATGAAACATTTAATAAATTTAAAAAAAACGAATAAGACATTGGGTTTAAAGTTTGTGTATTAAATTATTATTAATGAAGTTATATTGAAATCAGTTGTTATTAAATTAAGTTACAATCAAATACAAATGAACATTACTTAGAGCAAATTTTGAAATAGCTTATGATAAAATTATTGCACAGATGATAAATATTCTGAAAGTTGTTTTTTAAATTGCACAGAGCTGCTAAGTGCTCAGTGCTTTTATGAAGAATTTCTTTTATTATATCAACTGTAATCTATTAAAAATTAAATTAACAAATTAAAAAATAATTTTCCATTATTGGAGATGCAGAAGAACCATTGCATCTTTATTTTATAAGAATATTTTTTCCAAAATTATGTAGTATTAATATTTTTATTGAGATCATCCGCAAATATTTTTCAAAACAAAACAATTAAAAACTTCTAAAAATTTCGAATTTTGTTTTCAACTATGAACTTGGGACCTACATAACGAATTTTTTAAAAATTACATTTTTAAAATCAAATCTTTTTAAGGACTGCGTTTGATAAAATTGTCCATCATAAAATGTAAAATATCTGCCAAAATAATTTTCCGACTAACAAAATAAAACTGCTTTTATTACTGCATTTTTATTCAAACTAATCCTGTTTATTTTTTTTATTATTATTTATCATTAATAAAAATTTAAATTTTTATGGCAACATTTCCATCATTAATTTTATTGTTGTTGCGTTAACGTTCTGGGTTGCTGCAGATCTCTTCCTGCTAAAGTTTTTTAGGTCGCTGACAACTTTCTTTGTTGCCTTTATTTCCTTTTTGACCAAAGCCCAGTACCTTTCGATTGGCCTGAGTTCTGGGCAGTTTGGTGGGTTGGCCACTCGAGGCACCAAAATCACATTATTTTGGTGCCTCGAGGGCCGCTTTGCTGTAATGACAAGAGGCTAGATCTGGCCAAAAGATCATTGAAACTTCATGTTGCCTTAAGAATGGGAACAACCTTTTTTGCAAGCATTGTTTCTTGTAAATTTTCGTATTAATTGTTCCTTTTGTTACAAAAAACTTGCTCCTTTCGACGCAACTGCAAATAGCTTGCAAATGTTTGGTAGATATTTTGAGGAAATTTCGACTGCTGCTTGGCCTTGAATTTTTCTTCGACATAACCCCATGAGTCTGGAGTCTAAGACTCCTGGCCAGGTAGTTGTGAAAAATTGGTTAATACGTAAGTTTCGGCATCCAGGACACAGAAGTTAAATTTTCCAAAAAAATTTGCTTCCAGTAACTCTGCTTGTTGTTTTGCCTCTCTGTTCTTTGTTACATTCCTGTCTGGAACTTTTTGAATTTTAAAAGTTTTAAGTCAAGCTTCCTTTTTTGCTATGCGAACAAAAAACTACGAGCAATTTACTTTTTCACGACTTTTCTTCCCGAAATGTTAGGGTTCTTCTTGAATATGGCAACGACTTTAGATGCCATTTCACCTTTTTTTCGAACAGAACCTTCCTTGCGGGAGATGGTCAGCTCCACCTTAAACTTTTTGATAACTTTTGATACAGTTTTTGTGTTACTTTTAACCTCTCTAGCAATTTTTTTAAAAGTCCAATGTGGATTGTCTTAGAGAAGATTTATAATATGTTTTCGTTGTTCCAATGTTGTTGCCATTTTGAAAGAAGCTAAAACGTTTATAAGCTTGCAAATTAATCGGCGGTTTCTGACATTTATTTCAAAGGTAAGTTAGGCTAAGGGTAGATTACGGTGGCTGCAATCCTTAAACCCACCCACTTAGACAAAGCTGGTCCGTTGTGATTAGGGCTGCCAGGTCACGATTTGCACGCAGGTTGTCCCGATTTTCAGCCTAAAAATGCCCCAAATGTCCCTATTTTTCGAAATACAATTTAATTTTTTATTATTTTTATTACTTTTTAAAAATATTTTCTACGTTTTTATTTCTACATCACTAAATTTGTACAAATATTCTTCTTCACTTACAGTTTGTTCGTGTCCATTTGACTTAGAAAATTGCTGAAAAGAATTGCTGAATTTAGTCTGAAGAGCAGCCAGAGACAGTTCAAGTGCTGCCAATAAAACTTGAAAAACGCACTGTTTGGTGTGGTTTTATTTTCTTGGGTAATAAAATATATTTTTTAAAGCTACATATCGCTCTTTTTATTCAAAGAAGTTTACTCAAAGAAATCGATTTTCAGTAAACGGTTTTTAAGTTTTTTTATTCTCAGTGTCCCAGCAAAAAAAGCGCTTCGAAAAGAAGCTAAAGAGGAAGGGAAAGTCCATCTTTGAATTCCATCCCTTCCACCTTCATACCCAGAAGGCATTCTTTTAACATATGAATGTCATTGGGAGGAATGCTTTACTTACTTAGTCTTCTCTAAAAGTGCTTCTAAGACTTTTTCAATAGAAGATTTCTTTCAGAACTTCAATCAAAGGATTCTAGTAGGTGTTTTTCAGGAGAACTTTAAGAAGGCATTAAATGGACTGGAATGGTTTTTGTGGTTTGGGGGTTAAAAAATCCCTGGGAAAATATCTCTTTTCTCCACATTTTAGACTAGTGATTTTGGTGTTGGAAATGAAAAGTGTTTGGGTTTTGTGGGGGTTTAAAAAAAGTACACCTAAAATATCCTTTTTCCCAATTTTCAAAGCATTTTGGTGTTGTAAGTAGTAAGTTGTTGGGTTTCATCGGGGGTTTAAAAAATTCCACGGAAAATATCTAAAGCATATATTATAATTATATATAATTTTTGTGCTTTAATTGAATTGAAATGCCATTTGAATGTCTTCCAGAAGGATTTTATTAAAATGCCACTTGAAAGAACTTCTTTATAAGGATAAGAAGAAGCACAGTTTGATATATAGAATGTCTTCTGGAAGCAGTGTCCGTAAGAATGCATGCCACTTTTGCATCAAAAATTTTCCTGTGGTACTCAACTATTGAGCGACACATTTTCCTCTATCGCGAAAAGTAAATACACAGAGAAAACAACACTTTCAGAAGTGCCAGAAACGAGCTACTTTTAAAATCGTTTAACCCAAATTTTGCACTTCTAACGTTTATTTTAATTTTGAAAACGAACATTTCAAAATTAAATAATAAAACGTTTATTTTCATTTTAAAAACTAACATTTTAAAGTGAGATTCTAAAATGTTCGTTTGATTTTTAAAAATAAAAATTTTTAAAAGGCAATGGTACAACAATTATTTATGTTTTAAAAACGAAAATGTTTATTATTTCACATTAATTCAAAAAATTTTCAGAATTCCGCATTTCCTCTATTAATTAAAAAAAGCTTTATTGGTTTTCAAAATTATAGTTTTATTTTAGTTATTTTATCATCAGCTATGTTCATCTCGTTAAAATTTTTTAGATAATTATACTGTATCCCAGCGTCTATAAAAGAATATAATTTTGTCAGATATTATTAATTTTATTTAAAATACTTACCCTTTTAGTTGTGGCAGCAAATGCTCCAACTCAAACTCTTTCATTACTTTCTTGCAGGCAAACTGCAGAGCAATGAAATCGAGAATAAAAAATATTTTATTTTCTGAACAAATATTAAATACATAAGTTAATGAAACATATATAACAAACAATTCGTTATTAACAAGCGTTTTGAAACAAAGTATGTGAATTTTACTATGTCATGGTAAAACGTTCGTAGTTGTTTTAAAAACGTTTCGTTTCACTTTTCTATTTAAAAATGTGCGTTTTTATTTTTTTATGGCGTAAAATGTTTTTAAAAGTATTTATTTTATCCTAATTTATCATAGTAAAATATTCGTGGTTGTTTTAAAAACGTTTCGTTTTACTTTTCTATTTAAAAATGTGCGTTTTCATTTTTGTATGGTGTAAAATGTTTTTAAAAATATTAATTTTATCCTAATTTATCATAGCAAAATAATCGTGGTTGTTTTTAAAACGTTTCGTTTTACTTTTCTATTTAAAAATGTGCGTTTTCATTTTTATGTGGCGCAAAATATTTTCAAAAATATTAATTTTACTAAACCTTTTTAAAAAGTGCGTTTTTGATTTTTGTTTTCTCAGTGTAAGATATCGTTACCGTTCACACAATTAAAATGGATCTATGACAAGTATTTCTATGTACTTATCTAAGATATTGCATTTTTTGAGTTGTGACGTTATTGAAAAAAACGAGCTACATGCATACATCTTTTTCCCGATTTTTTTTTCTTATGTCCCGATTTATTTTTTGTAAAATTCCGATTTAAAAAACACCTGGCAGCCCTAGTTGTGATACCACTGAATGGAAGAAGGGAGTAATCAAGTGAAACTTTTGTGTAGGATGTTCTTAATGTGGCAGAAAGCTATAGAAACATGTGATGAATCTGAAGCAAGTGTTATGCCTTTATATCAGTCAAATCCAGTTACTAAGAATTCCTCTCCGCAAACTTTCTTACCCCCACCAACTACAACTGTTTTAAAGTTCTTTTAATTCGAAATAAGGAAAGAAAGGTTAAAGCGTAGGACCATGGCCTGGCCAGGATTCGAACCCGGGACCCCTAGGCTATAGTCAAACGCGCTACCACTAGACTATCGAGGCCACCAAAGGTAACTACATTAAAATTTTTAATTATAAATTTCTCTGAATAAGGTTATTTGCAAATAAACAGTGGACAATTTTATCGAACTATGTTAAACGAAACGAAGGCTGGACGTAGTGCGAGACATGGTAAGCAAAACGTTTTTCCTTATAAAAAATATTGTTGCTCGTTTCGTTTTATTGTTTCACGACGTTCAGCCTTCGTTTCGTTTAACATAAAGATGCAGTTAATTTACAAATTTAGACAGTTATATATAAAATCCGCTATTTCGCAATTTCAAACATTTTTCTTGGACATTTCGAATTAAACATCCGTTTCTAAATACAGTTTTCTATTATTACCAATATTATTTGGATGTTTTGCTTATATTATCTATTTTAATTGGTTCTAAATATTCCAGTTTAAAAAAAGTCCAAAATAGTAAACACTAAACTCTTAACTTCAATACACAATTTTTGTATGTATGTCTGTTGAAAAATTCGATTTAATTAGTTAATTTAAGGAGATATAAAACGTAAAAATTGGTTTTAATAAATTCTTAAATAAAGTTTGAGAACTGTCAATGCAATCAGTATTTCTTTCAAATTCAAAGAAAATTTGTAATGGCTCGTACAAATATAGAAAAGGATCAACAAAGCTTTCCAATTACAGCCAACGCGTTTGAGCAGGATGTAGAATTCTTTTGTAGCAAAATTTTAGAAAAATATTTTTATTTGTACACGGTTAGAAATCTTGTACAAAAACTTTAATTTTTCTGTACTACATATAAGTCTACACCAGCTTTGGTTTCAAAACTAGTATTTGCAAAATACTAAAACATGGTTTTAATACAGCTTGGTTTCAAATTTAGTACAGCCTTGAATTAAAATATAAAAATACAAAATAACAAAACAACAACCACCGCGACATTTGAACGCACGACATTCAATTTTTAAACTCACTACTCTAACCACCGGGCTATACATTACCAGTACGATAAGCAAACATATGAACCGACTCGCCTAATATTGAGTTGCAGCATTGTTAGGCCAATTTTTAACGCCTTTTAATCCAAATTTAATATCCAAATGTACTAGAATTTAGTATAAGTTGTATAAAAGAAAAAAAGTAATACAGAATTGTACTTAAATTTAAACCAAAAAGGCTTAAATTAAAACCAAAAAGCTAAAATTCAAACCAAAAAGCTAAAATGGATGCTGAAATATTTCTTTTGGTGTAAATTTTAGTACATAAGAGTTTTAAATATGAGTTAGTATTTGAAAAGCTTAAATTTTAAACCTCAAGGTTTAAAAAAATGCATTAACATTTTTGTGGGACTAAAATTTAGTCCAAGTTTTCTAACCGTGTAGGCATGTATTATGGAGATCAAACGGTAAAATTCATGAGATTTAAGTAGCCTGACGCTAAATAGTTTGTTACTAATAAAATCTTAAAAGTTTCCCATTCAGCTTGGAACATTTATACCTCAGTAGAAAACAAACCAAAACAAAAGGCTCAAGTAGAAAAGGCTCATGTTCTAGAGCAGAGTTCTAAATTCCATAGCTCTTTTAGCTGATTTACAACAACTTCAATATTTCAGTGTGCGTTGTAATTCGAAGAATTTACTTTTTGTCAATGTGAATGGCGCTGTTGTTGTTTGCTCGCGTCGAAAGCTATCATAGTTATTGCTGCTGTGTGTATTTTTTCGTAGCGCACGCCTAAAGTGGTGGCGAGTTTTTTGTTGTGACATTTTCAATCTCACTTGTCTGGAATCATTTTATTTTTTTAATCTTTTGGCTGCGTGTAGCACTTAAAGAAACAAAAAATATTATATTGGTAGGTTTTATTTTAACCTTTAACTGTGAAGGTGGTGTTAAATTTTACTCCCCTTTTAAATGTTTTTGTCGTTTTTAAAAGAAGGCTATTGAAATTAAGTGCCAGTTTTGCTGAACTTAAAACAAATTAAATGTTGTATTTATTTTAAATAAAAATATAAATGCTTATTTTTAAACAAAAAATAAGTTAAAAAATCCTTTTATGATTAAAAGGGGGTTGTTATGGTATCGCACATGTGGTTGGCTTGAACATTATGTTTTAGCGCGAAGCTGTATGGCTTGCTTGTGTAAATATATAAACGGTTTTATTTAAACTTCTTCAACGGCCTTCAGTTGCTCCCGTGTGCACTGGCTCTACCCGGAGCTTCAGTTTCGTAGGTTCTCTAAGCAACCGAAAACACCCACAAACCACCAACATCATATGCAAACCTAACATCATGACATGCACACGAAAAGAGTAGAAAAATAACCTAAATTAAATCAGACCTACTCTATAAGATAGCTTTTGAATTAGCTGTCACCATGTCAAACTTACCCAGAAAACGCCCGATAGTAACGCATTATTTTTGCTGTTTACTCCTATGCCCACCCTAACCATGGCTTTATAAGCTGATAATTAAAGTCCTAATCAACATCAAAAACAACTACAACGTTCAAATAGAGTTAAGACCAAGTAAATTTCAGTTTACAAACTCATTCTAGATTTTATTATTACATTTAAGTGTTATAATAAGACATAATGAAAAAAATAATGATTTTAACGTAAGTTAACCTAAGTTTATTTAGTATACATATGTATATATATATATATATATATAATTATTTTTATAATATGGTCTTATTATTATTTTAAATTATTTATATGTATAAGGCAAAAATAGGTTTTCTTTTTGTGTTATATTCATTATTTATTATTTTTAAACTGCACTATATTTGAATAACTATATGATTCCATATAACTAGCTTGTTTAATGTTTAGTAGCAGAAAAAGAAAAATAGTATTGTATTTAAAAGTGGACAACATTGTTTTGTTTTTCAAAGAGAACAATAAAGTGAGTAAACGCAATAATTATTTTCAAACAATGAATTGAGTGGATTAAAACAAAAAAAAAGTATAAATTTAAAAGAGACCATTTGAGTGCAAATTATGATGATCTAACGCCAAGGTTCATTTATAAGGTTGTGGCACTTGAGAGAAATGCGCTCTTTTTCCCGCCTTTGCTCGAACTGTCACTGTGGTTTTCCTTGTTCTAAGCATTCATTTTCTTCATTTCTTTTCATCCATTTTGACAGTTCGACCGAGCTCGCTCTCAAGTGCCACAACCTTATAAATGAGCCTTGATCTAACGCAAGAGAATACACACTAAATTATTTTTGATACTGGAATTAATATTCCATTGCTGCGAGAGAGAAGAAGGAAAAAAAAACACAATTGGAGTAAGAATTTAAACTTTTTTGGTAGGAACGTCTTGGAATTGAATTTATGAGTAAAGTCAAAGAGATAGTTATTTGAGACAGGAAAAAAACACAAAAAATGAATTTTTTTTGTTTGATTTAAAAAAAAACTCCATGAGAGAGTCATACTAGAGATCACAACAACAAGATTCGAACGTCAAACTGCAATTATGCAGCCGAAACAACAACAAGAAATAATGGTAGTTGTTTAGACCAAGTTAAATTTGGTTGTACCATGTTTCATGTGATTGATTTATATGGTTTACCCTTTAACATTTTGCTTCCTTTAAGAATGGCATAACTGCCTTTTTATAAAGGTTTTGTTTTAACAAAACCTATTAAAAAAAGGTTTCTTTCATGATTTAGATTTCACTTACTTGGTTTTCTAAGTACTGTGAGGGAAGGAACATTGGAGTGATGATAGGATGTGATGCTAACGCGGACAATACTGCGTGGGGTAGCACCAACAACAACGACAAAGGAGAGCAATTGCTTGAGTTTGTGGAGAGGTACAATCTGTTGGTAGCAAATAGAGGAGCACAAACGACTTTCGTTGATGCGAGGCGAGCGGAAGTCATTGATGTAACTCTCATCTGCAGGAAGATTCTGAACAGAATAAAAAATTGGAGGGTCGTGGATAGGCTAACCATGTCGGACCACAGATCCATACAGTTTGAATTCAAGTACGGAATCCGACGCCAGCGGAATAGCAGGAAGGTCAGGATTCCCAAGAATACAGATCCTGTGAAATATAAGGCGAAGTTGAGGGAAACACTGACCCAAAAAGCGATAAAAGTACCAGGGAATACGGTGGAAGTAGAAAGTCATGTCAAACACCTTAGCTCGGTCATGGTCGAAGCCTACGAGGTGGCATGCCCAATACTTTCAGTAGACGATGGTGATCCAACGCCATGGTGGTGCACGGAACTCGAATCTCTGAAGAAGAAGGTTAGGAAGGCCTTCAATCTGCACATGAGAGGGGGAACCCCAGAAACATGGGCGAATTACAAGGCACGGAAAAGGGAACTGAAGTACCTCATACGACAACGGAAAAGGCAGTCGTGGAGAGACTTCTGTTCTGGGATGGAAACTATATCAGAAGCATGTAGGCTTCAGAAAATGGTTTCAAAAGACCCATTCTCCAAAGTGGGACTGATCCGGAAAAAGGATGGAACCATGGCAGAGAACCTAGAGGAGTTCATGGAAGTTCTGATGGAGGTGCATTTTCCTGGAAGTTTTAAGTCTGATGACCCGTGGACACCCTTGAAGAAAGGAATGCACAGGGTTGACAGGCTGGAAGCCGAAAGGATGATCACTATGGACGAGGTGAGGAGTGCTATACGCTCATTTTCTCCGTACAAAACATCAGGGATGGACGGTATATTCCCTGCTATGATGCAATGGGGGGAAGATCTCATTGCACCTAGGCTGTGGGGTATATTCTTTACTTGCCTAGCGACTGGGTTTGTTCTGAGAGTCTAAAGAGAGGCGAAAGTTGTCTTTCTTCCGAAGCCTGGAAAAAAGATTATACGGAGGCGAAGTCGTTCAGACCGATCAGCCTAACATCTTTTCTCTTGAAAACGATGGAAAGAGTGATGGTTGACTGTCTTGAGAGCACCTCGCTGATGCAAAATCCTCTGAGTAGATGCCAACATGCATATAGAGCAGGTAGGTCTACGGAGAGTGCTCTTCACGAATTGCTAAGAGTGACTGAAAAGGAGGTATTTTCAGAAGGCATTTCGATGGCCACATTTATGGACATCGAGGGTGCTTTCGACAAAATATGCTTTGGAAGGCTGCGGCAAGCCCTGACAGAACGCAATGTAAGCCCAATGATAGCAAATTGGGTGGACAATATGCTCAAACACAGGGCTGTCAACATGCAGAATGGTAGAGTAAAGACTAGAGGTAGAGTAAGTAGAGGATGTCCCCAAGGCGGGGTGTTATCGCCAACCCTGTGGAACATAACTGTGGACTCACTACTGGTTAGACTGGATGAATCGGGCATACACACGATAGGGTATGCAGATGACATTGCGTTGGTGGTGCGCGGCAAGTTCATTGGTTGTTAGACCTGTCATCACGTATGCTTCGGTGATTTGGTGGACAAAAGTCAGCCAGAAAACCATTAAGAAGAGACTGGACAGAGTCCAACGGCTGGCGTGTGTTGGAATAACAGGTGCAATACGCACCACTCCAACAAGCGCATTGGAGGTTCTGTTAGGTATGCTGCCGTTGGATTTAGAAATAAAGAAAACAGCGGCGCTGTCAGCCCTCAGGATGTTGCGAAATGCTACGTGGCATGGGGCAACGGCCCTGCATGGTCATATTCGCATCCTTGATATTGTATAGAGAGATGTCATTGACGCGTTTATGCCTATGGACGGAAGGCAGAGAGTAAAAATAACAGAAAAATGTTATAAAACTTTTATAACGGATGGAGCCGTTTGTGAAGAAATCGCTGGTAGCGATATCAGTATATTCACAGACGGCTCTCTGATGAATGGCCGGGCCGGGGCAGGCGTGTATTCAAAAGAGTTAAGCCTATCCTGTGTACTGAGGTTGGGGAGGTTTGTGTCTGTATACCAGGCAGAAATGCTTGGCGTAGTGCATGCGCTGGACCACCTGATAGTATGCAACGGACAGACATCACTTCCAGGTTGGCCATAGAATGTCTTACAAAACTCAATAGGTGCGCCCAGACGAATGAGCTCACACTTATGCGGGTGAGAGGACACTCTGGCATAGAACAGAATGAAGAAGCTGATTCTTTAGCAAGAGCAGGATCAGCAGAAGAATTCTGTGGACCAGAACCACGTATCGCCATAGGCGACAATATGGTGGCAGGCCTTATTAAGCAATGGACGGACTCGGAACACTGTACAAGGTGGGAAGAAGCTGTTAATTGCAGGCAATCAAAGGCGGCCGTGAAGTGGTCTCGTAGTCAGGCAGCAAAAGTTATCCGATACAATCGAAGGACTTTAAGCTGGCTTACTGCACTGGTCACAGGACACGGTCCCTTCATGTACCATCTCGGGAAGATGACTCTGACCGAGGACGATGCGTGTAGGTTATGCCTAGAGGAGCCGGAAACAGCAGCACACATTCTGTGCCAGTGTCCGGCGCTGGCAAGCATAAGATTGACCACTCTGGAGCGCCTATTTATTGGTGAAGCCGAGATTGGTCAACTAACCTATAAGGATATGCTTGAGGTGACAAAGGATGCTTACACAAGGAGCATGCCGACGTACGAGTACTCCGAGCAGTAGTACCCCTTCTCCAATGGGGGACGAAAAGGGACCCACTGTGGTCTGCTTCGGCAAATCCCCAACTTATTATGTATATATTTTGGGTTGGAATTAATTTTAAAGGTTTTTTTTCGGTTTTTGAGCATTTATTTAGAAACAACGGTACAATGTATATTATTCAAAGTATTGTCCATCGTTAGCTACAACATTTTCCCATCTTTTTGGCAGCATATGGATTCCGCGCCGGAAGAACGATTCGTCTTTTGAGGCAATCCACGAATCGACCCATTTTTTGGTATCCTCGTAAGAAGTGAAGCACTGCTCAGCCAAGCCATGCGTCATCGATCTGAATAGGTGGTAGTCGGAAGGGGCTATGTCTGGGCTATAAGGCGGGTGGGGTAGCACATCCCAATTCAGCGCCTCCAACGTTTCCTTGACGGTTCTTGCAACATGTGGCCGTGCGTTGTCATGTTGAAAAACCACTTTGTCGTGTCTTTTGGCATATTCCGGCCGTTTAACCTTTAATGCTCGGCTCAATTGCATCAATTGTTGTTGGTAGCGTTCCCCAGTGATGGTTTCGTTAGGTTTTAGCAGCTCATAGTACACGACACCCTTCTGATCCCACCAAATACACAGCATAAGCTTTGCGCCATGAATATTCGGCTTGGGCCTCGATGTTGATGCATGGCCGGGTGGTCCCCACGATTTTTTTCGCTTAGGATTATCGTAATGGATCCACTTTTCATCGCCAGTGACAATACGATGCAAAAAACTCTTCCTTTTATGCCGTTGAAGCAGTTGTTCGCACATGCAAAATCGCCGTTCAACGTCTCTCGGCTTCAACTGGTACGGCACCCAATTTCCTTGCTTTTGAATCATTCCCATGGCCTTCAAGCGTTTGCCGACCGTTGATAAGTCGACTCCCAATGATTCTGACAATTCTTGAAGGGTTTGACACGGGTCTTCATCGAGCAAAGCCTCCAATTCCTCATCTTCAAACTTTTTCGGCTGGCCCGCACGCTCTTTGTCTTCCGTATCAAAAACACCACTTTTAAACCGACGGAACCAGTACTCACAAGTAGAAGTAAGCCTCAGTAAGCGTGCGTTGTGTTTCAACCGCTTTTTTCTTCAAATGGAAGCACAAAAGTAAACCTTCCCGCAAATTGCGTTTTGTTGGAACGAAAGTCGACATGTTCACAGAGAAAAAAATATATGTTGTTTACACTTCAGTGGAATGACACATACTGAAAAATGAAGCTTAGACAATGTGCTTTGAAATGAATATAGTCACAGGTGTGCCCGATGCGATCTATTGATAGTTACGCCATCTCTTAGAAAACCTTTAAAACTAATTCCAACCCCCAATATATACTTGGTTTTCTCATTTGTTCCATCGATGGGCCCAGCGATTAAAGATGAGAGTACTTAGTGAATAAAATCAATTAATAATAGAAAAAAAAATATGTCTTACTATAGTTTTGTCTTTTTTTTTTCTTTCTCTCACTCATATTGGTTTTCTCCTTTCCTTTTTTTTTCTTTTAAAAAAAATGATTACATTTTAACTAACTATATACTTTTATAATTTAAAGGGGAAAAAAATTATTAAAGATTAAGTTTTTAACCACTCATTTTAACTACACAGCTTTAATTTGGTTTACATGATTTATGTTATATTATTAATGTCCTTATATATATATATATATATATATACATTCCATCCATTTGATCAGATTTTAAGGCCACAAAAAAAATGATCAGAAATCCCTCGTTCAGCTGCATTAGAAAATTCTGCAATATCTAGCAAATTCCATTCAACAGCAGAAACAATGACTTTTACTGGTTGGATTTTAGATCTGGAAAAGTTTTTGTTTTTATGTTCACGCTGCACTTATAAGCATATTTTATTTATAAACTCTTATATAATGTTTTCAGTTTTTGTAGGGTGTATAGTTAACTTTACATAACTATATTAGTTTAAGGTTTGTTTTTTTTTTTTTTTTCTTGTTAGACTATAACAAACTCAAATTATTTCGTTTTTTTTTGTGTTAAACTTTTTTTTTCTTCAAAAAAGAACCGCGGGAACATGTTGATCGGTTGGCTGCTAAAAACTCGCTCTACTTTCAACGCATTGCAGCGGTCAACCTTCTTCTCATCATCAGGCGATCGAATAACGTTTATTTTATTTTTAATGCTTGCATGTGAGAGAGAGGTAAATTAATATTTCTATTTTTTTCTTTTACTAACAAAGCTCAATACAGGCGGCAATTAAATATCGTATACCTCATACTTTATAAAATTTATGTTTTTATATTGATATATATATTATTTATAATTATATGTATTATGTATGAATATATGCTTTGATTCCTATAATCATTTTTGTGTGCCCCCAATATTAAAAAAGATACACGATTTTGTTGCAGCGCACTTATTTTGTTGCTATTGTTTTGCGCAACACTGTATATATAGCAATAAAATTTTAAATGAATCAAATTGGCTCAGTCCGTAAATCTAGTGTTAAGCTCCCTGCCACGACACCTCTGTTCTAGAGAGTTTCTCTTACCTTTGAATAGGCATTTTGTTGAGCTTCTGCTGATGTTGAGCTTCTAGCAATAAAAGGCTGTATCTAAAAAAAACAATAGAGACAACTATGTTTGTTCCTCATCATTTTATGAGAGGTGGGGGAGGAGAAAAATAAACAAAATAAACTAAATGCCATTAGGAACGTCAGGTGTAACCAATTTCTTACCACTCTACTCGATAATTGGGTACAATATTCAATGCTTTGCTGCTGCCAACGATATTTGACAGAAGCTACTATTTTTCACGTATTTAATTTTTCACATAGTTTTTTTATAGCATTTTTATGTTTTTTTATTTTTCCAGTCGTTTGAACTTTATACCTTAGTCAAGGACTTTTTATTTTTATGTGTAATAAATAACAAGGTATTAAAAAAATAACCAAAAAATAGAATAGAAAAGCCTTCAAAGCGCAGGCACAGAAAGCCCTTTTCGCACTGGAACACACAGAAGGAACACGAACAACAATTTATTATCGCCACGTCAGGCACAGTATCGACTTCATTGGATTTAATATATCAAAAACAGCAACAACAACAACAACTATGAGAAAACTCGATAGTTTGGGCCGAGGTTAAAAAACTACTAAAAATGACTTCAACTTAGCAGGATACAGTAAAAAATGTGCTCTAGATACTTAAATGATGCATACTATTTTCAGGCATTAAATGCCTTTTTGCGATAAGGTTTTCGTACTGTTGAAGTGGGTGCCATGAAGCGACACTTCAAATGGTGCTCAACCTTAATAAAAACGATTGAATTTTATGATAAATAACGGTTCGAAACGAACTTTAAGGAACCTTGTAACTAACCCTGTTTCTGGTATGTAATTTTGTTTGTTTAGTTTAAAGAATTTTGGGTGTGAAGCATGTATGTTTGCGTAGCGCTGAGTCATTAGATTGTTAAACAACAAACATTGGCAAATAATGCGCACATGAGTCTTAAATTATTAGGTGAAAAATTATGGGCACAACAACAACTTTAAAGTTGGTAGTCGCGCCAGAGAAGGCGCTTAGCTCCTGGCGTCCGTTCGTCATTGTCGTCGTTAATTTGACTACGTTTTCATTCGCTCGTTGTTGCATGCGGATGCTATTGTCCAAACTATGAATTTACTATGGAACGAACCTATTCATGGCACCCAACAACAACACGCTCCTCCATTCAATGATTCAAAATAACTTAATCAATAAGCAATTGAACCTTACTTCCGGCCATGTTATCGACGCGAGGGTTGAATCGATGTTGTACACGGTCGCAAATTATGCTGCAAATTATGGCAAAAAGCGACAACAACAAAAACAACAACACTTCAATTGCTATACCATAGACGTAGCCAAAGTCAATGCTCGGACGCCACTTTTTTTGTTGTTGCTTGTGTTGTTGTAGTTGCTCCTGCTGCCGTGCAAAATATTGAAATAACAGTTTTACCGAACTCTGAAGTAGTTTGTGTTTGTTTATTTTTAACAATTTTTACACTCTCGCAGACGTTGTTCAATGCCTTGGCCTTTATGGACTTTGGATGGACAGACGGACAGACGGACAGACGGACAGACCCAACTTTGTGTGTTCGCGTTATGAACTCATGAGCGAGAACAAGGGATGATAAACACCCGTTATATATAATACATTTTCGTTTTTTTCTTTTCCCCCTCATTGGTTATGTGGCTTTGATTTATTGTCGAGAGCTGATTTCTCAAAACATCACCTTCCAGACATCTTTTATCGAACATTAACGTTACGTACTTAAATCATTTAAAAACCATTAAAAAGTGTATAACATTAAATAAGGTTTGTGTTGGAAGATTTAGAAACCAACAATTTGCTTCATCAAGTTTGATACTATATTTAGAACTGAAGAAATAATAAAGCTGAAGTTGATGCATTGGGCATCAAGAAAGCCTGAAGTTTATTACTTAGTAAGATCATATAAATTGAATTCTATGTTGTGCTCTAAAATAATTTTTTTTCTACATATCTCCCAAAGTTGTTCTGTGCTTTTAATGGAAAGTACCTGGCTTGGAAAGTAGCTTAGCTCGGCTGCCTGTCAACACTCATGTATTTAAATTTTCTTTGGATTGTATATCGATTAAAACAATAAATTTCATTAAAGCTATTGTAATCAGAAATTTTCTGAATAATATTTTCACATCGGAGATTAAAAGTACGCTTAAAGCGGATTCACTGACCATCTTCAGCAAGTTTCTTGTGACAGCTTTCTTGCTCTCTCTGTGGGAATGTGCTGGAGAACGATTCACTGACATGCAAAATTTTCAGCAAGTTTTCTGTTTTTCTTTGTCCTATTCAATATTGCCAGACTCAATGCTTCTTTATTTTGAAGCTTCAGTAATAACATATGCCAACTTCAAATCAAGAAACTCCATTCTGGCAACACTACTCAAAAAGATTCAGCTAGAAAATTGAAATTAAGGTTATCAAGTCAGAGAGAGTGCAGTAAGTTTTTGTTACTCTCTCATTGAGTGTGGAGAGAGATAGAGCACAAAAATTTTTAAAACTTCATACTAAAGGTCTGCAGCGAACCATCCGTTCTACTTGTAAAAACAGATATAACAAGTAAAAACCTGATAATGTTGGTACAAATACAACAAGGAGTAGAACAGAACATATGCTTATATGCCTTGAAATGAGCAGAGAGCTTATCATCTCTTTCTCTGGCTCTCATTATAGTGTAAGCTTTTTTTCCCTCTATCTGTTCTACTAAGTGGAGTATCGGTTTTAACACTTTTTTAAATGGATATATCCATGGTAGAAGGATAGAGGTATATGCAGCGCTGACTGTGCTCTCTTTCCATACTGCCATGTCTGTCAAATTTAGCTGTGTGGCGAATGGAAACAAAAGAAAATAAAGAAAAAGTTTTGCTTCGTTTTGACAATTCCGGCAGTATGCTCTCATCTGGTGCATATACCTGTATTCTTCTACCATGGATATATCCATTCAATATGGATATTCCAGATCGTTCTCTTTGTATTGATGTTGTGTTTTTCTATTTCTATTCTACTAAAAGAAAGTAATGGTGAGTGTCTTTCTGTGAATGGACGTTTTTCGTATTTTTGGCAAATTTAAAACATAAAAAAGTACTTAAATGCATTGTACTTATATGAACTGTTTCTTTTTTTGTTGTTTATTTCGCTCTTTATTCTTCATGCTTGCTACGTCACATACTCCAGATGTTCCACATAAAGATAACAAATATTATCGATATAACTGTTTGTTCTGTATGTGCTCAAACTAGTATTTTTGATACTTGGTAATTTCACTCTCTCATACCTATTCCATCGTTATCTAAAAGAGAAATATACCATGCATACTCAATGGTTAGAGAGCGAAACAGATACAAGTAGATATAAGAAAAAATAACAGCACACAACTGGTGTACTTGGATGGTTCTTTGCAGAGCTTTACTTCATATAAAAAAAATTTGCAAAACTTGCTGAAGGTGGTCAGTGAATCTCGCTTTAGCGCCATTAAATGTATGTACGTAAAGATTATTAGTCTGCAATATAATAGAAACTTTTTACCGAATAAGATAATTATGGCCGTCTAAATCGGTCAAATACCCCAATATGGGCTGCTAAATGCTTTCTTGAAATAGAAAGCAATACAAATTATTTGCGTGAAAACACGGAGAAAATGAATGCACGAAGGGGTATTTCACCGGGTTGGGCTGCCAAAAGAAAATTTTATAAAACACAGATTTGATAGAAAAAAACTGTCGTACAAGGTTAAAATCAAATAACAGACTTGAATAGAAACTACTTACCCAATAAAATAATTTTAGCTGCCTAAATCGGTTAAATACCCCAATGTGCGCTGCTAAGCGATTTTTTTTTTTTGATATGTAAGAAACTACTTACTTTATAAAATAATTCTGACCGCCTAAATCGCTTAAATATCCCAATGTGTGCTTCTAAACGAATTTTCTCAGAAATGAGAAAATTCTTTTTTCTCACTCACGGTCAAAAAAAAAAAAAGCCGACTTAATTATTTGATAGCAAATATTATTTTTCTTGAATTATAACACAGTGTAACGAAATCGACAAAAAAAAAGTATAACGAAACTTTATAGCTATTCTTAAAGAGGAACCTCTTGACCTTGATTTGACCTCTCAATGTCATCAAAAATTTTTTCAATTTATTTTGATAGTTGAAGTGTTCGAATTTTGTTGCGTCGACATTCATTAAATTTTTACAGCCATTTGCCTTGTTCGAAATGAAAACCAAAATCCATTTCTTTTCCGTAGAATTTTGCGTGAAGTAAGGCTTTGTAAAAAGAAAACCGATAAAATACAAAATGAAGCGTATAGCGAAACAAATTCTTGTACTTTTCTTTAATTTAAAAAAACTGTGTTTTTGTTAGTTTTAATAAAATAATATTCCATTAATGATATTTATTATTTTACAGAAACTAAATGTACGTTAAAATACCTTTACACTGAACTCAAGAACATCGAAATCGTTTTAGAATTCGCTAAATAGCGGCAATTTTACCGTTTTTTTTTTAGTCAAATACTGATTCCTATTATTTATATGTTTGCTACAATACAAAATGCTCAAATTTCGTCAAATTTTAAACAAGGCCTTATTATATGCAAAAAACTACTAAAAAAAGGATTTGGTTTCTCATTTTCAACAAGGCAAATGGCTGTAAAAATTTAATGAATGTTGACACACCAAAATTCGAATGTTGGAGTGTTATACATTTTTAAAAAATGTGAAGACATTGAGAGGTCAAATCAGGTGCGGTGGACACCTAACATGTCCCTCTTTAAGAATATCTATAAAGTTTGGTTATGCTTTTTTTGTCGATTTCGTAACACTGTGTTATAATTCAAGAAAAAAAGTATTTATTTTGAAATTATAAGGTCGGCTTTTTTTTTGACCGTGAGTGTACATTGTGAGTGTCACAGTTTATTACAAGGTACATTTTTAAGTTATTAAAATTGATAGAACGTCGATTGTCTGGCAAAAGGTTTTTGTAAACAGAAAAAATTCTGTATACTTCTGGACTGACGGGAGCAACATATTTAAAAGACGATATGTCATCGGATGAAAGTTACTCTTCTAATTTCTTAGTATTAAAATTTTTGACCTTAATATTTCAGCAATAGAGCATAAAAATAGAGTTAATAAAAACTAGCATATCCTTAATTTTTATCTAACACTTGTTTTATCGTTCTACACACCCTTTCGTCAATTTATCTAGTAAAAAATAATCTAGTAAAAATTACCTGAAAACTAAAACGGATAAAAAGCGATGAAAAATTGCGAAAAAAGACTTAAAAACTTTTCATATTTGGAATTAAGGAAACATTATTGGACGTTTTAAATAACCAGGAAATGTCTTAGAAGCAGCAGGAAAAAGATGGCATGTCATCGAAATCCTGGACCTGGTTATCACGTTCTGAATATGGCACAAAAATCTTAGAGCTAGGTCTTTAGGTCAAAAACGTGAATGCAGAAACCTCGTACACACAATGAGATATTTAGTAAATACAATAAACTCGTTAAATGTTTAAAACTGTTGCTAGTCATGGGAAAAACTGCTATTTTGCAGTCACAGCTACTCACTGTGATTGCTATTTTAGAATCACAGTGAAAAATATCTGTGATTGCTACTTTAATGGGCGTCCACAGGATTTGTTCTAGGCAAAGGCAAAAAGGAATCTAGAATGAGCATAAACAAAATGTAACCTATAATATAATGCTATTTACTGCGATTTTTTGTACTAATTTTTTAAACATGATACGCACACTACACCGGTTGACACACGCTTGTACACATAAAAAATCCAATATATCTGTGGTCACAAGCAATAACGACTGAAATCAAAGTATCGTAAAAAACGATATTTTAACTGCACGAACTACGACTCATTTTTTTGAAATATCCCTGCAGTGTAAGACTAGTCAGCATTAAAACATGAGTAGTATTTATACTAGTCAAAACAAACTAGTTTATATTTTGTCACGATTTACTAGTTGCAAAAGTAGTTCAAACCCAACTAGTTTTTGTCAAGTCACATTAAACCAGTTGTAAAACTAACCAAAATCAAACTATACTACATATTATCAAAATCAACCAGTTCCAAAACCAGTTGGAGCTGGGTACCCCATTGGAACAAACTAATAATAAACAAATTAAAACATATAAAAACTAATTTAAAAACATGTAGTATACCATAAACATGGTATTTCATCAAATAGCTTTAACTTTAGCCTTTAGCTAATATTTTGTTGTAAAAATATATGTTCTTTGAACCTATGAACTATTGAAAAAATATGAACCTATGAACTAGTTTTAATTCGATAATTACTATATTGGTTAAAAACTAGTCACAACCCAACTAGAACTTTACTTTACATAAAAAATGAGTTAACTAGTTAAAACCTTATCTATAGTAAGACAATTGTCTTTTCCAATGACATCACCACGTAAAAAATACCAGTCGGTTCTATGAGAATAGGACATAAATCGAACTAGTTGTTGGATATTTCCAACTAGTTGTTGACTGGTATAAATCTAGTTGATTACACTGCAGGGATATTAACCGTTACAAAAAAAAATGTGTGCAGACATAAGTGATGATCAATTCTGGGTAAAAAAAGGATATCTGCATACTTCCAAATATTGGCAGTAAAGTAAATTCCATATTGCTTTTTTACGATATTTTGAATCTAGTCATTATTCCTTGTCACTATTTCTAGTGGCGATCGTAGCCTAGTGGGTAGAGTGCGTGGCCCCTAAGGAACCGCGGTAGCCCGGGTTCAATTCCAGCTCAAACAGAAAGTTTTTTCAATCGAATTAATTTTTCTGTTCGGCCGTCACCTCCCTGCAGACAATGGCAAACCTCATAAAGTAAAAATTGCCATGTAAAGCTTATTGAGAACATAAGCCGTTCGGAGTCGGCATAAAACACGTAGGTCCAGTTCTCGGTCATTTGTGATCAAACATTTAATAACACGCACAACACAATTGATCAATAGAAGCTAGGTCAAAGTCCTTCCAAGGGCTGAAATGGCCACATTATTTTATTTTTATTCATTATTCCTTGTGACCACAGATTTTTAAAAGATGGTGTAAAAATCTATCTGAAAATATTTTCAAATTTCATTTTATTTTTTTGTCATATAATACATCTCAATATTTTTTTGCTAAAGCAAAATTGTTATTAATTTAATATATTAAATAATGTGAAGTCTTCTGTATCATTAAATGAAATCGCATTAATTACTATTGAGCCCCCAAAATAAGAATACAAAACTTTACTACTAATAAACAATATTTTTTTTTTTCTTAAAACTGAAAAACATACATTTTTATTCCATTTTTTAACTTTGGAAGTCTTTAACTCCTGAACTAATTTCGAGCGGACTGAAATTTTTCAGATTTGGATTTAGAAGGTCAAAGTGCATATCATCCGCAAAAATTTAAAATTTGAGTTGTCGCTATTATTGAAATGTTCCTCGCCTGCTAGGGATGGAGAGTCAAATAAAAAAATCGATTTTCGACTTTGTATTTTATTTTAAATTTTGCAATGAACAATTGTTTCGAAGTCGTTTTTTTTGCCTAAATAATCGATTAAAATTGGTTTTTCAACTTTTTCGAGATATAAAGAGTTCAAAATGTGCTAACCTCAATTCTATGTATATCTGAAAATAAACATTAGGGTGTATCGAAATGTACCGACCAAAACAAACACCCAATTCCACCCCTAAATAATGAAAAAGAAGAAAAGATAATGCAGAAATTTTTTTTTTAAATGAATTCCTGGTCCCCCAAATAAAGGTTTTCTATGGAAATCGTGTGTTTTTGTACTAGAGCCTATCTTACGATAGTACACTTTTTTGCAAAACCCACCATAGATCTCGATTCAGTATTTAAAACAATTTATGCATGCAAATTTTCGAAACAACTTATGCATGCAACTTTTAAAGTACTTTTGTACTGGAGCCTACTAGACGATACACTTTTTTACAAAACCCACCATAAATCTCAATTCACCATTAAAAACAACTTATATATGTAAATTTTCGAAGAGATCAGACTCGTACAGGAGTGTCACCATAGAAATAAAAAAAATCATTATTTACAATATTTTCTACTATTTTTGTACTAGAGCCCATCTTACGGTACAATTTTTAACATAAATCACCAAAGATATCCGTTTTTCATTGAAACCAACTTATGCGTGCAAGTTTTCAAAGAGATCTTACCACGTCAAAAAGTGTCAGCATAGAAATAAAATACTATTATTTACAATATTTTCAACTTCTTTTGTGCTGGAGCCTATCTTATGGTATAATCCCAGCAGCGGATTTGCCAGTGGCTACCATAGAACTAATACAGAATAAATTACCAAGTAAGGAAGCATTACTTTTTTCAAAAAGTAATGCGTCTGCATATAGCAGAAGTAATTAACTCATACCTCATTACCTGTAATGTAGCATACAAGGAAAAGTAATGCAGTGATTTTGCAAAAATCCGAATAACTTAATACAAGTAGTATGTTACTCCATAACTTCTAGGTAATGCTGAAGGGAGGCGATCACTTACCTCCTGTCTCATTCAATGTTAAATGTAAGGCCTTTTATGCATAGTAAGGTAATATAGTCGGAAGTAGTGGTCATTACAAGGTAATTGATGCTTCATATATTTGGAATATATTCCATCCGCTACTGGGATTATTTACATAAAACACCACAGATATCAGTTTTTCATTAAAAACCACTTATGTATGCAATTTTTCAAAATTTGCATGCATTAGTTGTTTTTAATGGTAAATTGTGATCTCTGGTGTGTAAAAAATGTACCGTAAGATAGGCTCAAGTGCAAAAGTAAGTGAAAGTATCGTAAATAATGGTTTCTTTATTTCTATGCTGACACTCCTATACGCGTTTGATCTTTTCGAAAATTTGCATGCTTATGTGGTTTTTAATGGTGCATCAAGATCTATGGTGGGTTTTTAAGAACAGTTTACCGTACGGGCTCGAGTACAAAAATAGGTGAAAAAATATCGTAAATAATGGTTTCTTTATTTCTATGCTGACACTCCTGCACGAGTTTCATCTTTTCGAAAATTTGCATGCATAAATGGCTTTTAATGGTGAATCGAGATCTATGGTCGGTTTTTCAAAAAAGTGTACCGTAAGATGGGCTCCAGTACAAAAACACGATTTCCATAGAAAACCGCTATTTGGGGAACCAGGAACTCATTACAAAAAAAAGTATTTTATGCATTGTCTTTCCTTCCATTTTCATTATTTAGGGGTGGAATTGGGTGTTAATTTTTCGATGCACCCTAATAAGCATATTTTTTTTTAATAAAACTTTTTTAGTATATATTGTTATCCAAACATAAAACTATATAAATCCTTTTTGACTAGATTTCAAGGAATACTTCTGTACAAAAATAGAAGTGAATTGGAGTTGATTTCACTTATATTATGATTACTAAATAATTTAAATTATGTTACGATACTATTTTTGTGAAACCTGATGTCCTCACCAATTGAACGTATAAAATTGAACATATTGACATGTTTTGTCGAAAGGCGGTTGTGTAATTGGCTGGCGATAATACCTGCATTTATTTAATTTATTTATTTATTTATTTAACATAATTCATTGTACAAATAAGTGAATCTTTTAAAGAAGTACAAACATAACTTAATAGTGACTATATAATATATCAGATAAAATGTGAAAAACAATATGTTGAACGTTATTTTAAAAACAGAAAAGAAATTGGCTTCAGGCCGCAAATATAAAAAAATTATAAAATAAATTTTAATATAAACTAGAGTTAAGGAAGAAGTAAGATAAAGTGAATAGCAAAGAAATCGTAGTGAGAAGAGAAAACGAAAGGAAGAATATTTTATTATGTTTCAATAAGATATTGAAATAGATTGCGTTTAAAAGCGTTTGTGCTTGATGAGTGTTTTATAACGGTTGGAAGCGCATTCCAAAGATTAATCGCGTACACAAAGAAATGTTGTGAGTTAGTGAGATATTTAAACCGTGGCAAAATCAGTTGCATTTTTCTCTGAGTCCTTGCGAATCTTAAAATATCAAAGAGAAAATCTGGTTTCTTTGTTTGTATTATTTTGTGTAAAGATACTATTGTACGGTAGTGTAGTAAGTTTTTTAAGGAACGCCAGCTATTTGGTTAGAGAAGGCGGAAATGTGGGTATGTCTATTGTAGGCTACATTAAGTTTTCTGCAAGACTCCTGATCCAGGTTAGAAAAGACTTCACAGCTATAGGTTATGATGGGTAAAATAAACGAAAGGACAAGTTTAAGCTTTACTTCATTTGATAAAAAATTAGAGGTTGGATCCACGCAGGGCACCATATATCTGAGAGACAATTCGGTTGATATGAATGTTCCATGTAAAGTTACTGCTCATATATAATCCGAGATTTTTATAGCACTCTACATATTCTATTGGAGAATTATTAAGAAAAAGTGAGGGTTTATCGTTGTTTTTGCGTCTGTCAATTAGCATTGCTTCGGTTTTTATGGTATTAAGGCTAAGTTTATTATTTACTGACCATTGGAAGACTTTGTTCAATTCGGCGTTGACTTCGTTTGCAGCGATATTTAAGCCGGAGAAAAGCTTATAAATTTGTATATCATCGGCGTATATATGGTGCTGACAGGTGGAGAAATAACCGATAATGTCGTTTATAAATGTTGTAAATAACAGAGGGCCTAATACCGAGCCCTGCGGGACACTAGACAACACTTTAAGTCTGGACGAGCATTTGTTGTGCAGGTGAACATATTGTGAACTATCATCAAGGTAAGATTTTATGAGTTTACAAAGCGAAAGTTGGAATGAAAATTGTATACCAAGTTTTTGTATCAAGATGCTGTGATTTATACTGTCAAATGCTTTTGAAAAGTCAAGAAAAACCAATAAGGCCATATTTTCATTGTCTAAGTCCGATCTTATGTCTTCGTAGACTTTTAGTAGTGCAGTTGTGCAACTGTGATTTACTCGAAACCCGGATTGATGCCTTGTTGAAAATGCCCGGATTGAGGCAAAATTCTAAATTTGTTTGCGAAGACGATTTAGGCAAAGGTAGTATTTTGGCAACTTTCCAACCTGAAGGAAATATAGAAGTAGTGATTATGGTATTAAAGATGGGGGTTATATGGGAAAGAATAACTGGGAGAAGAGTTTTAATAAACGCAGGATTAATGTTATCTGCTCCATTCGCATTTGATTTAATTTTAAATATTGCTTCACCAACACTAATATAGTCAGTTCCTGAGAGGGCAAACCCGTTATGCTGCTGTACACTAATAGTTGAGTTGAACACATTATCTGTAATCATGCGGGGTTCTGTTGGTTGAATAAACTTATTATTAAGTTCATCCAGGTTTATGTTATCTGGAACAGGCAGGCTTTCTTTGGATATTCCAACTTGCCGAATGTTTTTCCAAAATGAATGGCTCGACCTACCCAAACCAAATCTACTTTCATAAAAGAGTTTTTGTTTCTGCGAATAAGAGCAGTGACTGCATTCCGGACACGTTTAAACTCTAAATGTATGGCTGTGCACTTATATCTTTTCCATCTGTCATATAAAGTTTCTCTCTTAAAAATTAGACGCTTGACTTCTTCAGTAAGCCAGGGGTATTTGTTTGGTTTTATTCGCTTGCTGGGACTTGTGTGGAATACATGGCATTAATATTATTATTTAGAATTTGAATTTGTGCGGTAGTGTCATTTGTGGTGTAAATTGGAGCCCAATCTAAACTTTGACAGTCCACGAACAATTCGTTAAGGTTGACTTGTGTAAAATCCGGTGTGTATATTAAAGTTTCCTGACATGGGGTATGGTGTATATCTAGAGAGAGAAAAATTAATTCATGATTCAAAAAAGCGGGTGTTGAAATTTGGTCGTAATGCAAAACTAATTTCGAATTAGAAACCAGGAATATGTCTAGCAGAGATGGTATTCAGTTAGGTTTAAAGTGCGTTGGAAAAGAGTTGTTGGCAAGTTTAAAGTTAAAAAGATCAATCATTTCCATGAAATGTAAATTCCTGTTATTTAAAATATTGAGGTTTAGATCCCCACAGATAACAGCATCCGAGTAAAGAGGGGCTAATTCCTCAAGCAGGTCTCTTATTAATACTGAGTTGGCAATGCAGGGGACCATATATATGCATCCAATTAAAAGTTTTCCCGAATTGTGCAAAACTTCAAGGAAAATGTGTTCAGTTAAATCATTGATACTCAACTTTTTTATGACGTGACACTTTAAGCTATTTCTTATATAAATGCAAGCCCTACCACCGGTTTTGAACATGTCTATCAGCTCAAAACAACTTATAATTATTTAACTTAAATAGAGTATGACACATTTCCGACTTTAACCAGGTTTCAGACAAGCAAACAATATCAACAGTTCTATTATGAACAATCATTCGCAGATCGTCAATTTTGTTTTTTAGACTCTGAGCATTTAAATGACATATATTTAAACCATTACTGTATTTACATAAAACATTTAGTAGGGTATGCGACAAATCAATGGAGCTCCCCCATGGTTGAGTTATATTATCCATAGGACGAGCAATTAACAAATAATTAAGAAACAAGAGGCACAAACACTTTTACGACGTACTTAAGCGCAGAGACAGTTGTGTTAAAGAGATAAATAAGATATTTAAGAAGTGAGAAGAGTAAAAAGCAAGGGTTTACAAATAAAAGATATGACTAAATATTGATTTGAAAAAGCATTATTTACTAATTTAATGTTGTTATATATCACTCACAATATCGTTGTTGCGAAATGAATTAGGAATCCCAGGAGTGCTTTCGTTATAAGCAATGTTATGCAGCATATTCTGATTAAGAATTTTAATCGGATTTCCGCTCTTGTGTGTGGTGACCAAAACAGAGCCGTCTCTTGTAAAAACCGAGAACAGCTGCTGCCGGTGTTTCATTCGAACAGCTTGTTGAAAAATGGAACGATTTCTTTGAGTCAGACTCTCATTCAAGTAGATGTATTTGTCTGAATCCAATCCTACATCTCGGAGACAGAGTTGCCTGTGTTGGTTTTTACGAAAAATTCCAATTGATTTTAGAATCAGATTTCTATCTTGAGGTGTTTTGAATTTTAAAATTATTTGCGTATCAGTGGAGTTATTGCGAAGACGGAGACGAAAAATGGATTTAAGAGCAGGGGGCTTACACTCAATAGTGTTACAGAGGCGAAGAAAACTCATTGTCAGATTCTCGTCATTAAGTAGTGGTATTTCAAAAAGAACAGCATCAGCTGCTATGCTGTTTTATATGCAAATATAGGCAAAATTATTTTTGCAATATCCGACACGAAAGGTAACTCAACTTGCATTGTATTCCATAATAAAAATGGTATTGGCGTAGTTGAATAGGAATGCCATCAACTTCTGTTGCAGTGTTACTGTATCTGTATCTGTATCTCTGTTAACGGAACGGTCAAAAAAGTCCCAAATGTCGTCTTTTAATACTCAAACTTCATACCTAAATTGGTATGTTCATTAGAAATTCACACAATATCGGGCTCAGCTATTGTTGTTTACGTGTTATAAGTATTGGATTGTTATTATTATTTTTGTTTCACCAATTCATAATTCATTTAAAAATTTTAAATATTTTTTTTGTCTACCATATTTTTTAATATTAAACCATATTAATTATTTACGTATAAGTAGTTGAAATAGGAAAAATAATGGCACCAGTCTTGAGATTTTAGATTGCAAATTCTTAAAAGGTATTGCAAAGTCTATGAAAGCAATTGCTTAAGTTTTCATATATATATTACCACTTTACTGCAGTGTTTATTTCATACACTGCTACCCTGGAAAATAGAATAGAAGTCTATAAAAATTTCAACATGTGGCTTATAAGGTTGCTGATAATTGAAGTATTACTATTCATATTTGGGGAGTATAGTAGTACGGACTATCCAATTGGAGTCAAATACTACAAAGTATTTTCAGCAGCGCTGGCACAAATTAGCAATTGATATTTAGGGTATACACTTCACTTCCTAATTTTCCGAAATCGGAATTTTACGAAAGATTTAGTGCAATTGTTGTTGTTCTGGATTTAATCATCTATTGAGTTGACGAAAAATAATCGTCGGAACTTTGCGAAGAAAAGATGTGTTCAGTGCACACAAGCAACTGTGTTTCATGATAAAAATAACATCCTGAACGGTCTTCTATAATAAAATTTCATATAATTTAGTCTTTCCACTTATTTTCGGCATTTTTTACAATTAAACGGCAACGACAAAGGTTTCAATAAATTAACATTTTGCGAGTTGTCAGTTTGACAAATATTTCGGAAAAAAATTTAAAAGCAGTCGCTCACTTCAACTCATCGTAAATTTGCGATTTCGGAAAATTACGAAGTGAAGTGTATACTCTAATTATATTGTTTTCTCAAAGTTGGCTGCGTTGTTAGCGAACTGAACACACCAGTGTTGCTCTTGTATAGCAACCGTCTTTCACTAAGGGAAAACTAAGTGTTTTCGATACAAACCTAATTGTTATTGCAAAAAAATTATATTAATTATTAATAAAAAAAATTTCATAAAAACCGAAAATACTCGATAAAAAAAATCGATTTTCGACTAATAACTAAAATCATTAATCGATAAAAAAGTCGAAGAATTTTATGAAAAAGTCGACTTTTCGACTACTGGACTTTTCCATCTCTAGCGCATGCTAAGGGAGATATTTTTCACCGGATCTCACACCGCATTGATACCATTCTACTTATTTCTTTTTCCAACATGAATCAGTTCTAGCAGCTTGCAAGTTACTTCAATTGAGTACGGAAACAAACCTATTATCTGAATGATTTAAACATTTTTTTTTTTTTCTTAAAATCAAAACGTATAAATAAATATATAAAGAGGTACATGTATATTAGATGGGCTTTGGGTTCCATACATTTTATAAAAATATTCCAGAACCTCCCTGATTCTGAATCCTGTATATTATATAAGCACGTGACGCGAAAAAAAATTCAGAACATTTTCAAATTGGGTAGGCGTAGATAAATAACGTGAGTTTTAATAATTGTAAAATGATTGTTTCAAATCGAGTTTCCTATTGACATTGAAGTCATAAAAAAACTTTTGACTATAACAAATTCTAATGTGAAATCGTTTGCTTAATCCGAAAATGCTGTCAGATTTTTCCTTATATTTTCTTTCGCTTTTGAATTAGAAGCTTCGCATTCGCCTAGATAGCTGCAACTTTCTTAAATTTAAATGCTACAGGATTTTATTAAGTTCAGGAAAAATTCAAAAAAGTATCCAAATTGGATCATCTTTAGATAGAAAAACAAGCCGACTTTTGGGAAAAATTATTTTTTTATAAAATGTATTTTACTTTGTTTTCTGCTTCTTTACAATGACTTCAAACCAGCGCTGGGCACCCTATAGCTCACTGAGCGCTCTCTGAGCGTAACTTTTCACATGTACACAAAGCTCAAAACAGAAGAAAATATAATTCAGTTGTTCACTGACAGTGATGCTGTGAAGGTCTATGTCGCTAATTTTATGTACACTCTTAAAAAAACTAACCTTTTGATTTGTAAATTAATAATACAGGGTCCGCCAAATAACTTTTTTTTTTTAAATTCTATAAAAAAAAACTACTAAATATTTTCTTAAATTTCTTTTTTTATTTGAAAGTACAATCCTTCCGGTTAGTAATGGAAAATAATTTCATTCAAATGGCTACCTCGGCTGGCCATGCAGTAGCCTACACGATCGGTCCAATTTTTAAGCACATTATCGATTGTGTGCAGCTGTATTTCACCAATGGCTTCACGAATATTGTCCTTTAAAGCGTCAATTGTCTCTGACTTGTCGTCGTAACACTTCTCTTTGAGGGCACCCCACAAATAATAGTCCAACGGTGTCAAATCGCAGCTCCGAGGTGGCCAAACGACATCAGCTCTGCGGCTGATAATGCGATCTTCAAAAACAGGGCGCAAAACATCGAGAGTAGCTTCAGTTATGTGGCACGTAGCGCCGTCCTGTTGAAACCAAATGTTGCCGATATCCTCCTCTTCAATTTTTGTGAACAAAAATTCGTTCAACATGGCCCGATAACGATCGCTATTGACTGTAACGGCCACTCCTTGCTCATTTTCGAAGAAAAATGGCCCAATTATGCCTCTGGACCAAAATCCGCACCAAAAAGTGACTCGTTGTGGATGCAGCGGCTTTTCAATGTATGCGACCAAATGCGACAATTTTGCTTGTTTACATACCCGCCAAGATCAAAATGGGCTTCATCTGAAAAGATGATTTTTTTGGCAAAATCGGCATCATGATTTTCAAAGTAATGTCGCAATATTTCCCAGCTTAGTTCAAGCGTATATACAACCATATTCGTTCAGTGGAAGGATAAAAATAATTGTCTGTCAAATCAGACATGAGCTAAGTGTTACCATTCACGAAATAAGCACTAGTTGAAAAAAAAAAACGTTAGATGGCGGACCCTGTACTTATGCATATATTTGTTATTTCGTAAAATATCATATTATTCGTATATATTGGGGTTAAATATAAAAAATACATATTACCTATTAAGATACTTTGCATAACTTATTATATTTTTTGTATTAATCAATTTTTTGAGTTTTTTATCATAATTTTAATTATTCGTATTTACTAAGATTTTATAATATTAAAATAAAAATAAAACAAACATACCAAAATTTTTGACTCTGAATTGGAAAGTGATTTCTTTTCCGCGGATAATTTTTCCGACGAAGCAGAATATTTAATTTTCCACTTTAAGCAAACTAATGTATCTTAATTACTTAGAATAAAATGCTAGAGCTTTGATGTTGGCATAGAAGAAATATTGAACACTACCTATGACTCAAAATAAAAGCATTCAATAAAAAATAAACACATATAACATTATGTTTGGGGATTTAAACATACAAACTTGCAAATCTAGATAATTGTGACAACTATTTCGCTCAGTGTGTGCTATTCGTAAGCGCACCAATACTAACAAGACAAAATAAAATGTGACTGTGTTAGAATGCCCAGCCCTGCTTTAAACCATAAATTTGCTTATCGTCAAAGTATATATCCGTTATTGAATTAAATGCCCCTTTCCATCTGTTGCTACGAAGAATGATCTTCGACTAATAAGGGATATTATTTCTTAACATTCGTCAATTTCTCGTAGAAATAACTTCGTAATTTCATCCATTACAGTCGTAGTATTGACTTATGGTTTCGTACTTATTTCGAATTAAAAATAATATTAGTAGAAAAAAATTGATTTGTAGGTTGACAGTACCTACATTCGCATTATTCCTGGAATATACAAAGTCTTAGTTGAGTGTATAAATTTTTATCTGATATCATTCAAACTGGTTTGTCGAACAATTACAGAATATAAGGAAATGTGTGATTGCAAGGTGGCCGTAGCCTACTGAAAGAGTACGTGGCCTTTAAGCTAAAGAAACGGGTTCAAACCCCAGCTGAACCAGGAGGTTTTTTTCTCGTAACAAGGTATTAGGATCATTCGTAAATGTAACAAATGTATTCGTACAATATACATTTGTTTTTGTACGAATAGGAATAAAATATTCGTAATATGTGCCCAAACTATGTCCAGTCTACGAATACTATTCGTGGCAGAAAATTACGAATAAAATTCGTGGAAAATTTTCTTTTTTATTTAAGAATACGTATTGAAAAGTGTCTGTGAAACAAGGGTAAATGAAATGGTGTCGTAACTTATTACAGCAACGTGTACAACATAGTATTTAAAAATACATGATTTAGCTCAGATTTATTTATAAATTAACCTAAAAAAATTATTTTTGTATTCACTTCAAAATATATTAACATACATAATGAACATATCGCTATATGAAATCAAAAAAGCCGTAAGTTACAAAAAGTTAAAAATCGACTTTTTGAATGGTTATGATGCACCTTATCAAAATACATGTTCCAGAAAATTTTGCACTTCTACAACTAAAAAGTCGTTTTATTTAACAAACTTCTAAAAGCCCTAAGTTTAAGTGCAACTTATAATTTAGAAAGTCTTTTGCTTCCATCGTAAAATTTGTTAATTTAAACGTACTGCTTTTTTGATTTAATATCCGTGAACGACCATGGCTACTTTGGTATATTAAAGGGATTGATTTTTCTGCAGTTTCCTTATAATTTTTGAAGATCTGGGTCAAAAGTAAATTAATTATCCTAATTGTTCAGCAAAACAAGTAAAAGTGATTAAACTGACTTTTATAATTAAAACATATATTACATTTTATAAAAAATTACCTGATATCAGTACAAATAATTGTTAAAATATGTATATATTTTTAATAATAAAAATTTTCAGCGTTCATGTGAATAACGTGAAAAGAGCGGACAGAAACCACAATTGCAAATTAACACCAAATCTAACCACACGATTAAAATAGAACACATTAGTTAACGTATAGTTATTACATCAAATAGAAATCACTGCTACTGCGATTTTATGAAAGGGGGAATAACAGGAGCAGAAATTATTTGATACTCAAAGCGTTAAGAAATCAAAGTCACTGCTATTGTAATTAATATATTCCCTGTAAAAAAAAATAAATAAAAGGAGTAGCAATCAGATAAGATGCAAATTTAATCGCTTAGCTAGTTTTAATCTCCAAACTTAGCCGTACATATTTTCTTAGATATATTATCGTAATTATACAAATTATTTTTCTTTTAAATCTTCCCTTAAAATAGGGTTGGGCAAATTTTCTGCACTTTCAGCAGCAGTGGACAAACAGCAGAGAGCTAAGTCGACTGCTGGATGAATTCGGGGCTGAATCGCAAAGCGGAATGGAAAATTGTGAGACAAATAAGAGTGTTGCTTTATAGAAAGCGTGAGAACTGGCTTATTTGCAACATTTTCAAAATTTATAGGCACTTTATTTTTATATACCATAAATTCTTTTAAAACTATTTTACCCTTAGTAAAAATACACATTAAAAATTTTATGTACCCTCAGAAAAAAAAAGTTTGCTGTTCTCCTAAAAATCTAGATTTTTTGACTAAAGGTCCAATTACATATACATAACAGACGTAGCGTAATGTTGTCAACTGTCATCATGACGGGACGCAATGTAAGAAAACGCTATAGCAATTATAATAGGCAGTAGACAGGCAGTTGTTTGTCGTAAATAATTGCGCGTTCCCGTACAAGTTCAATTAAAACAGCGTCATCCTGGATGTATCGAATCTCACGTCCAATTTCAGTTGATTTTTGACAAGACGTAATGTAAAGTAGCGTAAAAATCCAAAATCCACGGAGCTACATGTCCTTTCACGTTAAGTTTATTATAATCACTTGTATAAGAAAGTATTGTTTCAAACAATAAGTGAAAGAACGCACTGCTCAACTGACATTTAAGCTCAACTGATCACATTACGTTACTTCTATTATAATTGGACCTTTACAAATTTAGTCAGATAACAAACATACTAAGAAATGGCATTTGTAAATTTTCTATTACTAATAAAATCCTTATTTTGCTCATTTATATTTTCAGGTACGCCATATTTTAGCAAATGGTTCGCTATACTTTCCCCCATTTGAAGCAGAGGAGTTTCGTCAAGATGTCCACTGGTCGGTCTATCATTGCGTTTCAACGAATGCTGTTGGAACTGTTGTCTCCAGAGACGTTGTTGTTAAAGCGGGTAAGTTTTATAAGGTTGACTGAAAAAGTTTATACAAGATTGTTAGTTTTCATTTCGACTTCTGTAATAATTTAAAAAAAAAATTAATCATACAGTAAACGCAACCACATTAAAGTCATCAGTGATGGGTTGAGTATTTCTTAGATACTGTAGAGAACTATAGTTGTCCTTAGACTACAAAATCTTTTAGTATGATAAAAAAAGACATAAATCGATTTTAAAATTTCTTAAAGTAAACTTAAATTTCACTAGGAGCCAAATCTGGTGAATATGAAGTCAACTTACAAGGTAGACCGAAATCGGCATCCCAAATCCCTGGGATTCCATGAAATTTTGGAATTTTCCTTTCGAGATCCCAAGAAATAGATATAACAAAAATAAATGGAAATATATCAATGTATTTAAAAATGTAAAATTTATTATTGAAAGCAGTAGAATTTATTTTAATCTCAAACGGATCAGAAACAATTGCTTTGGGCTTAACAATGAAACATCATCTTTCACATTCACAACAATTTCTAAGGATATCATTGATGACAACTATGATTGACCATAGTAAAACACGATAAAATTAATTTAGAAGGAGATTTCATGCACCTTAATATTAGAATTCGAAATGTTCAGCTTCAAAAATTATTACTAAGCAAAAAGTTTTTTAAAGACTGCCATATATCATATCAACAATCTACACGTAAAGTAAACCTACATACTAAATCTTGAATTATAAATTTTCAATTTTATTTATTTGTATTCGTTTTTTTTTGACATAAATATTAATTGAGCATATATAAATTTTTAGATTCGATTATATTTTTACATTCATCTTTGATTTAATATTTAATCTTTTATCTTTAATTTTTATTTTGTATTCTTTATTCTTTATTATTTAAACTTAATATTTAATCTTTAATATTTATTCTTTAATCTTTAGTCCATAATCTTTAATCTTTTATCCTTAATCTTTAATATTTAATCTTTAATCTTTAATTTTAATCTTTAATCTTTAATTTTTAATCTTTAATCCTTAATCTTTAATCTTTAATCTTTCATCTCTAATCTTTAATCTTTAAACTGAGGTTAACTCACCAAAATTTTACGTCTAAACTCGGGTTAGGCAGAAAGAAACACATTAAATGACAATTTAAGTCAATTTAACTTCAACGAATGCTACAATATCTAGTTAAACCTAGTTCAATCGTCCAATTTTGGTGAGTTAACCTCAGTTTAATTTTACTAGAGCTTAAACTAGTCTTTGATCTTCAATCTTAAATTTTTAGTTTTTAATCTTTATTCTTTTATCTGATCTTTAATCTTGAATCTGTAATATATAATCTTTACTTTTTATTCTTCAATATTTAATCTCTAGTATTTAATCTTTTATCTTTGATCTTTTATGTTTGATATTATATCTTTTATCTTGAATCTTTAATACTTAATCTTTACTCAAACAATGAATTAATAATAACACTGCCTTACAAATTTTTTTAAAAAATAAGTACCCACTTGAATTTTTCCTGTTTATTTATTCATACACATTGTTTAATCAGAACTCATACTTACTTTTTTCTATCACGTACTATTTTTTACGAAAAGTAATTTACAAAAATTATTGCTTAAAATTATATTACTTAAAATTAAAACGTAAACATCCGTTGTTTATTTAATACACGTTGCTTTATTTAATTATAAATAATTCAAGTTAGACTGACAACAAAAGTTTTTGTTAATATATGTGGTAAAAAGTATGCTTCCCAATAAGCACCAATGTTAGAGAAAATCTTTGTTTCTCAGTGAGATATACATTTTAATTCTCCAGCATTTTTCCAATGCTGAAGAAAATGTAAGTTTTCGGTCTGATATTCCTTAATATTTCTCCAGGTTTTCTCAGATAATATATTTTTTGTCATCGCCGTAATTTTAATGCTTTTGAAACATAGGTAGCCATAGAAAACATGTCACTAAAATTCAAGTTCAAATAATAAAAAAAAATAAATAGTAAAATTTTTGTGCTAAACACAAATAAATATAAAAATTTTGACTTAAAGTTTAACTAAAAAATAGTAAATTTAGTGAAAGTGCAAAAAAATAAAAAAATTAAGACCGAAATAAGGCAGGTGTTGTAGTTGCTTGCGGTTCAATGAAACAGCGAAGAACTTACTGTTGGCGATGTTGCTAGTCTTCCGGTGCTGTGTGACTCCGATGTTGGTTTTCAAAATTGCGATACAGGGGAGATACCAAGGAGTTCCAGAAAACCTTTTTTCAGCAAGTATATATAAATTTTTTCCCGACCTCCACTTAAAGCTAAATTTTAGTAAATTAAATTAAATAATTGCATAACTCCGAAATTGCATTTTAAATGTTATTTAAGTATTTTTTAAGAACCTTGTATATTACATACACAGGTGCAAAAAATTTAAAACAAATAAATAAAGGAAAACTAATTAATTTCAAACTGTTCTAATCATTTTCTAAGTGAATGCACAAATATAAGTTAAGAAAAAGTGGAGAAAAATTGAGAATATGTTGGAAAAACAATGTTCTAAAATTGAGTATTAAATTAGAGTTCAAAATTATATCAACCTGTAGGATAAATAGATATCTCGCTGAGAAAATATTGTATAACAAGTTTACTAAAATGGAGAAAAAATGGCTGAAATGCAATGGAGAATCAAGCAGATAAAATATTCGAGACCTAATGTACCTTTTTCCTGGAAAATACCTTGTTTCTCAGACTGAGATCAAATGGATTTCTACGCTGGAGATAGGAGAAAAAGGCTGGAGATCTGTTTGATTTTCATTGGATATCAAGCAAAATTGCTTATTGGAATTTTACACAAAAAATTGAAAATATTTAACGTTTTCTTTTATGTTGGGAAGTTTCTTCTCATATTAATCCCCAGCAGGAATCTTCTTACATAGCGGCGTCTCAAGCCTTTTCATATCCGGGTGAAATAGCTCTTTCTGTTTTCCACACACAGCTTCAAGACTTGAAGGGAAAAGAGATAAATGTGGGTGAAGAAAATTAATCTTGAAGTTCACCTGCAACCCATTTTTTTATATACAATTTTAAATGCAGAGTTTTTGGCTCTGAGATTATGTAAGAAACCTTTAATCAGAGCTTTTAACAATGTACGAGCGCATAGTTCTTTTTCACTTAGTTTTTGACAGAAATGTTGGTTTTTCATTTAAAGGCGTAATTGAGTGCCAATCAAAATAGCTTCTTTTCTCTTTGCGTTACTTAGTTTAAAAAAAAGAAAGACTTTAAATATAAAAATCGTTCGCTACTTTATCCATTGTTTTCAGAAAATTCTTCACTAAGCTGTGTTTTATATGTAGGGGAAGAACTTTTTCAGATACTTTTTCTTTGAGAGTTTAAAATATACTACATATATTGTCCACACACTTAACAAAACTTGTTTAGTGTATTTTACAAAGGATGCGACTTCTTTTCACTCACTACGATTTCCCTCACAAATAGTTAATCTGAAGGATCAAAATGTGAAACTAACCGTTTTTTTCAATGACGATGATGCTTACTAATATGGGTCCTTTAAAAAAGATTATCGGTGTGTACCTTAGAAACTAGACGTGATAGAAACAAAGGATATCCACTGCCTGCATACTGTAACTAATAGAAAACTATAATAGCAATCAGTTTTCCAGGTACCGAAATCGTGTCACGCAGTGTAATTAATTAGGTATTTTTGGCATGAATACTGAATGTTGTATTTTCTTATTCTTAAAACCTTAATATAGTTTATACTTAATCATAATTTTCTGCAACTTTCTAAATTTCGGGAGCTTAAAAAAGTTTTAAAATTAAAAGTTTTCATTGCTTGCAAATTAAGTGGGCGAGAAGTGAAACATCAATATCGAATTTTTCGCCGTGGGGACTTAGAAAAAACAAAACAAAAATATTTCCTCGCCAGTCCATTGCGCTTGGCGCTTCTTTACGATCAGGCAACAAACGCCCAGACGTAACTCTTACTTTCTTCCTGGCAGCTTTTTAAATTTAATTACAAACCTCTAACTTTGTTCGCAGTCATTAGTGCCAGAGTTAAGACCTTCCATGCTCAACCCTCTCTATGACCCCTTCCCTAGATTTATCTTGGCTATAAATTAGTTTACGCCTGCATCACATCCAGCCAGCCAGCCAGTCAGCCAAACTTTCTACGCATTATTATTTAATGGGTCTCAAATTATAAACCCTCTCAATTATGCACACGGGTACTTCGCACATTTGTGACGGTCGTCGGGACTGTGTCGGCAGTTAGGATTGTGAGGACAGTGGCGTTGCGAGAGGGGTGAGGTGCGAACGAGTTCATTATTTCTGAAAACTTTTTATTATTTTCAGCCACGTTCTTTGTAAAGTTGCTGCTGTTGTTTTTGTTGTTAAGTTGTTGGCTTTAACGTATTTTCAAAGTCTAAACTTTGAATATAGTTAAAAAGGGCAGAAACATGGTTACGGAATAAAATGTGCCGGAATTTTATAGCGCCAACCTACGCTGAATAACGTTTTCGGCATGTTGGGTTTTATTTTATTTTTTTTTACACAACAAGGCGGATTGAGCTGTGTTGATTTGGGTTGTTGTTGTTGGTGGGGTCGGGGTAGTGTTGGTTTAATGTTAAATGACTTGATCCATTGTATTTTATGTATTTATATTGTGCTTTTCGTGATAGCAGAAAAGGGTCGAGCAGGTTGATTAGATGATGTTGTTTCATTTGTTGTTGATGTTTTTTGTTGTTATTGTTATTTTGCGTTGTTGTTGCTCTCAAGTGCCCGGAGTAAGTTTCTATGTTGCTGTCGTTATTTCTGAGTTTTGTTGTTTCGATACTAGAGTTCATTCAGGTTTTCACTGTTAAATTGAAAATTTCTATTTTAAAGGAATTTTGTGAGGAAAAAATAAGCATTTAATTTTGTTTATTTATTTTTCATGGTTGTATCTTTAATTTATTTACAGTGGAAGTTTGTGTTGTCCTTAACGTTTTAATGTTGCTCTAGGCATTCAGTTCTGAGATCTTCTCTTTTACTTCATGGATGTTCAAATAGCTTCTAAAAAAAAAACCATTTCTGAGTCGTATTCACATTTCCCCGCATTGGATCTAAATTGTTGTCCTTGTGTTTTATTTGTGGAATGTACAACGTGGAATATTTTTTGTATAACGCATTTTTATTGCATTCCTCGAAATGTAAATATCAATTTTTTTCCACTCTAACAACAATGTCAATAATGTGAACAAATAACTTTGATTTTTTTTTACTTGGTTCAAGTTTTAATAACATAAGCTGGCATATAAATAAATATATAAAAAAGCTATAAACTAAACGTTGAAATAACCAAAATCGGAACAATTTCTTTCTAAAATAAGCAATAAGCGAAATTAGCCTTTAAATTTTGGTTTTTATTTATAAATATGTAAACATAAACAGCCTAATCAAAAAACATTTTAATGTCGACTCTAAATTTAGTGTAAGCTTTTTGGCAACAAATTCTATGTAAATAATGTCAGAAAAGCTCATACTAAATTTAGAGTCGACATTAAAATGTTTTTTGATTAGGCTGAAAGTCTCTATTTAACTTGAAAAAAAAAAATTTAAGAGCTTTGTTGTTAGTATCACTTTATGTCAAATACGTCTCATTAGTTTTTACACGAGATTTTTATTCACTTTTCTGCCAAACTACACTTTGTGTGTAAATCATAGATCGGCACTCCATACCACAATTGTGGAAAACCAATTCACACATACGCTTACGCTCTTTCGTATTTTGCGCTCTTTCGTTCAACCACACAGCGCAAAATATGTTATTTTGTTCATTCGCCTTTGAGCCACCGAAGTGAGAACATCGTGCGCAAAATGGAAGCTGAAAATATATGCGAAAAATTTTTCTTATTTAGGAATGCCTTTAATAAAATGCAATGCTTAATTTGTTACACAGCATTCAAAAGTCCACGCGAAGACGCTTTTAAAAGGCATTATGAACATTCTCATAATGAATTAACTAAATTGAATAGACTTGAAAAATAAAGGATTTTTAGGGAAAAAAGAGATTCTGTGTTACAAAAATTCAAGTTATGGCTTTCTGATATGGAAGCAACAGATAATGAAATGAACCATCTGGAAACCCAAAAGAAACTTAAAGTGACATTGTCAACCATAATATCTCTTCATATAGCAAAACATGGCAGACCTTTTACTGACGGAACTTTTATTAAGAACATTTGCACTGATATTTTGAATAAAATAAATTATAAAACTGATGTTGTTCAATCCATTCCCTTGTCCGCGAGAACCATAGCTCGACGTATAGAATAAGTAGCTCACTCTATTGAGTTTGAAATTTTGAAAACGGTGAATAACTGCAAATATTTTTCCATATCATTAGATGAGAGCACTGATATTAACGATCTGTGTCAATTAGTAATTTGCATCCGAAGTGTAGGTTCTGATTACGTAGTTTTTGAATCAATGATCTCCATGGAAACATTACATGGAAATGTTACGGGAAAAATTTTGTTTGATATTCTAAATGAAAACGTTTTCTCCAAATTAGATATGAGTAAATTAATTGGAGTGTGTACGGATGGTGCTAGCGTTATGGTTGGTAGAAATGATGAATTTGTGGGTCAATTGATAAAGCACGGGATCAAAATGTCATCTCTTCAATGCATCATCCACCAGGTTGCACTTGCTTCAAAGTTTTTGAGCACATTTCCTGCCATGAAAACAGCAGAGAAAATTATTAACACAATAAGAGGAGGACATCATTCTCTAACCCATAGGAAATTTGTTCAATTTCTTAAAAATACCGACGCCGAACATTATGGCCTGAAAATGTTCACAGAAGTAAGGTGGCTCAGTCGTGGCGATTGCCTTTCCAGGCTTTACGATCTAAGGGATAAAGTAATGCAGGTTTTGAAAATCGAAAAAATAGATAATACTGAACATTTAATAGATGCTTTACAAGACAATAGCTTTAATTTGGATTTTGCATTTTTAACAGATATAACGAATTTCGTAAATAAGCTAAACCTTCAGCTTCAAGGAAAAAATAAGACTGTTTACAATTCATACAATAGCATTTTTGAATTCAAAACAACACTATTTTTACTTTTAGCTAATATTCAAGAAGAAAATTATTCAAGTTTCCCAAGAGCATCATTTTTTGAAAATATTACAAGCGAACAAAAGAATGAACACATTGACATAATAGAAACCCTTATAAATAATTTTGAAAAGAGATTTAAAGACTTTGAAGAAATGCAGCCGTTATTTTATTTATTTGAAAATCCTTTAAAATGTGATGTAACGAAGTATGAATTCCAGATTCAATCTGAATTGATAATTCTCCGAACCGAAATAGAAATGATCGATGAACAGCATATTGTAGAATTCTGGAAAACCATTGATGGCAGCTTTTACCCAAAACTAAAAGCAGTTTCTTACAAACTGTTAGCTTTTTATCCTTCCACCTACTTTTGTGAACAAATTTTTTCCGACCTGAAATTCATATGCTCAAAGCAGCGAAATAGATTAACTAATTCTCCTCTAAAAAGCATTCTTTTAATAAGAAACTGCGATAACAAAATTAACATTTCTGAACTTATTAATAACATACCTTTGCCATAGTATGTTTGAAATAGTTTCATTAAATCACTTTTGTGTGCAAGTGTACAAATTTTCATATGCAGCATAAATTTTTTTCACTGCAGAATATTTGCTCTCACCAACACACACTCAGTTTGAGTTTTGCCGACCTCTGGTGTAAATCCTACATCGTTGCTACTAAAATTCCTCTCCTCTGTAAAGCCTATAATTTGTGCTTTCAACTTTCAAAGAAGTTCAAGCTTAGGTGCTGTTTTAATTTTGAGAAATGATGTTTCATAATGTTGTGTGGACATTTCAACATCAATATTATTTCCAATGAAACTTGTAAGTTTTTACTGTATGATAATTTATCGACAGCAGAGCCCTACTATTGTAAATGATACTGTACTCACGCGGTACTGCAATAATTTCACTCCTACTACTTGATTAATTTATTTTTTCTGATCTTTCAGTAGTTTCTCTATTCAATCAAGTCTATTTTTTATCTGACCACTTCTTAATCTTTTGAAGTACATTTAAACATATTAACTATCAGTCCCTGTTCCTCGATGTGTCAATAGCTGAGTTCCATTCGCTTCAAAATAATCCAGATTATTTTTTTTTTACATGCAGAGCAAAAACAAAAATAATAATCCTATAACAAATTGGATTATTTTTGATATCCATATAAAATTGTGATATAGCCTTTAAAAAATTTGAAACACAGGTGCCGCACTTGTTTAATTTTATGAACTTATGTTGGCAACAACAAACTTCAAAAACTAAATTCTAAAACTGAAAATTATTAAAACTTCAAAACTTGTTAAATATTTCTACCAAAGCTGGGCTCTCATCACGTATGATGACAATCGTTTGATGATATCGTTTCAACGATACTTTAACATCACGTAACCTTTAATTTTTTGTGTCTTCTAAACGATATCGTTTTGCTGGCGTCATGTATGGCAAACAACTGTCAAATGATATCGTCGAAACGATTGCTTGGCGCGATAGTAGTTAAATATGGGATAGTATCGTTCGAACGACAGTCGTTTTAAAAATTACGTGATTAAAGCCCAGAACTCGCTTGCGTCTACGCTTTCCTCATCTTGGTTGATGACGATATCGCTGTTATGGGCGAGAAAATCTCTACCATATTGAAGTCTGTCAATGTTGAGGTTGAGCTATTTATTTTCCAAGGTCTTGGAAGGCATCCATGTCAAGGAATTTATAACCAACATCGTTTCCGAAGTTGGCTGCCGCTGGTGGTTATGCCGCCCTAGCTGCCGAAGCTAAGAAAGAGGAAGAAGAAGGAGGGAGAAGAGCCAGAGGAGTCTGATATGGATTTCAGTCTTTTTGATCAAGCTGTTACATCAAGCGAGAATAAGACCATGTATTGGCAGACGAATATGTACATATTAGTTTTGTAGACTTGTTTGTAGTTTTGTCGACGTTTTAATGTACAAATATATAAATATAAAATAAAAATAGTTTTTTACATGATAAAACGAAAAACAGCTGCTGTCATTTCATTTTCTGAATTAATTGCTTGCATGATACTATCAGTAATAGGCAGGAGTGACAGTTCGTGATGCGAAAATCGAATGTCAAGCAAAAGAAAACCAACTAGAGAGCATGTGTTATACACATTGGCCGCATTCAGTGGATTTAACACACGCTCTCTATTTTGTTTTCTTTTGTTTGGCATGCTACGGTCACAGCTCGTAAGAAAATAGGTCGATGTCAAGGCTACCTAATAGTGATTATACCATGATTGTTTGTTTTAATAGATTTTCGACTGCAACGGTAGTGCCCTCTACGAGTCGTTTTTCTAGCCGTTCCTTTGAGAAAATTTGTTATAGCGATTATATTAAGGCGAGAGAAACGCAGCTAATGCTGTCTTTCAATAATGTTGGCTTCATCATAATATAAACGATAAGCTTAGGTCTCTTTTAGCACCGATGACATATCTTTTTGATAAACATGTACCGCTACGTAAGACAACCTTGGAAAATGTGTCTTGTTCCTGATTCACCCAATACGTGTCTAATAGTATTAAAAAGAGAAACAAATTACAGAAAATATGGAAAATCAGACCATCTCCTGAAAACTGGGAATCTTTTCGCTTGGCTAGAAATGAAGCTGTTCTTTTAGTAAGACAGGCCAAAATACGACTTTTCTGAGAAACTAGATTTATCCCTTAATTCCAAAACGTTGTGGAACAACATAAAAAGACTTAGGTTATGTAATAAACATCGTAGTGAATGCTATGAAGATCCTGAGATTCTAAATAATTTTTTGTTTACATTTTTTTTACCTCTAATAATACCTCTACGCTTTCCTGTGTCAACCTGACTATACCACAGTCCTTTAAGTTTGAAACGGTTAGTGAAATTGATGTTGGAAACTGTGTTGTGCAGAAAAAATCAAATGCAGTTGCAGAAGATAGCATTCCCATCAAATTCTTTACACTTTTACTACCTCACATAATAACTTCTCTTACGCACATTATAAATCATTGCTTTATAACATCCTCCTTTCCCGATATGTAGAAGATTGCCATCGTTACACCTATAGCTAAAAAGTAAAATCCATCCGGAGCGAAGGATTATAGGCCTATAAGTATACTGTCACCATTGTCAAAGGTATGCTAAAAACTAATGGCTCAAACATTCTGAGAAAAAACTGATATACCGCTATCAGTCTGGTTTTAGGGCAGGGCATGGGTGTTCTTCAGCGGTAGTAAAGGTTCTTGATGATATTCGACCCGAATATGATGCCGGCTCTATGACTTTACTCTGCTTACTTGAATTTTCCAAGGCCTTTGATATAGTCAATCATAGTTATTTGTGTCAAAAGCTTAGGTATCTTTTAGGGTTCTGTGATAGTGCTGTTGATCTAATGTCTAGTTATTTGTGTAATAGAATGCAAGGAGTTTAAGTTGGTCAGGTATCCTCGTCATACTAATTAGTAGTAAGTGGTGTTCCACAATACTAAGTCCTATGTGATTTTCAATTTTTATATACGACATCTTTATTGCATGCCGGAATGCATCTGTTCATGCTTATGCGGATGATATCCAGCTTTATCTTTCGAGACGAACTGGACTTCTTGATGATCTATGTTGTAGGTTAAATGATGATCTCAGTAGCATCAATGAGTGGGCTAAAAGTAATGGCCTTCAACTAAACGCTGCCAAATCGTATGTTCTTCCTATATGTAAGAGTAAAACTTGTGTCGTTGATGTCCCTGATCTGTTAATTGGCAATAGCAAACTGACTGTGGTGTCCAAAGTAGTAAATCTAGGTTTCTACATTAATTCTTCTTTGTTCTGTGTAAACCATGTTAATAGTGTGGTTCAAAAAGGTTATTATGTCCTACGAAACCTACGAAGCCACGAATCCTTCTCAACTTTCATAAAAAAATTGTAAGTCTTCTGCTAATGCAACAATTTTTTTTTTCAAAGTGGCAAACTATCCAAATAATTATTCCCAAAATTTTTCTTGCAACAAAAGTCTTGACTGTTTCATTATTGATGTCAGCTTTTAGTTTTATTAGGGTCTTAATTTCTGCTGGGTATGCAATATTGCTAGTGAATATGAAAAAATGCAAGAAAAAAACAAATAACTTTGAGTAAAAAAAAAAAATCGGAAATGTTCGAAAAATGAATCTTTTTAATCGTTAGTTTAGAGATACTTGAAAAATCGAGTTATCTGAATCGAAAATCAAATTGAGAAATTCTCGAAAAATAAAATAAGCTCGTTACAAAACCACCTTTCGTTTATTCAAAGATACGTTTTTTCTACATTTATACAACAATTATCGACATAAATTTAATTTCTAATAAAACAATTTAGGTGGTTTTCTTAACTTATTTGAAGATGTCCAATAATATTCTGGATATTATAAAGTTTTGTGAAAAATACTTCAATAATTCTGATTGTAAAAATTTTGCTTGAATTCCTTTGAAAGTAATGAAAATATTTTTTTTTTGTCATGATTATAATCAGCTTAATTTTTTAATTATGATAATTTACTTTCAAACGATGCTAGTCTAAATTTTACACTATTTGTAAAAAAAACTGCCTTTGTCTTTTTTATATATGTTTAAATTCTCTTCAGTGTAAAAAGCAAGTGTAAATTCTTAGTTGACAAAAGAAAATCCCAATAAATGTCAAAAATTCCAAACTGCAATTATGTGGCAAATGGACCTTTTCTTTTTCAAAATTGTCTCGACTATTTCACCAAACACATAAAAATATTAAATTTGCGCGGAATTTTATATATCAACAGTTGTATGAAACTCTCAAAATTCGTGTTTTTGGAATGAATAAACAGAATTAAAAAAAAAATAATAAAAAGGAAGTCATAATAATGCGAATAATCAGTACATTTTAATTATTTGGAGTGTCAAAAAAAAACCTTAGGTAGAGTAGTTAGGTAGAGACAACTAATACAGACAACAACGATAGTAGGATGTATTTAACTTGTCCTATACTATGTACAATACTATGTACTATGTACTAATATAATAACTGAGAACTAAATAATAATTTTTGCATAGATCTCGCAAAAGCTTGTACTGGTTTATACTTTTCCTATTTTAAGTGTTTCATTTTTGCATTTTTTTAAAGTGTTTCAGTGGGGCCCGTATGTTGTAACACCCCGGTTTCTCTCTACGGGTCTGCTCTCTACGGGCCTGCTCTCTACGGGCCTGCTTGTTTGCAATGGCTGCAGATAATTACTTCAGATAAACTATGTTTCTTATAATAGTAAGAGGAGTTAAAATAATTAAAATTGTGCGGTTCAAACAACTAACATGTCATATTTTCATTTCAACTGAATACAAATCTGGAAATGAGGGGATTGCAAAAGGACGATCATTCGCATTAATTAAAAATCGAATGTGCTCATATCATTCCAGTTACATTGATCACATTTCAGTTGTAGCATTTTCTCCCGATTACTGCAAATAATATTTCCCGCAACCTTACGGCTGTAAATTATTTTTCTAAGTGCATATAGCACTATAAACACAAAAATCTGGAGTTATAACGCAAAAACAAATGACGCTTTCATATAACTTATATGACGATTGAAAACTTTGAAGGAAGATTTCTCGAAACTTTGAAATCAGCCGTAAACTATTATTGCTTATCGATACAGATAGAAAGAACCGTTCATACGCATTTGAATTTATTTTTAAGCTAAAAAGTAGATATTGGATTCATTATAATTGAATGATGCAATGGAACTAATAACTTTTTCTTTGTATATCTTAAACAAATACTATATGAAAAATTTAAACTAAAATTACGAATATGTATTGAGTTAGGCATAACAAGTAGAACTTGTATTAGTTACCTATATTTTAATTTGTTCAATAAAATGCATTTATTTTTTAGTACGCTTTCTTTTAATTCTTTGCCTTGGTATCAAAAATGTGTCAAATTTTTTCTCTTGGTTCCTTATCCACTATGGTTGAGCATTATCAAAAAATGTTCAATTATCAAAAAAAAAAAAGAAGCTGAACATACTCAATAGATGCAATTTCGGACTGATGAAATCCTTTTCGTTTTTTCGTGCTGTTATGCAAAAATTCAAATCCATTTGGAACACTTTATTGACACATGTTAAACCGACCCCCTCTATCTTGCTAGTATCTAGCACTCTTTGGACAAGCAAGCGCGTTGCATGAGTTTGCATTTTTTTAGATTTTTGCTCATTCCACAATTGTTCACGCCATCATTCACGAAATACCTAAATTTTATCATTTTGATGCGTTGGTATGTTTTGGCAGGCTCCACGACTGGGCTCTGCACCGGGGCATGGACAGTGTTGTGCACATTTTTTTGTTTTTAATTTTTACTCTTTGGTGTGGAGTTTTTTGCAACTATGACGCATCCAGATACACATACATGGAGAGAAAAAAATTCAAAATTAAATCCTGCAGGCCTTGTTCGATATCTACCACAACCACACAAAGAACAAAAATAAAACACAATAAAGAATATGCTTCTTGTTCACCACTTTTTTGCATCAATGTATGTGCTCGCATATGTATGGGTCCTTGTGTGTATGTATGGGGCAGTTTTGCATATTTGGCACATATAGCGTCCAGCAGCAGCAGCATCAACATCTAAAACCCAAAATCGAGCTGGTGACTGACCTAGCCTGGTCGACATAGAACGAACGGTAAGGAAAGGCATGGTGTTTTCGTGAGTTGCAGTCAGCAGAGTTGAGCTGGATGATGGACGAACATAACCCGATGAACGAAAATTTAAATTTCGAGCCAAATGAGTTTTTGCTGCTGTTTCTGCATCCTTTAGTTGCAATTAGATTGCAACGTTCACCTACACACTGAATGTGTGTATATACAATATATGTATGTGTGCGTTGTATGTACAAGCCTAGGTTTGAGGTATGTCTATGGTATCATTAGTTTAAGGATGCTAGGGTTGACATACCTACTCGAAATTTGCCAGAGTACTTATAAGCTCGAAGAAAATTTCAAAATTTGTGGTTGTAAAATTAGTGCAAAATTAAAAAGACACTCAGAATTGCATATTCATTTGGAACTGTAAAGGACTCACAAAGCCTTTTGAAATGTACATATCTAACGCCACACATACAAAAACCCACACACAACACTTTACTGGCTAGTGCGCATTTATATACTGACGTTTTCAAAAAAAAAAAATCTAATATCGGCTAAAACTCATTGAAAAAGTAGCCTAAAAAGAAATTGAAAAATAAAGAAGAAATAGGAACAAATAAAGAAAAAAATTAAAAATAAAGAAGAAATATAGGAAAAACGCAACAAAGGAAAACTGCCACCAACATTTCGAAAAGCACAACAATGAAAACGTACGCCCATAGGCGTTCATGTGTGCGTTCAAACGTGTAGTGTATGTGGTGTGTGTGTGTGTGTGTGTGTGTGTGTGTGTGTGTGTGGGTGTGTGTGCATCTTATTTGCGCTCTACAATTGAATCCAGTGTAGGTGCTTTTTTCTTTTTCAATTCCAGAAAAATAGTATCGATTCGTTTTTTCTGCTTGTTATCGGAATTTACAAGCGAACCGCTATTTCCTGTTTTTCCTTCAAATCAACAGAATATCGTCAGTTTTTTTCATCGTTTTTACGTGATAATGTTTTAATATTTGTGCTGTTTTACTGTTGTATTCGGCAAGGGCCCAGTGGGCATTCCGCAAAAGAACGCATGCTAGCACTGCTATTATTGGCGTCAATACACTTTCCATGATCATTGCATTGATGAGGACTTCTGTAAGGCCCACCTTTTGAAGGTTCTGATTCTTTTCATATTATTTTATATGAAAACTAGCTGAACCCGGTGTGCTTCGCTACCCCCTCGTTTAAAATAAAATTAAAAGTATTTATGTATTTACAAAAATTTATTTATTTAATTTAATTATTGCAATGCTTCGCCTCTTTTTTTGTTGTAAACCAATTAGAATTTAGCGCTGAATCGCATGTAATTTGCTTCATGCTCCCCCTTTTTATTTTTAGACCAATCAAAAAGCAGCAATTACACAATCAGCTGTTTCGCAGTCTGTTGTGGGAGAATGAGAATGGGGTTACCCCACTCTCTATTTTAATTAACACGTATTATAAAATCAGCTGTTTTGAAGACAGTGGTAGAAGAAAGAGAATTGAGCTACCCCACTATTTTAATTAATATGTATTTTAATGATTTTAATGACATGATTTGTGGTATAGCCGTTAATAAACGTAGTAAAAAAGTAGGTGCAGAAGTGTGCATGGTCGAAAAATATTATCATGTAATAAGTATTCCTGAGTCAAAGCTGAACGCTGTGAAAATTTAAGATCGGTTATCAGGTCCAGCCTCCAATATATCGCAAACAAAGGGGCGTGCTCCGCCCACTTTTCTTTTGGTACGTATTTCTATTCATGCTAATACCATATATAGCAAATACTGCCGCCGTTGGTCAAAAAATGCCCAAGATATGACGATTTTAAAATTTGGGTTATATGGGCGAGGCCACGCCCCTTCGTCCACTCACAACTTTATAAAGTCAAGAATTTATTATTTCGTAAGAATATCCTATTGTGAAAATTTAATGATGATCGGTACAGTAGTTAAGACTATATTGCGATTTTTAATTTTCCTAAAAAGGGGCGTGGTCCCACTCACTTTTCTCCTGGTACGTATTCCTAACTATGCCAATACCATATGTACCAAATAGCATCAACGTAGGTCAAAAAATGCCCAAAATATGGCGATTTAAATTTTTAGGTTATATGGGCAGTGCCACGCCCCTTTGTCAAATAAAACTTCATATAGCCTTTTATTCTTTCCAGATTCATAGTAAAATGCTGTGAAAGTTTCAGGAAGATCTGTCAAAGGGTTTGGCCTCCTATAAAGCACAAACAAACAAACAAACAGACAGACATTCATTTTTATATATATAGATTGAAAGCAGATTTATTATAATTAAAGTAAAATGGGGCGAAAAAGGGGGATTTGGTAATAAAAAATCTATGGCTACCTTACCTGTAGATAAAAAGTATATAAAACTTTAGGTAAATACATATTACAAAAAAAGTATTTTGTATAGCAAACATTGTTAGTGGTATAAGTAAGTATCTGAATTAAAAAAGTGGGCGTAAAAGTGGGCGCGGTCGAAAAAGTACCCTATTAATCATGCCAGAGTCCCAGTTAAATGCTGTGAAATTTTCAGGAAGATCGGTCCAGAGGTTTGGTCTCCTATAAGGTACAAACAAACAAATAAACAAACACACATTCCATTTTATATATATAGATAGCTTAAACCCGGCGCGTTGCTGCCGCGGCCCCGTTGCCAAACGCGAATAAAATGTTATCAGTGAAACTGTATATGTAAATTGTGGTCGAATACTCAATTCCATGGCTGTGCGACCTATAACTCAAAAGCTGTAGAATTTCTCAAATTTTGGTTGCATGGGAGGTGACACGCCCCCTTGTCCAACGCCATACAAAGTTATCAGTAAAACTGCATGTGTAAATTGAGTTCGAATGCTGAATTCCGAGGCTTTGTTTGCTTTGTTTGATTGACTCAAAAGCTATTCGATATCGCAAATTTGGGTTGTATAAGAGGTGCCACGCCCCTTTGTCCAACTCCCATAAAATTTTATCAGTAAAACGCCACGTGTAAATTGTGGTCGAATTTCGAATTCCAATGATGTGCGGCCTATAACTCCAAAGCTATTCGATATCGCAAATTTGGGTTGTATGGGAGGTGCCACGCCCCCTTGTCCAACTCTCACAAAATTTTATCTGCGAAGCGGCACGTGTAAATTGTCGAATACCGAATTCCGAGGCTAAGCGGCTTATAACTCCAAAGATATTCGATATCGCAAATTTGGGTTGTATGGGAGGTGCCACGCCCACTGTTAGTAGGAGGTTGAAATATACTTTACGACCTATTCTCATACCTACAAAATATACATACAAAATTTCATGAAAATCGGTCGAGCCGTTTCGAAGGAGTTCGATTACGTACCCCGTGACAGAAGAATTTTATATATTAGACTAGCTGAACCCGGTGTGCTTCGCTACCCCCTCGTTTAAAATAAAATTAAAAGTATTTATATATTTGCAAAAATTTATTTATTTAATTTAATTATTGCAATGGTTCGCCTCTTTTTTTGTTGTAAACCAATTAGAATTCAGCGCTGAATCGCATGTAATTTGCTTCATGCTCCCCCTTTTTATTTTTAGACCAATCAAAAAGCAGCAATTACACAATCAGCTGTTTCGCAGTCTGTTGTGGGAGAATGAGAATGGGGTTACCCCACTCTCTATTTTAATTAACACGTATTATAAAATCAGCTGTTTTGAAGACAGTGGTAGAAGAAAGAGAATTGAGCTATCCCACTATTTTAATTAATATGTATTTTAATGATTTTAATGACATGATTTGTGGTATATCCGTTAATAAACGTAGTAAAAAAGTAGGTGCAGAAGTGTGCATGGCCGAAAAATATTATCATGTAATAAGTATTCCTGAGTCAAAGCTGAACGCTGTGAAAATTTAAGATCGGTTATCAGGTCCAGCCTCCAATATATCGCAAACAAAGGGGCGTGCTCCGCCCACTTTTCTTTTGGTACGTATTTCTATTCATGCTAATACCATATATAGCAAATACTGCCGCCGTTGGTCAAAAAATGCCCAAGATATGACGATTTTAAAATTTGGGTTATATGGGCGAGGCCACGCCCCTTCGTCCACTCACAACTTTATATAGTCAAGAATTTATTATTTCGTAAGAATATCCTATTGTGAAAATTTAATGATGATCGGTCCAGTAGTTAAGACTATATTGCGATTTTTAATTTTCCTAAAAAGGGGCGTGGTCCCACCCACTTTTCTCCTGGTACGTATTCCTAACTATGCCAATACCATATGTACCAAATAGCATCAACGTAGGTCAAAAAATGCCCAAAATATGGCGATTTAAATTTTTAGGTTATATGGGCAGTGCCACGCCCCTTTGTCAAACAAAAACTTCATATAGCCTTTTATTATTTCCAGATTCATAGTAAAATGCTGTGAAAGTTTCAGGAAGATCGGTCCAAGGGTTTGGCCTCCTATAAAGCACAAACAAACAAACAAACAGACAGACATTCATTTTTATATATATAGATTGAAAGTAGATTTATTATAATTAAAGTAAAATGGGGCGAAAAAGGGGGATTTGGTAATAAAAAATCTATGGCTACCTTACCTGTAGATAAAAACTATATAAAACTTTAGGTAAATACATATTACAAAAAAAGTATTTTGTATAGCAAACATTGTTAGTGGTATAAGTAAGTATCTGAATTAAAAAAGGGGGCGGTGAAGTGGGCGTGGTTCATAGTAATATGGCGACGTTAACAGTATTAAGAGCAATATACTACCAAATAAAAAATAATCCTTTGGAAGGAACAAATTTGTACAGAGAACAAAAAGTTTAAAACTTAAATTTGGCGTGAAAAGGGGCGTAAAAGGGGGCGTGGCGTAAGAAATGTTTATTTCTACCTCGCCTGGAGTATAATGTGTATACAATTTGAAGTAAATCTGTTAAAAACTATATGGGAGCCATTACATAATTTTAAAAAAGTGGGCGTAAAAGTGGGCGTGGTCGAAAAAGTACCCTATTAATCATGCCAGAGTCCCAGTTAAATGCTGTGAAATTTTCAGGAAGATCGGTCCAGAGGTTTGGTCTCCTATAAGGTACAAACAAACAAATAAAGAAACACACATTCCATTTTATATATATAGATAGCTTAAACCCGGCGCGTTGCTGCCGCGGCCCCATTGCCAAACGCGAATAAAATGTTATCAGTGAAATTGTATGTGTAAATTGTGGTCGAATACTCAATTCCATGGCTGTGCGACCTATAACTCAAAAGCTGTAGAATTTCTCAAATTTTGGTTGCATGGGAGGTGACACGCCCCCTTGTCCAACGCCATACAAAGTTATCAGTAAAACTGCATGTGTAAATTGAGTTCGAATGCTGAATTCCGAGGCTTTGTTTGCTTTGTTTGATTGACTCAAAAGCTATTCGATATCGCAAATTTGGGTTGTATAAGAGGTGCCACGCCCCTTTGTCCAACTCCCATAAAATTTTATCAGTAAAACGCCACGTGTAAATTGTGGTCGAATTTCTAATTCCAAGGATGTGCGGCCTATAACTCCAAAGCTATTCGATATCGCAAATTTGGGTTGTATGGGAGGTGCCACGCCCCCTTGTCCAACTCTCACAAAATTTTATCTGCGAAGCGGCACGTGTAAATTGTCGAATACCTAATTCCGAGACTAAGCGGCTTATAACTCCAAAGATATTCGATATCGCAAATTTGGGTTGTATGGGAGGTGCCACGCCCACTGTTAGTAGGAGGTTGAAATATACTTTACGACCTATTCTCATACCTACAAAATATACATACAAAATTTCATGAAAATCGGTCGAGCCGTTTCGGAGGAGTTCGATTACGTACCCCGTGACAGAAGAATTTTATATATTAGATATAAATATTTATAAAATAATATTTTCATATGCAATTAAATTTGGAATTAGGAAACAGTTAAGATTCTTTTGTTTTGTCCAAAAATTTTTCAGTTTAATAAGGGAATTCACCTCAAATTACTTAAAAACTCAGGGGACAAAATTTTTATTTTTGGATTTTCCCAGCAATATTTGTATTATTTTCGACTAATCTTGATGCGCTGATTTCAAAACTATTATTACTTTTTTTCTAGCATTTCTAGTTGAGATAAGCGTCATTGAACGATTTTACTGACGTTTATCTCAAAAACTGGTGATGCTAGAAAAAAAGTAATAATAGTTTTGAAATCAACGCACCAAGATTAGTCGAAAATAATACAAATATTGCTGTTATAATGCCTACCAGAACGTAGAGATCTTTCCTCGCCATTTGAGTGAGCTTCGTCGTTCGTTTTTCAGTAAAACTAGGCCATATCTATCAGTGTTAAAGGTTGTGCTATGCTTCCACCTGAAATTAGCCATTTCTGTTATGTGTTGTCTTAGAGCCAGCTTGCACGACGCAAGTGGCATGCCTAATGTTTCCATATCAAGCAGCAGCGTTACCGTTGTACCATCTCTAGCGAGGTCATCGGATCTACAATTTCCAGGAATGTCTCTAAACCCTGATACCCAAACCAAATAAATGTCGAACTTATCGGCCATCTCTTTAAGATACGAGCGACATTTGAGACTTGATGGTGATATAACCTCCAAGGGATTTAATCGCTGCTTGGCTGTCCGTAAAAATGTAGATATCTATAGTTGATATCTCACTATACTTTAACCACTCCACAGTTCTATAAATGGCCATTTTTTCTAGAATTTCTCTGGAAAATGGCCATGAAAGTTCTGATGTCCAGATTCATAGAAAAGACGCCTCCCCCGACTTTGCTGTCAAGTTTTGAGTTGTCAGTAAAAATATGCGCACCAACTTGGTTTAGCGGCAGTAACTCGTCCCATTCTAGCTGTTTGGGATTACTGTGTGAAAGCCGTTCTCAAATGAGGGAGTGGCAAAAGTGTAATCGATGTTGCCAGGAATAGAAGAGTGACCTTTATGAGTGTAACCCCACTGTGAGGTTGCTCTAAGAGGATAGCTATTTCTTTGAACCCCATAATATCAAGGAGTATTAGGTAAAAAACTACATTTAGCGTCTCAGATGAAGTGGATCTAAGTGCTCTGCTAATGCATACGGCCGCAGTTCTCTGTACTTTCCGTAGCAATTTGCAATTTGACTGTGTATTAAGTCACACACACACACACCGTATAGCAAGATTGGCTTCACTATAGCTGTATATATCCAACGTGCAAAATTTAGGGTAGGTCCCCATGTTTTACCAATAGCTTTCTTACAAGTATATACATTTTTATTTACATCTTATTAATATAATCTTATTGAGATTAGTTAATATTTATTGAAGTATTATAATTATCCACAAAAAAATGTCCCTAAATTTGATTTTGTGTTTCTGTAGTATGTTATATACTTTAAAATTCAAAGTGGAAAATTTTTGTGGAATATGCAAATTGCAAGCGGAATATTTTAAAATATTTTTTTACAAAAGAACATATTTCTTAAAAATTCTTAAAAAAGGCTCACACTGTGGATAACATTGTAAAATTATATCTATTTTCACTCATGGTTAGTTGTTATGTCATTTATTGTCCCTGAGCCCAACCTATTTTATGATGGACAAATTCTTCTTACTTTAATTGTTTTGGATCTATTTTATCAATAACGTTGATATTCCAATGATCTTTGGGTTGCTTCTGAAAATTATCTTATGCTACAAAAGTTTTTAAGCTGAACTCTTCATTTTTTTGCATAAGTAGCTAAGGTTTTTGAAATTTTGGAGTTATGAAAACAAATCTCCACTTTTGTTCATAATTATATATTATCTCTGAAATTTTTTGCTGACATCCTTTATTTTTAGACTACATCTTCTATATGTAGCAAACTACTGAATTTTAAATGTAAAAATTGTGTGGGAGGTATTATTCAAGTGAAATCTAGCGACAGTTTCCGATATTAATTGCTATAGACAAATATTGTTTTTCTTCTTCTTAATACTTAGGCCTCTCTCAATCAAACCGAACCCCAGCTTGAATTTCTTAATGTTATCAGATCCATTTTTCAGATGTTATTTAAGGGTTAAAATTCAAGTTTAATATAAGAAAAGATCTACTATGGTCAGTAGAGTGGTCCTTAGCTATATGGAGATTTTTAGGAGTTAAAATTTTACAGTTCCCAACCCCCAATCATGTTTCAATTTATAAAATAATGATCTTTTCAGAATTTAAGCTTAATCGGACAACTCTAAGAGTCCCTCGTCGAGCATATATTTTTTAAATATTTGGCCGAAAAGTTATGTTTTAAAAATCCCTCCAAAAAAGGTTTAAAGGTGCCACCGTTAATTATAAAAAGTATAAATGTATAATATCTATAACTGATATTATTGATTAGGGAAAGATTCTAAGTTTTTTTTTTCCATTTATATCAACGCATCATGTCAACAACGACCGCAGTTACAATTTCTGTTCTGTGAAACTGTTGCGCACATTCTGAAAGAACTCGTCATAAAAAACTGAAGTAGCCAAAAACCCACTTAGTATTGTTTTTCTGCAATTTAAATAAACTGCCAGTCACGTGGAATTCTGAGAAATTTCTTGCACTGTTCCTACCTGTTGCATTGACGGTCGGAATTTACGCATTGGTGTTTACACAGAGAAAACAACATTTTGAAAAGTGGCAGAAACGAGCTACTTTAAAAAACGTTTAACCCAGATTTTGCACTTCTAACGTTTATTTTAATTTTAAAAACGAACATTTTAAAATGAAATAGTAAAACGTTTATTTTCATTTTAAAAACTTAAATTTTAAAATGAGATTCCAAAATGTTCGTTTGACTTTTAACAATGGGCATTTTAAAATTCTAAAGTAAAACGTTTATTTTCATTTTCAAAACGAAAATTTTAAAATTAGATTCTAAAATGTTTGTTCGATTTGTAACAATAAACATTTTAAAATGCAATAGTACAACAATTGTTTATATTTTAAAAACAAAAATATTCGTTATTTCCCATTAATTAAAAAAATTAACAGAAATCCGCATTTCCTCTATTAATTAAAAAAAGCTTTATTGCTTTTCAAAATTCAAGTTTTATTTTAGTTATTTTATCAGCTATGTTCATCTCGTTAAAATTTTTTAGATAATTATACTGTATCCCAGCGTCTATAAAAAATTTAATTTTGTCAGTTATTGTTAATTTTATTTAAAATACTTACCTTTTAGTTGTGGCAGCAAATGCTTCAATTCGAACTCTTTCATTATTTTCTTCCAGGCAAACTGCAGAGTGATGAAATCGAAATTGAAAAACATTTTATTTTCTGAACAAATATTAAATGCATAAATAAGTCAATGAAACATACATAACAAACAATTCGTAATTAGCAAGTGTTTTGAAACAAAGTATGTGAATTTTACTATGTCATGGTAAAACGTTCGTAGTTTTTTTAAAGACGTTTCGTTTCACTTTTCTATTAGCTATTAAATTATCTGGTTATTGATCGAGGAATAAGAAAATCTGCTGCAAAAAATATCTAACGATCTCTGATACTTAGCTCCCGAAACTCTGGCGCAATTTTTTTTATGACAATGTTCCAAAAGCCACTAAAGCAAATATGCCTCAAGTTTTGTTGGAAGCTAGGACATGTGAAGAAGAAGAAACCAAAAACCAACTGAAGAGATACATTCTGTACCAAAATGACTTTTCTTCCTATACAAACATCAAAATTTCGTCTCTTGTTACTTCTGGTACACAAAATTTCTTCACGAGATTTTCTCTCAGCATCGATTTCTTCTACAAAGACCCTTCAAAATGGATCATCCTGGTTATCAACATGAGATTAAAAAACTTCAGAAGATACCTGCTGTTAACGACGTTGCATAAAAAGGTGACAAATTCATTCAGGAATATAATTACATTCTGATATAAGATGAAACTGTGAAACAATTTGTTTTGCAGATCGTTGTGAACAAATTATTCATTCATTCGAATTATAAAAAAAGTAGCTAGTACAAAGATCAAATGATTTTTGCTATCAATTCAAGTAATCATTCGACTTAAAAAACCTCTAAATAGCTATTAACTGGTGTGATTTCCTTATAATTTCCATTTAAACCCAAATCAAGCAGTGTTGTCAAACGTACTTTTTCAGTTAAATTTTCAGTACTCATGATTCATGATTTGCAAACGAAGTGCAAATGAAAAAACTATCGAATAAAAAAGAATTGATTTTGAACTATCGAATAATTCGAATATTTTAATTCGATAGTTCCCATCACTATGTAAAACCTCATACTGCTCATGAATCGTCTCCTAAAAGTAAATAATGTTAAGGTAAAGTTCGTTCATATTTTATTATACTCATTTTGTTTTAATAAAAATACAATCCTTTTTATATTTAAAGAAAAATATTTAGAAAGATATAATTTTAATTCGGTTGCTTTTGGAATTAACTTCTGAAACATTTATTTTAAAATGTTTTTAGCCAACTTCTGAACTTGTCGCCTGGATGAGGGTCTCTTTACTTCATCTTTATGTGTAACGAAATGAAGGCTGAACGTTGTGAAAGAAACGAGTAAAAATATTTCTTGAGATGGAAAATGTATTGCTTATGGAAAATGTATCTCGCACCACGTCCATAAAGATGCAATTAGAATTGTCCGATTAAGATAACGTTTTGCACAGATCATTACTTTGTTGATTGAAATAATTGGAGGTTGGGACTCCACTTTTCAAAAGCTCAAAAATAAGGGCCACTCAAATGGTCAGTCATACCATAGCTACAGGTCTGAAGAGACGGCCACTTGCATAAACAAATCAGGGCTGAACTCGGAGAGCTTATCATAAGTCAGAGAAATTGGCCTGTATACATAACAACATAAATAACAAATACGATCGATGCAAGTCATAAAGTTTTCCTGGAATTAAAAAAAAAGCCTCTGGAAAGAAGTCTATTTAAGGAAACATAAGATAAAATTTGATATTTCAGTTAGCATTAATTTCGTGTCATCTTACTTTATTTTAGAAAAAGTGTTTTTAGTCTAGCTTAAAAAAACACTTATTTTTTATTAAGTTTCCAGTAATGTTAAGGTACGAATTTGGGAACCTTCTTCAACTATCATCATCATCATCATCATCATCATCATCATCATCATCATCATCATCATCATAATCATCTGTTCTACTCACATAACAAATGTTATTAAAAACCATTCTGGCACAATATGAAATGTCAACACAAGAACATGACTCATTAAGAATTCAAACATTGGTTCATAAGACCGAACGATCCACCGACAGACCGACTCCCAGTCATGAATATTAGCAATTAACAAAGAAACTCAGTCAAATTAAGATTCCACTAACAACTACTACAAAAGCAAAGCGAGAGAGTGTTGGTATTGAAGCACGGAAAACATGTTAAAAATGACATGAACATGACAGCACCAAGAAACGGAAAATGGACAACGCCAATTTGTAGTGAACGCCCGGACACAATGGAAGCCCAGTAGCTTTATGGGACAATGCCAACAAGGACACAAGCACAACAAACAACATGGATGAATGGATGGATGCATGAATGACTGAATGAATGAATAAATGGATGGATGGAATGGATCATATAGCACACAAAAAAGAACGGGTAAAACAAACAAAAGGAGTATAGAAAATGTGAAAAACATTTGGAAAATAAAAATCGTAAACAAATGAATTTCCAATTTCACTGCTGACCCAATTTCATCCAGGATTGCCTTTGATTACAACACATTGTTTTTGCTGTTGCTTTTTGCAGTTCGATATGGTAGGGATATGAATTGAAATTCATTGAGGCTTGGTAAGCTTAGGCTGAAGGACACGTCGCGGTGAGCAGAATGAATGAATACCATGCTGCGGTGAAGGTTGCCATAAAGCAAGGCGAAGTGGTAACAAATATCCCAGAAGCAACAAAAACGGCAACCAACGTCAACGAACTATAACGCTTGATGGATGAATGTGCGTTCATGTATGCACAAATTTTAAATTAATTCTGAAAACCAAGTACACAAATAAGATTTTTGACGAAGATTTTTGCTTTTATTTATTTTAAATTAGACACAGCACATGTTCTTTACATTTTTCAACTATGTTGAGTATGGTTAATGTGATTTTGTGGTGTGAGGGGATAGTGTAGCGATAAAAAATTATGCTATTTTTGGTTTTTCCAAAATCGTTATAGTAGAATTTTCAAATCATGTTTTTAATTTTTTTCGCCTGAAATTAACCTGAAATAAAGTAGTGAACCAAATTGGCTACCTTTAGGAACACTTGATTCAGCAATAGGGCATCCAATCTCGGAATCCCATCCCGGACTTCTCTTAGTCTCGACAGTCCCGGGATTGCAAGGCCTAAAATCCCGGGATTTTCGGGATCCCTCTACAAAAAATTTTTTAAATATTCCTAAAAAAAATTCAATGATACTACCTAAGAAAAAATTTATGTGTTTATTAAAAATGTTAAAATAAAAGCCCTTTTAAAACTGTCTAAACAAAATAACACAATAGGTCTTACCAATAGTCATTTGAATGTCGACTCTAACAGCCCTATTCCGGCAAAGTAACAACTGTTACACAATTTTTTTAATATTTCTATGTGTTTGTCTTAATTTTTTGATTTCAAACAAAATTTGAACACTTCGCCAGAATAGGGTCATTAATTAAGTGTAAGCTTTTTGACAACAAATTCTATAGATATAATGTCAGAAAAACTCACACTCAATTTAGAGTTGGCATTAAATTGACTATTGGTAAGGCCCAATGTGTTAAACACATGATACTTCCTAAGAAATACTGAAATGTGATTTTAATAATACAAGAATAAAAATCTTTTGTAACCAGCTGTAAAAATTTAATGTAATAATACCTAGAAATACCGAAATGTGACCTTAAAAATTAAAAAAAAAATAAAACTTCCTTAAAGAAGCGGTACAAAATATCACAAAATTCTTACTTAGATATACTAAAATTATTATACTGTTAATTTTTTTTTTCAATTTTAAGAACATGTACAAAAAATTCAATTATGCTACCTAAGAAAAACCTGAATGTGATTTTAAAAAATTTTTGTAATTTTAATAAATTGTGATTTTAATAAATTGTGGAAAATGTGGAATTAAAGGACAGGGATAAAACTAAAGGCTGGAAATGCTTGCCGAGGTTAAGGCATAACACTAGCCTTGGTCAAAGCAATTCAAATTGTTTTTCAGGGTTGTTTCGCCTAATCAATAATCTATCCCTTTCCTCTTAGTTTAAAGACCAAATCTTGTTTGTAAAAGGCGCATGCCTTGGTTCTTTGATCTTTGAAAAAAAAACAACATGATACTTCCTTAGAAATACTGAAATGGAATTGTAATAATACATTAATAAAAAATTTTTTTGAGTAGTTGTACAAAATATGACGTGAAAAATACAAATATATAAACTTTTCGTAAACTAACTCTAAAAAATATTAAAAAATACTAACCTAGAAAAACTAAAATGTGACCTTAAAAACTTGAAAAAAAATTCCATAATCAAGTTGTACAAAATATCACAAAATTTCTACTAAGAAATACTAAAATAAATAAACTCTTTCATTTGTTCTATAATTTTATGATCCTTCTGCGTGATCTTATTAAATTATTTTTTTTAAAGAATTGACTATTGTTTTCATAAATAAACAATAAATACTATCCAAACATTTAATCGAAAATGTGCTTTTTAGTACTTTAAAATCTTCTGCAATGTTTTGTGTTGTAAAACAAGGCATAACTACTTTGATACTTCATATTACTTACTTACTTAGTTGGCACTACAACCGTATTTCGTTGTTATCCTCATCTAAGAATTTGCACCAGCCATTTCTGTCTTTCGCTTGCTGTCGCCAAGCTTCGTCAATTGTCCTCTACTTGGCCTTTCCAACGAAGATGCTGTCGTCCTCTTCTGCGTTGACTACCGCTGCATAAAGTAGGACGGGCATGATGAGCTATTTATAGAGCGTGGTTTTCGTTCGTCGATGGAGGGCTCTGCTTCTCAATTGCCTACTGAGCCCAAAGTAACACCTGTTGGCAAAAATTATTCTTCGTTTGATCTCAATGCTGATGTCGTTGGTTGAGTTTATGCTGGATCCCAGACAGACGAAGTCTTTCACAACCTCGAAGGAGGTATTGTCAACTGTAACGTGGGATCCAAGACGCTGGGACTGTTTGTTTGTTGACACCAAGTATTTCGTCTTATCTGCATTCACTGCCAGACCCATTCGACTGGCATTTCTATTCTGGAAAATGCTGCACTGACTTCGTGCGTACTATGATATCGATGTCATCAGCATACGCAAGCTGCATAACACTCTTGTAGAATATTGTGCCACTACGTCTCTGATCAGCAGCTCGGATGATCTTTTCCATCATTAGGTTGAAAAAGTCGCACGATAAGGAATCACCTTGTCTGAAACCTCGTTTGGTAACAAATGGTGGGGAGAAATCCTTCCCGAGTTTAACTGCGCTGCTGGTGTTGCTCAGTGTCATCCTGCAAAGTCGTATTAGTTTTGCAGGAATACCAAACTCAGACTGTCAATGCTGTCGAAGGCGGCTTTGAAGGCAACAAAAAGATGGTGGGTGTCGACTTGTTTTTCTTGAGTCTTCTCCAAGATTTGTCGTAGCGCGAAAATCTGGTCGATGGTGGACTTTCCAGGTCTGAAGACATACTGATAAGGTTCAATCACTTCGTTTACAATGGAAACTTCATATTATGTCTTCCAAAAAATTAATTTTCTAAGGTTTGTCAAACTCGGGACTAGTCCCGGGAGCCCGGGATTGTGTTTTTCAAATCCCGAAATTCCGGGATTGCCGAAGCGTCCTGAATTCGGATGCCCTATTCAGCAATCAGACAATACGTTTCGGAATATTCAATAATATCATTTTGTCAAACACGATTTAATCCAGTTTACGAAATATTGGGGAATCCCATTTACTTAGATTTAAATAACATTCAATTATAAGGTTGCTTACCAAACATTTTATTAAAGTCAGGGTAAATATAGTCGACCTAGTTACCAGGCAAAATAGCAAAACGTTGTAAAATCGAAAAGATTAGTCACAGTGGATTTTCCATTAAAAAACTCATGTTGACAAATTGTTATGTCTTCCTCACTCAATGACAAGCGCGTCGGAAGCTAATTTCATCTGGGGGGGGGGGGGGGGGCAGTACAAATGGGGCGGCAGTACAAATGGTGGTGCAAAAAAAAGTTCACCAAAATTTCTTCAAAGAAACATGAACGTGAATAGACAAATTTTTTATTTTAGTTTAAAATAAAAATAATATAAAAATATATAAAAAATATTAAAATTTCATTATTTTTAAAAGTTCTTCCAATTTCGATATTAGATATCATTCTTTAAAGGATCTTTCATATGGTAATATGAAAATATAAGAAACAATGGTTGCTTTTATAAAGCAAGACTAGGTATATCTTTACATGGTTTAAATGCAATAAGGTACAAAAAGTTATATCAATTTAAATTATTCCAAAATGTTTCTATCTGTCCTTGCGAGAAACAAACTCTTTCACCACCTCCATCGAATTCAATTCTTCGGTTTTATCTTTGTGAATGTGTATAAGTGCCGCATGAGTGAGTCGTTTCTGTTTCATAGTTGCTCGAAGATACGTTTTAAGTCGTCTTAGTGCACTAAAAGAACGCTCAGATGAAGCTGCTGATGCAGGCATAGTCAAAAGCAAAGCAATAAGTTTTTCAACTTCATTTAATAGTTTTTTTACAGTAATCGAATTTTTTGCAAATTGGGATACAATGCCACTACAATTTCAAGGTGTTTGGCCAGGCAATTGCTTCAGCAATTTCATCTGCAAAAAAGTCATCTGCATAAAGATCAAGTTTTGTTTTTAGATTTTGTTCAGAAGGCACTTTGCCGTTGAAGGCTTCGATTACAATATTTACCAACGATTCCAGAGTGTCAAGATCTGTTTAAATATACAATAAGATTTACAAAGTGCCAGTTTACACTAGCTTCACTCAACCGACTCACCGAATGTTAAATCAAAGTGAGTCGGTTGAGTGAAGCTGGTGTAAACTTGCAAAAATAAAAAAAAGTAAAATATCAACCTGTTTGATCGAATCAAGCCGTTATCTCATTTGAGAGAAGATCTAAAATTTCGAAATAATCTTTTCGTAGCCGATCATATAATGGCAACTGTACTGAAGGAACCGGATTTGATGTTTCTTCAAAGCGTCGAGGTGGATTTTAATCAGCTAATTCACAGTAGGGGCTTTCGCATGGTCCAAAACATTGGACCAACATGGCAGATTGTACAACTTGTAGTACCATGCGCAAGCTAAAACGATAGTCGAAATTTTTGGTTTTTTCTGCCGATTGTACAACTATGTAAAATTACTGCTCAATTGTTAGGGCATCTAAAAGTTGCTTAGCTATTAGCCGGATGTGTTCTGCTTGAGAGCTTGCAATTAATGATGTTGCTTTAAAAGTTGGATCGTTCGAACGCTCAATCAAATAGTCATATTAGTTTTCCATCTAACTTATCGTACAACATGTCGTCCAATATGGAAAGCCCCTAAGAACATGTCAAATTTTTTCTTACCAGAGTTGCAAAATTAACAAGCATTAAGCTACATACTTAAGGGTGCTTTTAAACTGAAGTGGTGGGTTTGCAGTAGAAACTCTACATTTTGTTCTATCTTTTTGCAAACACAGAGAAAGAAAATGGTTATCCGTAAGCATGCTTATGAAGAAGAGAGAAAGAAGAGGAAAATATATAATACAAAAATATTATTGTTGTCAAAAAAACTGATATTTTGAATAACTTTTGAAGTTTTCCTTTTAAATTGTTTATCTAGCTAAAAAAATGGGAGGGGAAACTGCCTCCCTTTCCCCCCGCTTCCGACGCCAATGCTCAATGAGCTTTAACCCGAATAAGAGTTTAGCAAAGGCGTATAGTTAATTATTTCTTTCCAGCATTATTTTTTTATAAATGGGCCTAATGAATGGTGTTTTCCAAAAAATTGGGAAAGGACGGATATAGATTCCAAAGAGACGCTGCGTGAAGAATTCATATATTCAATAAAGCTGGAAAACGACATTTAATTTGCAGCACATTTGCAGTTTTATTGATTTCTCCATATTTTTACTAAGGCTACGAAATATTGAAAACATTTTCGGGTAAACCCAGCTTGAAGATTAACTAGGTATTTAACTAGATATTGGAATATCTTACTTATGCTTGCTTTTCACTATGTCATTTTTATGACGCCACAAAAGTTAATCACCTGAAATATCACCTTAATAAAATTCTAGAAAAATTTATGCATAGCTTCATTTAATAATTCAATTGTTTTGAATTTTACAAGATTGCCAGAGTTAGAAAAAATGTCAACATATTGTTATTTTCAATTTGATTGACAAGAACTGACCACTGTAAGTAACGTAGTGGAAACCAAGCATTAGTTTGAATGAAATACAATGATTAGATAAAATCTACATCTAAATTTAAAAAAAATTAAGCTTAAAAGCACGAAAAGGACTTGTAGCTTACGCAATTTATAATCCTTAATATGTTTAAGTCTAAAATGAAATATGTACAAATGTGCCGGAAGTTACAAGTACATAAACACAAGTTTATACATACGAAGCAGATATTTTCTAATACATTTGTATTGCACACATCTGTACTAGCCAACCAACTTTAACCCGATTAGTACTGGGTAAGATTATAGCGCAAATTCAAAGTAAAAATTAGTCCCAAAGACTCAAGGCAATACAAAAAGGTTTAATAACAACAATAATAAATAACAAATATGTACCAATGTTTGCTCATTTTTTTAACCTACTACTATTGGGTAAAATTATAGCAAAAAACAAAGTCCAAATGAGTCTTAAGGACTCAAGGCAGTACTAATAGGGTTAAGTCATATATCTAAGAAGCACATATAAATATGCTCTAGTTTTCGGAAAACTGACTAGAAGCATTATATGAATATAAACACACTACAAGAGAAAAGAAAGAACTTACTTTTTACAAACGACTTTCAAACTATTTGCAATAACTGTACAGAAATTTTTGTGCAAGAATTATACAAAAATATTCCACAAATACTAATCCCAGATTTTAAGATGCAACTCGAGCAAAACAAACAATCTGCCAACCATATTTGCAGGCCTGACAAAACAAATGATTTAATGGAACTCTCACTGAGGCAATTCCCTGAAACGTTGAGCTAAAATCGATTTTTTTATTCAGGCTGTTGTGTTGGCCAGTTCGCCTGCATACGAGTATGTAAACTAATGCAAAAACAACAACACTGTTATAACTTTGCCATAATGCCGAATGCTATGGAATGTTAACGAACAGCAGCAGGTGGAACGACTTGGAACAGAAAAAAAAGCCAACTAATTAATGAAAACTAATAACCGGACCAAAATAGTGCATTTGGAGTTTTGGACCTTTTTTCCGGCAAAACAATATGTCACTTAAATCTACATCATGGGTTTTTGTTCGTTCGTTTTTTGGTTCTTCTCTGAACTCTAATGCTAACGTGCTCAACATAGAAATCGTATAATGGCCATTTACATTTTCATATTTTAATTGCGACTTAAGATAATATTACAATTGTTTAGCTTGTGTGACCTTAAATTGATGCATTAATTAGACTATTTTGTCATTTCATACTTGAACATATTTACATAGCCTTAAACTATATTTATAATCCTTACATAGTATTTATTATCATGAATTTATTTATGTCTTTCATTCTTCTTCTCTTCTCTTCACACTCGACATCCTGCTGCAGTGGTCAATCAACGCTATGAACCGGAAGTACAAAATCCAGGTGGTTTCATCGGTGGAAATGTCCTAATTAAATGCAATATTCCATCATTTGTCAAGGAGTACGTAACGGTGACGTCATGGCTTCAGGAGCCCAATTTCAACATATATCCCTCACTCGAGGGTGGTAAGTATTGAAATCAAAGAAGAAGAAGAGAAAACGAATAAGCATTCATTCTAATCTCACTATCATGATCAAATCTATGTCGTCCGACATGCAGCAGTCAGCACATTTTTACTCACATTCAATATAAAAGTGTGTGAGTGTGTGTGTGTGTGTGTATTTGTGTGGATATGTGTGTTTGACCTAGAATTTGTAATAACATTTGTAGACAGTTTTAATACATTTGCTATGCTGTAATGCTTTTTTCGTAGCCAGTCGTAAATAATTGCCGCAATCAATGTAAAGATTTCAGCTACAGATGCGATTGGGCGAAATATTGTACATTCTATAAGGTAGAAGTTAAATAAATTCAAATCTATTCAGAGACGCTTTTGCGATTTTAGCTTCATTGCGTATTTTTAATATAGTCTCCAATTGCAGAAAATAACCAAAATCCAATCTCTTTTTTTGTTTTTTTTTGTTTATTTACATACAAACTATATACGTAGTATTTATTCTGAACTTATTTTTTCATGCATATAAATATATCGGAATTAATTATCTGATAAATGCTGAAATGCAAATAGTTTTTCAGGGTGGACGAGTTATTTGAAGTTAAGCTTCCTTGAGTTCGGTGTGGGTATTCGTGTGTCCGAACGGAAAAATGGAATCAATTTAAAATATTTATTGTGAAATGTCTATAATACATACGTTGGTTAGGATGAGACGGCAGCCGCTGTACGTGCTTAAACCATACCGCACGTACCAAGGCTCACTTAGACCATTAAGGTCTATTGTGATACCGCTGCACACTTGGCCTTCAGTCCCAGTGGAACCACATTGAACTTTTGGTAAAGCTTATAAGACGTTTGACGCTTGTCCGTTACAGGTAGTCAAGCTCAGAAAAGAAAAACGACCCCATATATTTATGCCTTCTTCTAGCGAGCGCGGGACAGGAACATAGAAGATGGGAGATTGTTTCTTCCTCCTCCTCGTCCCTGCAGCTTCTGCAGAAGTCATTTGCGATAACTCCTCCTCTGGAGGCAAGTCTGCCTATTAAGCAGTGCCCTGCGGTAACGGCCACTAGCGTGGCTACCTCTAGTCTTCCTAACGAAAGAAGGGCTCTCGATCGCTTTAGTTAGGTTTAGAGTCGGTCTGATAAGCCTTGTTGTCGTGCACGTTGAGAGTTGACTTTGGCTTTCGATGTGGTGTACTCTTTGAGCAGAGTTTGACAGTTGTCATCGGGATGCTCGGTGAGTTCCGAACCATAGAAGTCACCGATGTAACTTTTCTAGCAAGCTCGTCTTCTTTTTCATTTCAACGCATGCCCTTTTTTTTTTTTTTTTTTGATTCGCCCGGAGGTATGAAATCTTCCAAAGATACGTATACCCGTCCTATACGCATGCACGATTTACATTCTAGAATCTGCCTGAATCAGCCGGGACGGACAGAATGCACCTACGTACTAAAATATACCCCCTATTGGCAATTAGGATTTTCCACTAAGCACATTAATTGGCTTTTCAGAGGAATTTAAAAATTGAATATATATAAAACGCGTATTTAAGTATACTTGATTCTATATAAATAAGCAACATCGAATTAAATAATAGTAATTATCAATTTAAGATACCCGAAAAACAATCCAAAACACTATGCCCTTATGCCCAGGTACCCATTTTAAGCTAATGTTAAAAAATTTGACATTTCGCCTAAAGCAGCACGACATTCTTTGGCTACTTTAGAGTTGATGGATACTTGCTCCATCGATTTGATCGCTGCTTGGCTGTCCGAGAAAATGTATATTTCTCGTTTAGAGATTACATTCTCTGAGAGCCATGTTGCAACTTCCTTAATTGCCATAATTTCGGCTTGGAAAACACTACAGTGATCAGGCAGCCTACGCACCAAGGATTCCACTATTTCTTTGGGAACCCTATACCCGACTTTGTCATGTAGTTTTGACCCATATGTATGGAAGTGAAGACCCTGTGGTTTCCACAGCGCACGTTTGTTCCAGTATGTCCTAAGTGGAATAAGCTTGCCGTAGTTTCAATCAAAGGAAAGCAGTGGTTTGCAGTACTCAGTCCTTGATGGAATCAAATTGAATTTGTAGAGTATGGATGCGTGACCTATTCCCATACTCCAGTTTCCCTCAGTAGACTGCCGAGCAAGCTGCAGTTTGCCTGACAACCAATTTGAGAGAAGAAGGTGAAGTGGGGTCTCTAAAGCCGCAGTCGCTGTTGTTCTCAGCGCACTGCTTATGTAAATAGATGCCATTCTTTGGACTTTTTGGAGCTGGTTCAGATATGTGACTTTGTATAAGGCTGGTCACCATATCGTTGCTCCGTGTAGAAGTATAGGTCTAATGAGCCCTGCATATAGCCAGTGAGCGATATTAAGCGAAAAACCCCATCTTGTCCCTATAGATTTTTTTCAAGTATACAGCGCAACTAGCGCTTTTTCGTAAGTTCAGAAATATTAAGTTTAAAGCTTAGCTTTCTATAAAGAATGAGTCCTCGATATTTTGCACTTTCCGAAAGGGACAGGGCAGACCCATTTAGCATAATTGGTGTGAGGGACAGAATTTTGTGTTTCATTTTGAAAAAGGCCAGTTCTGTTTTGGACGGATTTACTCCAAGTCCACAGGAATCAGCCAATCGCTAGAGCTTGGAAAGAGATTTTTGCATGACGTCGCGTAGGGCAGTGAGAAATTTGCCTCTGATTGCTAGGTCCTCAGCGTAGACTGCCACTACACAGCCCTACCTCTCTAGAGACAGCAGTATGTTGTTCACTACCAGATTCCAGAGGAGGACTATAATACATAGAGACTTGATATTTTTTTTACGTAAATAATACAAAAAACAATATTCCAAAATATTTTTTGTTGTTTTGAAATAGTTCTCTTCACGCTGGGTGGCACACACAGGTTTTAGGCGCCTGCTACATACTCAATGTATATTGATCCATATACAGTATCGTGATATTTATTGAACGTGTAGCGTGCAATATTGATGGATCGTGATCCATATTGCAAAATATTTAAATATTTTTAAATCTAGACCGCGGATCGCAAAACTGTTAATAAATATTGAACGTGTAGCATATTTTGTGTCATCAATGCGCAGTAGGCGGTAAAATAAAAATTAGGGGTATTCACGATTCAGTGCACTTGCCTGTGCAGTTGAGGACTTGTGCAGTTGTGCAGTTAGGTTTTCGTGACCACACCAAGCAAAAATTGTATGAATACTGACGCAATAGATATTGAACGTGTAACATTCAGCCGCGATCCATCAATCCATGAATTTGGATCGCGATCACAATAAATATTAAACGTGTAACGGGCGCCTTAAATTAAAAAAAGCTGGCCAAAATTAAAAAACGATGAGATAGAGTTTTATCCATCAATTTCCAACAAAAATTGATTGTCTTTTCTTTTAATTGTTTGATTTGTAGCAATTGTATATTATACACATGCTTACAAATAAAAATAAAACGAAGCGTTAACAGCACTTTGTCAAAGTATTACTACTCCGTATTTTGCTGACCGATTCAAAAATTTTGTAATCACCTATAAGGGTCGTTCACAAAATACAACACACGTTTAAGGAGAAGGGCAAGGAGTCTAATATTTACGACTAAATGTGACACATCAATATTTTTTCAATATTTTAAAATATTTTATTTAACATTGTGTTTCCATCTTTCAAGAAAACTTTAATCTTGTAATTAAAATTTTGACGGTTGAATTGCTTTATAGTTTTAATCAAAAGATGGCTGAAAATTCGTTTGATTCAATCCGACTGCATTTTTGCTTGTGTTTTTAACTTAAAAGAAAAATTTTTAATATAACTACAGAAAACACTGGTAATGTAGCTTATAACAATACTGATAATTTTAAAACCTGCGTTTTCTTTACAAATATGGAGTTTATAAATAACAAAATAATTTTAATACTGCGGAAGCAAAAAAAAAACAACTCTTTTTAGAGTTTTAGGCTTGATTTAAAAATAACTTAACTGTTTTAACGTCATATGAAAAAGGCCATTTCCAAATCTGTTTAAGAACGAAGATGAAGTTCTATTTAAATAAATCCATGAGCTTATGTGCAGAATATGGTCGGGGGAATGCATTCCGAGCTATTGGAATCTCAGTGTGCTCTGCCCAACCCATACAAAGATGATTTCACTATTTGTGCTAATTGCCTTCTACCAAATACCAAGAAAGATAAGCCTTCTTAATATCGCATATAAAGACCTATCGGGCTTTTTATGTGAAAGATTAAAGTACATTGTAAACCAGCTGATTGGACCTTATCAGTGTGGCTTCAGACCTAGAAAGTCTACCATCGACCAGATCTTCACGCTACGACAAATGGAGAAGACCCAAGAAAAACAAATCGATACCCAGTCTTTTTGTCGACAGTCCAATAAGCATCACCTATACACCAACACATCTAAATTTGGTATTCCTGCCAACCACCCAGTCTTTTTGTCGACAGTCAATAAGGCATCGCCTATACACCAACACGTCTAAATTTGGTATTCCTGCAAAACTAATCCGACTTTGCAGGATAACACTCAGAAACACCAGCAGCGCAGTTAAAAACGGGAAGGACCTCTCCCCACCACTCTACAAGAGTGTAATGCTGCTTGCGTATGCTGAAGTCAGTGCAGCATTCTCCCGTTGACAAAGAGAGTCAAATCGAAAAGGCCTTGCAGTAAATGCAGACAAAACGAAATAATTGGTGTCAACAAACAATCAAACAGTCAAAGCGTCTTGGAACCCACGTTGACAATACCTCCTTCGAGGTTGTGAAGGACTTCGTCTTTCTCGGATACAGCATTATCTCAACCAACAATATCACCTTTGAGATCAAACGAAAAATAACTCTTGCCAACAGGTGATACTTTGGCCTCAGTAGGCAATTGAGAAGCAGAGCCCTCTCTCGACGAACGAAAATCACGCTTTAGAAATCGCTCATCATGCGCGTCCTACTTTATGCATCACAAACCTGGACGCTGAGCAGTTCAGATGAAAAGACTTTACTAGCCTTCGAGAGAAAAATCCTTCATAAGATCTACAGACCAATCTACAGACCATCTACGTCAATGGCGAGTACACAATAGAGTGGAATGATGAACTGTACAAATTGTATGCCCACATCAACATAGTCAAGCTCATTAAAATCGAGCGAAGGAGCTTGCTAGGTCATGTTCAGCACAAGAAAGATGATTATTATTATTGTTGGAATTTGCACTGTGACTTTAAGATCTATTGAATAGTATGTTCTTCTTTGTTTTTTTCCTTATCATAGAGGAGAGGATTGCCAGATCGTTGGCAATTTCGTTTCCTTCTATAACTTTTGTGTCCCGTAACTCATAGGATCCAGGCTTTGTTCAACAAGCATATTAAGTTTATCAAGACACTCCATCAACATTTCTGAGATTACGTGGTTAGATTTCAGTGCCTACGATGCTCCAGTAAAGAAAATATTCAATTCGGTACCCTGCGGCTGTCAACACAGGCAGGGACGACCGAATTATCATTGGAAAGATCAAGTAGAGGACAACCTGGTGAAGCTTGCAATTTCCAACTGGCGCTAGCAAGTGAGGAACAGAAATGGCTGGCGCACTTTCTTAGATGAGGCCAAGATCGACGTAAAGGGTAATCCAATAACAGCTTCCTACATTGTTTTTTAAATAAAATAAATAAAAATCAATGTATTGATGAAAATCTTTATTTGGAATGATAGTCTGGTTCTACAACTCAATGTTTACAAATTATTTCGTTCAATTGTTGCCCCCAACTAGCTCTAAATGGTGCATTCTGTGGGTCAAACTTTAAAATTTCGACAAAATTCGAGATCGGCGACGAATCGATTATTCACAGTTTTCACGAACACTCTTTGCTACTGCAGCAATATTCTTAAAATTACGGGCTCTACACGCAGAGAAAAAACATAGTTGCAACAACCATGTTTTAAGAGGATCATAGTATGATTCGGATTATGATTGTTGATACCATGTTCTTAAACATATAATCATGATCATGGTAAAATAACCACAACAACTATGTATATTTAGAAAAGGAATTTTTTCGTAGGAACCAAAATATTATTGAAACAATTATTTTTTATTTTAATGCACACCAATTTTCACAGCTATTAATTAAGACATCCCTAGAGGTTTGCCTTTGTATGTTGCCGAACAGAAATATTAATTCAATTGGAAAATCTTTTTGAAAAACTTTCTGTCCGAGCTGCGGTTTGAACCGCGGCTCTTTCGCTTACGAGCCACGCAGACTACCAATAGACCACAGCTTCTACTACCGGTCGCCTGACTAAAGTCATTCATTAACATGGTGCATTGAGTGCATTGTCACAAAAATAGTAATATTTACGGTAAATGGAAATATGTTTGCTTCAATCAAAGTCGAAAATGTAATTTTTCTGCGTGCAGTCTTTAAGATAAGGCGATTTATAACAGAATGTAGTAATTAAAGAGTTGGCAAACGAAACGGCACATAACGAGGAATCGATAAAACTTATTGTCTCTGAATAAAGTGAAAGGTTTCTTGCAAACTGTTCAGGCACAATAAGTTCTTTCGATTTTTGACTATGTGCTGCTTCGTTTTAACATGATCAAAGAGTAGTTCAGACAAACATTCAAAACTCTAGTAGTATGTGTGTCTCTATCATAATATTCACATTTATCATGATTGACAGAACCACAAAATTTTTGCTGCAACTAATAGTTGAGCCAATTATAATATGTTGACGATAATATGATGTGAACCATAACGTTCTTTTTGGTACCACAATTACTAAATAATGACTTTATTAAGGCAAAAATTTATGTTTGCAGGAATAGTACAATAATTTCAGTAAACAAATTATTATTGCTCTAATCATGTCTCAACCATGTCTTTTCTCTGCGTGTATGCACTCTGGTGGAATGATGAATGTCCAATAGTGTAAAATTGGTTCAAAATTTTGTGATGGTTTGATGGTTTGGACGCTTATAACGACCAAAATGATGTTGAAGAACTCTATAACATTCTCTAACTGATGACTGATTTTGGTAGTAAGTTTCCACAATTAATAAACGTTGTTAATGTAAGTCTATTCATGATTGAGTCGTATTGAATACTGAACACAAATGTCATATGGACAAGCCATTTGACACATAACAGCTGTCAAAACAACCCAGTTGAAAAAGAAACCTCGTATTGGATCACCTTTTATAATGAAGTTCTTTCTATTAAAATTCAGTACACGGTTAGAAATCTTGGAATAAATTTTAATACAAGCAAAGTATTACAAAGATTTTTTAATTCAATAAGTATTAAATTTTATACTCCTCAACATTTTTTAATATATTTTATTTTACATTTTAATACAGTGTAAATATTACAACGATATTTTATACCCTTGGAATTAATTCGATACTATTGCGATATTATATTTAAGTTTTAAGATATGCTGTACTATATTTCAATATAATTTCTTATTGAATGTTAATACTATTAAAAATATTACAACGATATTTTATATCCTATGGAATCAATTTGATTCTATATTTACTGTTATACTTAATTTTTAATACAAAATCAGTATTAAAAATTAATACAAACTCAGCATTAAATTTCAGTACTTTTTTATTAAAACTGAATTTTAATATTTGGCCAGTATTTAATTTTAATACAATTTTGTGTTATAATACAATTTTTTTTTTTTGTTACATATATAAAAGCCTAAAAGTATTAAAATTAATTCCAAGATTTCTAACCGTGTAGTATCGTAAAAAGTACTTTTTCTATAAAAAATTTATCTGCCTGTAATAATAATAACCCGATGAACTGCGCGACAAACGATATTAGCAATATAAGCTTTTTATTGTATTGAATACTATAAAACATAAAACAGTTGGTTTTGCAGAACGAAGAAAAAGCATGTGTCAAAATTGCTCCCACACTTATAGAAATAATTTGTGCTTTACAACTGTTATTTTACGCGCCGTTGCTTTCCCAATTGAATTTGTGCTATTTTCGTAATATTAAATCAGTTTGGAGTGACGTTTTAGAATAGCAATTCATTTAGCTATCAAATGTTTTCTTTTAAATTACACCGGACTGGCAAAAGCTCACACTGTGCGCTGGCTGAAATTTCCCATTACGTTTTTTTTACAAAACTTCTTCAATTATTCCCTGTTAATTGTATTCACTAGATGTAATACTTCTTTTTTTCCTTTTACCATATGGCAATAAATAATTATTTTGACTTATTTTAAGTTGTTTTTTTAAATATGCATTACATTTAATATCCGGAAAAAAGAAATGTTGATGCAGTGTTGGTGCATAAATTGCAGAAACATGAGTGAATGTGGGCAATGCTTAAAAAAATGTTTTTGTGTGTTCATTTGCAGAATGCATGTACCACATTTACCTGCTCTAAAAAAACAGAAACACAAAAACACAAAATATCCTGAAAATTAATAAATCTACAAACTGAATTCTTTAATTTCAGATGGAAAAAATCATATGCTTCCAACTGGTGAGTTGCTGGTCTACAATATCACGCGAACTGATGCGCACAAAATTTATCGCTGCCGAACCCATCATAAACTGACACAGGATTCCGTAGTTAGCAGCAATGTTGGAAAAATCCAACTGACGGGTAAGGAATTTTCATGCACAGTGGACAGTGGCAATTGTTGTCTTCATTAATTTGGCATTCCATGCAGCATATTGCTTGTGTAGTACATTGCACCAAAAAACAATCATCCATCCATCCATCCATCGAATGGGCCACATTTATATTCATAAATTCTTTTATTTGCGCATTGTTGTTGTTATTTTAATTAATATAATTTTTTGCATGCTTCCCGAACAGAAATGCGTGAGCTTGTACCACCGATTATGAATGAAAAAGCGATCAGTGTAACAGCACGCCTGGGGGATCCAGTTGTAATACCGTGTGTGGCTTATGCCAATCCAAAGCCAGTGTACCGGTGAGTATTTGCATTGGCTGATTGAATTTTTGCATATGTTGGTTTTGGTGGGAGTGTGGTGAGGAAAATACCTACATTGCAATGAGGGAGTGGCCCAAAGACACAATTAAAAACAAAATATTTATAAACTCTGTATTTGTTCAAATGCTTAGCCCTAAGTTATCCTCATTTAAAGTTATCCTCATGACTTTGTGTTAATATTTTGCAGTCACGAAGACTCGACATTGTTAAACCAATAGCATTTAAAGGTTGTTGTGACACATTCGTCACAAACGATAATTAATAATTTAAAACAGTTATAATTGCAACGAATACGGATCTGTTTCATAAAAAAGTGACTAATCAGCGTTCATTGCAAGGCAAAGTCAAGGTAATAGTCAATTAAAGACCAAATAGTTTGAATTAATAATATGCATATAAATAAAAGCACAGAAAGCGATGGTTCCCGTGTACCGGGAATCGAACTTGGGCCTTTAGGGTGAAAGCCGGATATCCGAACCACTAGAAAATGCGCCGAACAATACTAAAAGATAACAGTTAATTTATGTTATTGAAAAAAAAAACTAAACAAATAGTTATTATACTTTATATCGCCAAACTGAAGTTACAAAACTCGTCTGTGGCATGAAAACTTTTTCTTTATTTGTTTCGAATAGTAAGGAAAGTATGGTTTTTTTATATCAAAAATAAAATATTTTATTTTTTGCCTTTCTTAAATAAATGTCATTGTAGACAAAACCACAAAGGAAAAATATTATTTATGTTAAAGAAATTAACACATTGCTAATATATCTTTTTTATAGTTCGTCAAGAACTACCATTTGTATGTATCTTTATTTGTAGTAAAACCTTTTATAAAGCCCGTATGATACTACATTATCCTGTCCAATTTTTATTTATTGACAATGAAACTAGAGCAGCTCAAATTAAGTGTCAAAAACAAGCTTGAGCTCTTTCTTCCGCGATGTAAAAATTGGCATTCCTACAATATATATCTGTCTAGCCCACGCACTACTTGTTTTCAGATTTTGGAACTGAACAAAACAATGAAGTATCATATGGGCTTAAAACTTTCGTTTATGCACAATTTACAGAGGTTATAATACATTAAATCTAGAAAACGATATTTATGCCATATTCTAATTACTAATTTTTGGCGTAATATAAAAGATTAGAAGGAACACTATAAGAATAAAGTCTATTTAAATTTGCAGAGAAAAAAATAGGTAATCAAACATGTTGGATAATAAATATACCGTTTAGTATTGACGTAACATGCAAAAACAATAGAGTTTAGCTACTACAGCTTTTTCGCACTTTCTCTGCATTAAATCATCTGAAGAACCAGTCCAAATAACATTTAAAATATTTCAACGATATTTATAAGAGTGGTCCAAAACAATCTAAAGTGAGAAAAATTTACCCACCATAATATGGGTTGGGCTCAGGGACAACACAAGACATAACAACTAACCATGCGTTTACATAGATCTATTCATACATTAGTTTTCAATTTCCTTTTGAGTTGACCTTTCGATAAGTTAACATCAAAGAAGGTACAGTTGTTAACAAAAGTTCTCATGTGATTTAAAGGAGCAGTAGCCATATAATTTGTTCTACTAAAAGATAAGTAATACTATGTTCACACTAAGGCCGAAAAGCCGCTTTTCGTACATAAATGGCTTTTCAGCTGAAAAGCTGCATGATATTAAGTTTTTCGCCATAGAAGAACTGTAAAATGAAAAGCTGCTAATTGTTTGCTTTTCAGCGAAAAACTCTGAAAAGCTAAAAAACAACCCTGATTTTAGTTGTTGAACAGACTATTTGTTAGGGTAAAGTCAAAATCTATTACGAAAACCCAAGTTTTCACTGATATTTGGCATTTTGTTTGTCTGCTGATATTTTTTATTTGGTCAAACTCCAATCGGACATTTTATTTGTTGTATTGGATAAAAAAAAGTACAAAGAATAAGTTAAATGGAGTGAGCTGCATGAGGCCATGAGGCAGAAAAGTATCGTGGTGCACGGATAAATATGCATATAGAAAACAATTTAATAATTAAATACAGGTATGAGAATAATGTATTCAGTATTTGATAATGTGGTTTAAAAGAATTTTATTTAATACAATAAAAAAATTTAAGCAAATCGGAATAATAACAAACATATTACTACAAGTTGAATGTCAAATGAAAAGTCCTTTTTTCAGTGTGAACACCTTTTTTTGAAAAGAGATTTTTCAGCTGAAAAGCGTCTTTTCGGCCTGTGTGTGAACATAGTATAAATTAAATTGTTAGAGTTTCTGCTGCTTCTACGGTTAGTGTTAAAATTTATAAGAGTTAGGAGTTCTGGTGAATCGAACACACCAGATATGAGTTGGTGTAAATAGACGATATCAGCATCTACACGACTTAAAGCGGTATCTTTTATCTTATAATCAAAAATTAAATTATTCCTTTTTCGCGAAAAGGTCATAGTTTGGCATTTATCTGGATTTAGAAACATTATTTTTAGAACACCAAACTTCAAAGGATTTCAAATCAGACTTCAAATCAATTTCAAATCTAAATTGTCTTTAGCATCTGTTGTTCTGTATTAAATTATTAATTTTATCAAATGCTTTACTAAAATCAGTTTAAATACAGTCGACCTGGTTACCTGAATAAAATGAATTAAAGCAAAAGTTTGTAAAATCGAGGAGATTAGACACAGTAACAAATCCATGCTGACGAGTTTTCACACGATCATACACAAGCCGCTCAAAAAGTTTTGGAATCGACGAGAGTTTTGCGATAAGCCTGTAATTGTTTAAATCGTTCTTACAACCTTTTTTATTAATAGGACTTATAAAAGATTTTTTCCAAAAAAGTGGAAAAATACTTCCACTAATTGATTTATTGAATAACATGGACAGAGGTTGGCTTAAAACGGAACCGCATCGTGTTAACACTGTGGCAGGAATTCCGTTAGGTCCATCAATAAAATCCTCATCGATCGATTCAATATACTTTAAAATATCCTCTGAAGTAAAGGATATAGGATCCAACGAAACCCTGGGTGTATAATTCATATATTCAAAGTACTATTCATCAGGATTAAAAGAGTCTGAACAAAATGAACTCTTTAAAGAGATTGGCAAATAGACCACAAATAACGACGGTAAATCCGTCAGAAGTCTTAAATGATGAAGGGAATCCATCAGATTTTTTGTTGGTGTTTATGAAACCCCAGATTTTCTTTGGATCAGACAATGTTCTCAGCTTAATACTTTCTTAAGAGTTTTGATATAAGGTAGCTGAGAAATTTTCAAAATCCAGAAACAAAGGCTTGTAGATTTCTAGGTCATTATTCAAGTCTAAGCTACAGACATATTTTTTCCATGCCCTATTCCCGTTGTTGCGAAGAATCTTTAACTCCTTTGTGTACCAGGGGTAAGCACAATTTCTCATAAATTTGAGGCTATACGGCACGGAGAGAGAAAACATAGCAAAGATTTCCATATAAAAAAATTAATTGAATCATCAAGAGTGTTATTATTAACATATTCTTAAATTACATGAAGCTTACTTTGAAGTAAATGATTCAACTTAAAAAAGTCAGCTTTTTTTAAAAATGAATGCATAAACTTAATTTATTGAGTTAGATTTTACTATATTATCCCTGTCTGACTTGTACAATATGCTCAATGGTGGATGGCATTCATCAACAGTAGTCAAAGCATGAGGGGCTCTCTCAACATTCACATTGTTACTGTCTGTCACCGTTGCCAGATTGGGCGATTTACACCCAATTGGGCGCTTTTTTTCTTGTTTTTGCGCTTAAATTTTTAGGAAATGGCCTGGCGATTTTTGTGAAAACCACGCTTTTTCATAAACTCATCTAATGTGCTCAAAATTTAAATTTTGATAATTTAGCTACATTCAGCTTAAATAAAATTTTAGCAAATATAAAAGAATTAATGACCTTACATTTTATTATCAGTTCCATGAAGAAATACATAAATTAAGTGATGATATTGTTAAGATAGACGTTAGACCGGTCGTTAAAAATAATTTTTGAAGTGCCGGGCAGATTCTGTTTCCTTTTGGTCTAAAACCGTTAAATTTAAAATTTGGGGCTGATCGGATAATATTTAGTGGCCGCGGCCATCAACCAAAAATTTAAATACATGAAATATATGGAAAAAATTTATATTTACCCAATATTCTTCAAATTAAGTGCACAAAAGAGAATATTTTATATATATCGTTTTGAAATATTTCTCTTGCTGTTGCAAAGCAAAACAAAAAAGTACCGTTGCGAATAGCTCAGTACACAAAATATATGTATTTTGAGTCTTTATTCTTTATTTTCATTCAGTCTTGATGCGTGTCAGATATTGTTTAAGGAAAAAGTGCAAATAATTATAAAAAAAAAAAACGGTAAAAGAATTAAAAGAATTTAATATTGTGTAAATTTGTGTATCGTGTGAATTTCAAAGAAGTAAGTTAGTTTACATGTTTTTCGTGTGAAAATATAAAAAAAATTTTAATACATAATTTGTTAGCACGACACTAATTGGAAATTTCATAATGGCGGATTTGCCAACAACATCTTCTTCAATTACTACTCTAAGTTCAGTGGATTCCAATATTATTCTTATTGGCCGAATATTACACCAAATATTGGGAGCTAAATTACCCTCAAATCGTCAAGTTTTGCAAGTATTCTATATAGTATTATAATATGCGAATCGCAAAATTTTATCCAAAGAGAGTGCAAAGTTATCTGTAAATATGGCATCGGTGTTTTGGCAACGGTGTTTTCCGACTCATAGCAAGTCTACACTCAACTCAGAAATAAGTTTAATCTCTTAATTATTGCTGTTTTCTTCCCTTGCCTTTTATATATTATGTTAATTAAGTAAATATAAATTTTTTCCATATATTTCATGTATTTAAATTTTTGGTTGATGGGCGCGGCCACTAAATATTATCCGATCAGCCCCAAATTTTAAATTTAATGGTTTTAGACCAAAAGGAAATAAAATCTGCCCGGCACTTCAAAATCAGACACTTTTTTGGAAAATAACGACCGGTCTAATAGACATACTATCAAAATGCCAGAATTTCATTGTAGTTTTAATCAAGGAAATGTTAAAACGATTACCTAGTCATTTAGAAATGTTTAAAAATGCTTTTATTTTATGTCCTGAAAGATGTTTAAATAATATAAGACCTTCTTTCCATGAACTTCCTCTTTATTATCTCTCTCTTGAAGAGCGACGTGCAGCAGAAATCGAATACGAATCTTTGTTGACATTTCCATGGAGCAATTTTTCCACAAACAATGTGCCATCTGAAAGTGAAGAATTTTGGGAATCAGCATACAAAATTAAGACACCAGTAGGGGGGGAAATGTTTGGCAATATTTGTAAGTTGGCATTCATCTTGCTCTCCTTGCCACATTCTAATGCATTTGTGGAACGTATTTTCACCGTCATGAATTTGACCAAAACTAAAATTCGTAGCAGAATGAAATAAGATATGCTAACTTCAATCATTCGAGTAAAATGCTTCATGAAGGCTCAAAACTGTTGTTGCAAGTCGCTGCAATATGATTTCAAAAATGAATAAATCAATGTATGAATTAAACAATACTTCGAGAATTGAAGAAACGGAGGAAGAGACTAATATGGCTGAAATATTTAATATAATGGTACTACGTAAAAGGTTTGTAAAAGGTTTTTATTTTTAAAGTTGCATATTGAAAAATTCTAAATAGTTATAGTCTCTAAAAAATGTTCTTTAACGATCAAAATTCTCGTATAAAATGAAGTAGCTTTTTTTATTATTTTTTACAGATCTCAATATTATTTCAATAAATATGAAAAAAATTACTTACTTACTTACTTAGTAGGCGCTACAACCGTATGTCGGTCTTGGCCTCATCTAAGAATTTGCGCCAGCCATTTCTGTCTTTCGCTTGCTGGCGCCAGTTGGAAATTCCAAGCTTCGTCAGGTTGTCCTCTACTTGGTCTTTCCAACGAAGATGCGGTCGGCCTCTCCTGCGTTGACCGCCGCTGGGTACCGAATCGAATGTTTTCTTCACTGGAGCATCGTCTTTCATGCGCTGAACATGACCAAGCCAGCGAAGTCGCTCGATTTTAATGCGACTATGTCGATGTCAGCCTGCTGAGCCCAAAGTAACACCTGTTGGCAAGAGTTATTCTTCGTTTGATCTCAATGCTGATGTCGTTGGTTTAATTTATGCTGGATCCCAGATAAACGAAGTCCTTCACAACCTCGAAGGAGGTATTGTCAACGGTAACGTGGGTTCCAAGACGCTGGGACTGTTTGTTTGTTGACACTAAGTATTTCGTCTTATCTGCATTCACTGCCAGACCCATTCGACTTGACTCTCTTTCTAATCTGGAAAATGGTGCACTGACTTCGCGCGTATTATGGCCAATGATATCGATGTCATCAGCATACGCAAGCAGCATAACACTCTTTTAGAATATTGTGCCACTACGTCTCAAATCAGCAGCTCGGATGATCTTTTCCATCATTAGGTTGAAAAAGTCGCACGATAAGGAATCACCTTGTCTGAAACCTCGTTTGGTAATAAATGGTGGGGAGAGGTCCTTCCCGATTATAACTGCGCTGCTGGTGTTGCTCAGTGTCATCCTGCAAAGTCGTATTAGTTTTGCAGAAATACCAAATTCAGACATGGTGGAGTACAGGTGCTTCCTTATTGGGCTGTCGAAGGCGACTTTGTAGTCGACAAAAAGATGGGTGTCGACTTGTTTTTCTTGAGTCTTCTCCAAGATTTGTCGTAGCGTGAAAATCTGGTCGATGGTGGACTTTCCAGGTCTGAAGCCACACTGATAAGGTCCGATCAGTTCGTTTACAATGGGCTTCAATCTTTCACATAAAACGCTCGACAGGACCTTATATGCTATATTAAGAAGGCTTATCCACAGTAATTGGCACAGATAGTGGGATCGCCTTTCTTGTGGATTGGGCAGAGCACACTGAGATTCCAGTCGTTCGGAATGCATTCTTCCGACCATATTCTGCATAGAAGCTCGTGAATGCATTTAAGTAGAGCTTCACCCCCGTTCTTAAACAGCTCAGCAGGTAAGCCATCAGCTCCCGCGGCTTTGTTTATGAATATTGATATTCCGGCAGGTGGCTTTATGAATATTGAGATGCTTGAATCTAGTGCTACTTACGACCATGTTTCGTGCTGCGGCGAAGTTAATCAGCCTCATTACATTATCGGAGGTATTGTCGTGGAGGCTGAACTTTCCGACTGTTGGACCAAAAATATTTTCCTTGCCCACCTTAGCGTTGAAGTCACCAAGCACGATTTTTCGTCGTGACGGGGGCAGCGCTCGTAAGCATTTTCAAGGCGCTCGTAGAAAATGTCTTTGATCTCATCGTCCTTGTCTTCTGTCGGAGCGTGCGCACATATTAGGCTTATATTGAAAAATCTAACCTTGATGCGGATTATGGCAAGTCGTTCGTTCACAGGTGTGAATCGCAGGACGTGGGGCCGTAGTCTCTTGCCAACTACAAATCCGCATCCAAACTCGTGCTTCTCCGCATGGCCGCTGTAGTATATATCACAGGGTGCATGCCGATACGTTATTATAATATGAATATAATTACTTTTGTATATCTAATACTATTAACAGATCTGAATATTATTTGAAAAAAAAAATTTTATTTTTTTTCTTTTTGAAATTGCGATTTTGGCGATTTTTTTTCATTGGGCGATTTTGTCCGATAATTTTTTTTAATCTCGCGCTTTTCTCAAAAAAGTTCTGGCAACACTGCTGTCTGTAGTTAAGACCAAGTCAAGAAATCTTTCACGACTATAATAAATACAACTCACTTGTTGTAAGTCAGAACACATATTATCAACAAATATAACTCTTGGTGTGTCTTCCGATTAGATGCACAAAAATATGTACCATAGTCAGAAGATTCCAAAATACAATATAGTGTCCAGGATTAAACGACTCTTAGAATGCATGGCGTATGCAAATAAACTATTAAAATACGTAAAACAATGAGATAAATTAGTACATAAGTTAATTAAAAAACAAAAATTTAAAAAAAAAACGAAAACGAATCAAACTTTTTTTACGACATGTAACAAAAAATTTTGCAATACGATCACATATTAGGTCTATCTTGTTTTTTTTTCAAGAAACATCCTTGTAGGGTAGTGCTGCCAGAAAAATTTTGAGCCTGTAGCTAAAATTGCTAGCAAAAGTAGCTTAAAAGAGCTAAATAATTTTGGTTTTGCTAAAAAAAGAAACTAGTTAAAAAAAACAACTGCTTTAGGTAATTTATTCCTTTTTCAAATATTTTTATTTAAATCTCACGAAAATAGTGAAAAACAACAAAAGAGATATACTTTTATGTACATAGGTTTATTTTGATCAGTTAAAATACACAAAACATTTTAAAAAACGGTTAGTGTCAATTAAATCAAAACATATTGTAATAAAGATAACAGAAAGTCTACACTTTTCTATAAATATAAATATATATATATAAATATATATATGGGCATTTCCACCGTAACTCTTGCGACATGCGTACGACTTAAAGCTTTGTTTTCTCGGAAGTTTATGTTATTAATGTAAAAAAATTTCTTGTGTACAAGACAAAGTAATGGTATGATCTACCAAAATTGTCGTTCCAGTAACTAATTAGGAATGGCAGTGGTAAATATGGGTTTAACTCACGCGACAAAAAAAGGAAGTGTGTTTTACAAGCATGTATAGATTGTAAAAAATCAGCGAATTTTCCCATATAATTTGTTTTGGTTTTTAAATAATGAAAAACTGTAAAGTTTCATAATAAACCCACTTTACCTATATGCTTTGCTTATTTAAATATATACTGAGTTTCCAAAAAATATTTGCCGTAACTCACGCGACATAACCCACGCTACAAAAGTTGCTTTAATTAAAATTGGGTGATTAAGTAATTAGGTAGTAAAGTAATTATGTAATTAAGTTATTAACAAACAAATTAAATATTTTGTCCTCTTTTTGCCCCATCCCATTTTCTATTATCTTTACCCAATGCCTTCCATTTTTACTAAAACAAATAGACTACGAAACATTTACTAAACATTTACGAAAAAGGAAACTACATCTGTGAAACAGTGCAGACGATTTGATCATCATGGTTAAAGAATTATTTAGAAATTTCTTAAAATAATAAAATTAAAAATTTTCTCTTAATAATATCATAAAATCTAAAGTTTTTTAAAGTTTTAAGTTTTTAGTCACGGTAGACTTTTTTCTGGAAAGGCCCATATAAAGGGTGTTTTTTTAGCTGCATGAAAACTTTAAATAATAATACACGAAAGAAATATTATTGGAATTTAGTTTTTATTAAATATTATAATAGATAATTTCATCGCATTTATTTTTTGATTTCCGGCAAATGTCCGCTGCGGCTACGAGCTACAAATTTCATTAGATCTATCCAATTGTTCACTACTTTTCCAATAAATCTTGCCGTATGGCGTCAATGGTGGCTTGAATATTGACTGCGAATGCTTCAAGAGTTGCTGGTTTATCCGCATAAGCTAATGATTTAACGTAGCCCCATAAAAGTTATCCAGAGGCGTTAAGTCGCACGAACAAGGGGCCAGTTAACAGGACCACTTCTGAAAATAAAATTGTCATCAAATTTATTTTGCAATAAATTCTTGGTTAAGCGCGATGTATGGTAAGTTGCGCCGTGTTGTTGGAACGAAATGTCGTCAATGTTTAGCTGATTAATTTTTGAAAATAAAAAATCAGTCAGCATGGCTCGATAGCGCTTGTCATTCACCACAACGGAAGTTCCTTCCTCATTTCGAAAGAAATAAGGACCGATGATGCCGCCAGCGTGTAAACCGCACCAAACAGTCAATTTTAATGGATGTACTTATGACTTGATAATGGCTTAAGGATTGTCTTCGCTCCATTTGTCTTTCTGGTGGCACAAAAAGTAATTTGTTTACTGTTTTTTTTTTTTTTTTTTTGAGGAACGGGAACCAAAATACTGTATATAACGAAGGCATGCACCATTCATTTTCGATCAGAAATGTTGGAAAAGGTGAAGTTTTCGATTTTTCTAAGCCATCGGATTTCCCAAAAAACATAAAAATGCACATTGGCTTTTTTGGTATGGAAAAAACCAAATCAAAATATCACATAAGTTTTAGCATCGAATTTTATGATTTTTTCTAAACCGAATTGGATTTTCTTTTTTTGACGGAATATTCTTTGCCCTAAAATGCATCAGATACAATTAAGGGCAGGTTCTCATGGAGATCGACCAAAAAACTCACCTTTTTTTTGATAGCTTATGATGTTGCCAAAGCGGTTTGGCCGATAACGATTTTATAAAAAAGTTATCGCATACGAAAGGAACCCATATTTTCAGAAACGCTCTCAAAAAATCGTTAACCAAATCTTAAAACCCGCTTTCTGAAAAATCGTATTTCACACGTAGGCCATTGTCCTTGGGTTGGACAATGGCCTCAAACCAGTTAAAATGGGTATGATGTTTTGGATTGTTTTTGAAATCAGGATTGTTTTTTGAGTACCTTAAATTGATAATCACTATAATTTAATTCGATGTTGCTTATTTATATGGAATTAAATATACTTAAATATGCGTTCGATATATATTAAATTTTTAAACTCCGCTGAAAAGCCAATTAATGTGCTTAGTGGAAATCCAGGAAGAATCTAGAATGTAAATCGTGCATGCGTATAGGCAAGCGCCTCGGAAGCGAATTTCATCTGGGGGTGGGGGTCAGTACAAATGGGGTGGGGAAGTACAAATGGTATTGCAAAAAAAGTTCACCAAAATTTCTTCAAAGAAACATGAAAGTGAATAAACAAATTTTTTATTTTAGTTTAAAATAAAAAAAAAATATAAAAATATATAAAAAATATTAAAATTTCAATATTAGAGATCATTCTTTAAAGGATCTTTCATATGGTAAATGAAAATATAAGAAATAATGGTTGCTTTAATAAAGCAAGACTAGGTATATCTTTACATGGTTTAAATGCAATAAGGTACAAAAAGTTATATCAATTTAAATTATTCCAAAATGTTTCTTTCTGTCCTTGCGAGAAACAAACTCTTTCACCACCTCCATCGAATTCAATTCTTCGGTTTTATCTTTGTGAATGTGTATAAGTGAGTCGTTTCTGTGTCATAGTTGCTCGAAGATACGTTTTAAGTCGTCTTAGTGCACTAAAAACGCTCAGATGAAGCTGCTGATGCAGGCACAGTCAAAAGCAAAGCAATAAGTTTTTCAACTTAATTTAATAGTTTTTTTACAGTATCTGAATTTTTTGCAAATTGGGATACAATGCCACTACAATTTGAAGGTGTTTGGCTAGGCAATTGCTTCAGCATTTTAAGTTGCACATGGAGGTTGCTCCCATCAAAGTCATCTGCATAAAGATCTAGTTTTGTTTTTAGATTTTGTTCAGAAGGCACTTTTCCGTTGAAGGCTTCGATAACACAATTACAATATTAAGCTACATACTCAAGGGTGCTTTGAAACTGAAGTGGTGGGCTTGCAGTAGAAACTCTACATTTTGTTCTATCTTTTTGCAACACAGAGAAAGAAAATGGTTATCCGCAAGCATGCTTATGAAGAAGAAAGAAAGAAAGAAGAGGAAAATATATAATACAAAAATATTATCGTTGTAAAAAAAACTGATATTTTGAATAACTTTTGAAGTTTTCTTTTTAAATTGTTTATCTTGCTAAAAAAGTGGGGGGGCAACTGTTCCCCTTGCCGCCCGCTTCCGACGCCAATGCGTATAGGTCAGGTCTATACGTATCTTTGGAAGATTCATACCTCCGAGCGAATCCAGAAAAAAAAAAACTGGCCTCCACGATATATCAGTTACTACTCAATAGATTGATTTGGATTTTTATTTTATTTTAAAGGAGCTAAAATTTTTTGGATCCTAAACCTAAATTCAGATAACATTTTTCGGTTGTTTTTAAAGCACTTTAAAAAGCGAAAAATTTGAAAAAAGTTACTAAAAATTCACATTTCCGCCATTTTTCTAATTTTCATTTATTTATTGATATAGGTTCATGCTCCAGTAAATATAATACAATTTGTAAATTTTTTTTTATGTCAGATGACATGTACAGCGATGAATGCCGTTTGTGTTACTTTTTTTACACTTTTTCAAATTACACTTTTAGGCAAAAAAATAAATATTTTCCTACACTTTAAGAATCAATAAATGCCAAAAAGTTAAGGTGTTCATTTACTTTCTTTTATGAAAAAAAAATCAAGAACATCACCGTATTTTTGGACCTCTAGATGAAAACTTGCCCTTAAAAACTCAAAACTGATTTATTTTCACTTTGGCGTTTTTGACATGAAGGGGACGATATGTGAAAATTTGTTCTAATTCAAACATACAGATTAATAATTTTTCTTAAATACACTTGAATGCAAAACTTCCTGGGGTCTTAAAATACACTGTACGGCACGAAAATCTGTATTTGATAATTCTTACGCTTTCCACTTAATTTTAGTATGAGAAATCTCGTGGTAACATCTGTTTTGCCACTTTACCGAATACTTTAGTGCCAAATTTTTATTTTTTATTACTCCAATTATGCACTCCTTTGCATGTTGATAACTCTTGAACCGTTAGAATTTTCATTTTGGTTTCGTCAACAAAGTTATTCCTATAACTCTAGACAAAAACTTTGCTGAACAAATATATATGATAACATCATTGAAAACTGTCTTTAAACCTTTAATAAGACACATATGTCTTGCCCGCTTTCAACCCTTTGAAGCAAATAATGCTACTCATACGCAATGTTGTTTGAATTTTTTTGTTTGACTTTAAGCAAGACTTTTTGTAAGACTGGAAGCGATTTTTTTTCATATTTATTTGTTAAGCAAAGCTGTTGGCTAGAATAATAGCTGAATTTTGCTGAAGAAACCAAAATGAAAATCCTTACGATTCAAGAGTTATCAAAATGCAAATGAGTGCATATTTGGAGTAATAAAAAAAATGTTTGCACTAAAGTCTTCGGTAAAGTGACAAAATGGATGTTACCATAAGATATCTCATATTAAAGTTAAGTGAAAAACGTTAAAATTATCAAATACAGATGAAAAAGGGGAACAAAAAGTGCACAGTGATTAGTGTCCGACCGAAACCGGAATTTTGGCCGCAACTGAAACCGAATATTTGGCCGAAACCGAAACCGAAACTGGTTATAAAAATGAAAATTTAAGTTTTTACAAATGATTGTTTTTATTAAAAGAAAACAAAAGTACTACTAGTACAAAACAAGTATTATTTGAATATTGAAGTTTATAATAATTAATTTAAGTATGTATACTATAATAATAAATGAGATAATTTTTTATTTTATTTTTTATTACACACTCAAAATAGTATGCACCTACAATGTACATTTTTTAGAACTTCAAAGCAAAGTATTTCTATTTTTCTTAAAGGTTTAGTATTATAAAATTAGAAATATGTATTTAGTTTTCTTTTCCTTTATTCCACCCACACAGGATTCGTTCGGAAGTTAAACTATCACTTTTTGGCTTAAATACCTATAAAACTTTAATGGTAATTGAAATAGAGATGATAATATCGAAAATGATAGAACTCATAAAATTAACCAAAATGTTTTGCGTTAACACGATAAATCAAATTATAGACGAATTCATAATTTTTGTTTTGTACAATGCGTTGTAAATAATTTTATTAAACCAAACTTATATATTTGAATTAAATGACTGATGCAAAAAAATTTTGGTATAATTCAAGAACAGCGAATATACTCTTTTTTAATATTTTTTTGTTGGATTATACGGATTTAAACATCCTTAATCCAAATTTCAGGCTGCTGGCAATGGCTTCGAAGTTATAGGCCTGCCTCCAAAGTTGCAAAATGGGCTACAAATCTTTCTGCTTTTTTTTATTGTTCCGCGTTATGGGTATCAAAAGAAAGTTAATGCGAGTACCTATTCAACGAGGTATCAAACATGAAAACTCATTCATAACTTTTTAAGATATTGGCCACAAAAACGAATTGGCTTTCAGTCCTTGAAAGGAATTTGAATGATCTGCTATTGAGCAATTGTGTTGTGCGTGTTAGTAAATGTGCGCAAAATCACAAATGCTAGTATACTGGACCTACGAGCCGATTCTGATTAGGTCATATTCTGAAGAAGCTTAGCATGGTTGCTTTTACTCTCTTTCCAGCAAGCATTGAGATTGTTTATCAACTTACACTCAAGTAAAACTCCAACCTTTCTCATATCTCCAACGTTAGATATTGATAGCATTTACAGTCAAGTATCATAGTCTTCTCAACAAAAGCGGTACCATGATTTTCCAATATATTCTCCACTTAATCTTAACTCATCACTAAGTGTTTTTTTTTTTCAAAGTGGAACATAAGTTCTCCGATGTTTTCTCAATTAGATATCAGGTGTGTTTTACAGTGTGATAACAAGTGTTATTCTCAAGTTGAGAACAAGTGACTTCTCAAGGTGATCTCTAATATAATTGTAGTCAGTTTTTTTTTATTTAAATTCATAAATAAATAAAAATCCATTATTTTAATTAAAACTCATATTTGAATTCATTTATAAAAAATAAAAAAACCTCAGACTCAGAACCCACTTCCTGATAAGAATTTTCATTTGTACTGGAGCCTTGATCCTGTATAGGAACTGGGGAGTCTACAACTGCGCTGCACTGCCCCCTGACTGAAAAAAGCTCCATTACCTGCATCACATCACTTTTAACTTTTTCCAATGCATTTCCAATTCTTTCTTTTACCTAAAATGATTTTTAATCTTCTGTTGGTTTATATTAAAAAAAAAAATTGGTTCATAAACATTGTTGCCAGATTGGAGTTTTTAAATGTGGAACAAAACCCAATTATTGCTATATAAAAATTAGCATTAGAAATTGAAATAGACGGAAGATTTTGAGTTGAGATTGAGAAAGAAAATTTCAGTGTTTATTGGGTTAGCTTTGCTATTGACGGTAAAGAGGTGATGACCGACAGAGGCACTTTTTGAATTAAAAAACATTCTGTCTCAGATAGGAGTTGAACCCGGACTACAGCGACCATGCTTTCTAACCCAAATACCACGCCCGCCATTTATACCAATTGCTCAAAACAAGTACATAGAAACTTCTTGTTTTAGCAGCAATTACCATTAAATAATCATGCAAATTTTCTCATTTTCCGAAGTTTTTCAGTGTGGTTTAGTTTCTTTGGTTCATCGGGTCTCCACTCACACAAAAAGACATTTTTGGTATGTCGATGTAATGTAAAAAACTTGCCTAAAAAAATGATTCTATGTATAAAAGCTGGTACGCTTAAACGTTAAGATCTTGCAAAAACTGTCCTCCCAAAATTATAATTAAAAATTCTTCAACAAATAAATTACAAACGAAATTTCGTTTAAAGCAATTTTCAGTGTCATTAACTACAACCGCCGCAACTTAAGGAAGTGTTCGTGCAACCTAGAGCAAGAGTGGCGCGCAATTTGAACGCGTTTTACTTCCCGGCACCGCATCACCGCGTTAAGAGGAAATAATTGCGACGCAACAAGAAATCAACTCATTTAGAATTAAAAGAAAAAAATCTAAACCTTAAAAATGCCAGAAAAAATCGTGGGTTAACAATTTTGCGCATACAAGTCATCAAACAAAAAAAAAAGAACTAGTTAAGATATGTTCATGCTGGAGGAATAAAACGGGGGAACTCACATGTCTCTGCACTCATACGTTGTAGTAGAAGAAGTAGCAACATTACAACATCAGCCTCCAGCCACCCGTTTAACCGAGTTCCTAGCGCCAGCAAAAAGCAGAAAATCATCCAGCAGAAAGACTAAAAAGCAGAAAAAGAACAAACAAAACAGAAAACCAGAAAAAAAATAAAAAAAATAAATCTTTCAACAAAACCGAAAAAAGGAGGAGAAAAGTAGTAGAATTTAAGCAGCAGAAGCAGCAAAATTCAGTTGATACGCTCGAGTGCATTGACATGCATCATTTGAATATACACGACAACGTCAGCCAGCCATTGGAAAAAGGCAACATGTAACAAACAAGTTTGATATTATTTTGATATATGAAGATTTGCGCAAACTTACTTTTTTTACGATCGGTCTAACAACCAAAGCTTGTTACGTTGCAAGTCGTGAATACATGTTGACAATCATGCTCATGTCAAGCAAAAAAAAAAAAAATTCAAAAATGTTAACAAGCTTGCGTACAAAAATCTGGTACTTTGGTACAAATGTTAGCACTTCCTTTTTCTCTGAATCTACAGATAAGTAAACGTGCAAATTCTAATAAATACTAATTATATCGATCCAAAAAATTGGGTAAGTGTTAAAAAATCATATTATAAAATAAATTAGTTTTGTTTAAATTTCTAAATTAATTTCATACTTGTAATGCTGAACGCAATATTTTCTTAATCATGTTAACCAAAAATAATCCAACTGTGGAGCTAAATTTTCTAACTTAACTTTCTAGATATGCGGTAATAAATGGCTAGTGAAGACAGTACACAAATAGTGTAAAACATTTTACACAAAAACCCATATAAATACGGCTATAATTCGATTAAAAACTTGCCAGTACAAGAATTTTTGTATAAAAGTTGCTCTCAGTGCTGTGCAGGATCCATGGTGTGGTTAAATTAAAACCACCTAGAGCAAATGAAATGAAGGTAAAATAAGAAATTTAAATAGCAGAAATAAAATTCTAAATAAAATTTGTCTAAAATAAACATCCAGAAAAAGTGCAAAGAAAATAGCGGCTCAATCGGGAAATTAAAAGCTCCAGCGTTTACACTTCCATCGTTTACACCTCCAACGTTTACACCTCCAACATTTACACCTCCAGCAAAACTCAATTAACAGTAATTAACGCACGAAGAAACAGAGCGACGCACGCTGCTATTATTTCGTGTGGTATACAAACCAAAATGCGTGAATACTAGAACGGCACCTTGAGAGTCTTCAAAAACTCAGCAAAAAGTGTTAAAAATTAATTAAGAATTTCAGAAAAGTAACTATAAAGTTTATACAAAAAAAAAAAAGAACAAGGAAAGAAATCGCGAAAAAAATATGTTGTAGTTAGTGTAAGATCCACGTAAAAGCATAAAAAGAAAAACAACAAAAAAGACAGTGATAAATAAAAATCTGCATGTAGTAAATCTCAGCAAGTTTACTTAGTCGGCATCAAAAAAATTTAAACTTAATTTGCTCATATAAAATATTTGAGTTAATATATAATAAAACATTTCATTTAACCTTTAAGTGATAATACAATTAGAAATCCTTAAACCATAGCTCAATAGCTCAGTGGATGCACCGATGGAGGCCTTCTTCGTTCATCATGAGACAAAGTGAGTGATCTTTTTTTTTACTTTTATTATTAAATTCATTAAAGCTTATTATTTGATTTTAAAGCATAAATATGCAAAATTATTATTTACTTAATAAATCTATCATATAAGACATAAAGAATATAGAAAAAAATATGTATGTACAATGTAAGCAACGGCGATCCGGTCAAAAAGATTAAGACGCAACAACAATAATGTTAGTGGTAAATTTAACACAGAGAGCGAGTAAATTTTATTTTTGGACATGAATTAAAAAGTGGAGACTTCTTATTTTTGTCTTTACACTCATTATAACTTAGCTATTCGCTCCCTTTGTTTATTTTTAGTACCTGTTAAAGTTTTGCTCTCGCTGCGTTAATATTGTTGTTGTTGTTATAAAAGATCGTAGTTTCATTGTTGTTACAAAAGCTAGAGCTATATGAAAATTAACTAAAAACAGATATAAATTCCTGCTACTACAAACGTAAGCGCAACATGTTCTTTTTTGTTTTTTGTATATGATGCTCATGTTATATACATAACAATGATACTAAATATTCTATGCCTATGTAGTTGCATAAAGTTAGTTAGGAACTTTATTGTGTGAATTTGAATTCACTTAAAATATTATTAAGATAAAATGAAGAAATTACTTGCTACTTAAAATTATAATGATAATGTAAATTTAGATACATGCGAAGAGTTTTCTTTGGATCTATGTAGAGATAAATATGTAAAAAAAAAAAAAAAAAAAAGTAATTGAATTGATTAAAATAATGGAATAAATAAAATTTTGTATTTCTCCGTAGAATGGTGTGAGTGACAGGGACATTAGTTAGATTTGGGGTCTCCGAAAATGAGAGGCACACAATGAGACCACTGGTAGGGCGGGTATAGAGTGCATTCGTATCTCAAATAACACCTAAGAGATACTCTATATATATGTCAAGATTGGTTATAGTGGTAGTGCTAGTGGCTAGAGGATTTTAGTTATTAGTTAATAATAGTAATTTTGATTGTGTTTTTTTTATGTTTCTATTACAAATACAGGGAGTCTAAAATAAAAATGTGATGTGGTATTTTGGCTAGTTGGGGCAGTTACTTACCCCCCCACGACTGAAAGCTAGATAAATTAATGGCTCTCGCCCAGACTGCTTCAGCGCCAGATATATTCTGCCAGTTTATTTTGGCTACTATTATTTTCAAAACCACACATTACATAAAATGGCGCCCAACGTGGGGCGGCTTGTTCTTTTGATGAGCCTGTTCCTAATCCATTTTTTTTTAAACTTCAAAAATTAATTTTACGAAAAGCTAGTTGAAACTGTGAGTCTATCGCCTGTCTAAAGTAATAAACTATTGGATCTTTTCTGGAAATTCGACTGGTTGACCAGATCGACCTGCTTTCGACCGATAAGTTTTCGAATGGTTATCTTACCAAAGACTCAACTATGCTTTAAAAATAAATATAAAAATAAAAAAATAAATTTTTGAGAAATATTTCGATCTTGTGCCATTAACTGGCTTGTAAGGCGTGTGATTTTTATCAGGATTCTCAGATTAATTGCAGCTGCGAATTTTCTGACCGATTTAAACGATACGCAATAATAACCTTAACTTTTAGGAAATACGGAATATCTTTTCGATATAAGATGTCTGTCCGAAAGTGTTTATTGTAAATATTAAAATATGCACAACAGTTTAACACTTGTGAAATTTTCCAAATCCATAGCCAGGTCTATTAAAGTTATCAATCTTGACATAATTTGTTTATTTTTTGTTCCTCGTTTTACCCTCATCAGATCTAGGGAGAAATCACAATTTATATCTTAAAATTTTCCTTTGGATCATCGCTCGTGCAAAATCATAAGTTTGATTTAAATTTTGTTTGAGTAAATTTTTTTTTAAGATGGCAGTAAGGCATAGTGCTGAAGATATACCAGCATTGGTCCCTTATGCGGAGTCGTCATGTACTATTTGCTTACAACTGTTAAGCAATGATGCCGAATGCTCGATTACCCGGTGTAATCACGTGTACCATAAAACATGCATAAATCATTGGTTGGTTGATTCGACGGAGTGCCCAATCTGTAGACGCTCTACTTTAGTTAACGAATTACAACCAATTGTTATTGATATTCCTACAAATACTAGTAATGTTTCAAATCAGAATTCATCGCGTGATCGTAATAGCTCTCGTGGTCGTGGTGCAATCCCGAAACGTTACAACACTCGAGGAGCTAGGCATAGAGTAGAAGAAGGGCCTGCACAGTGCTCTCAGACGAATCCTCACAACGATGATGTAAGCCAGAATGGTCAAAATTCACCATTACCATTCTTAGATTTGAATATTCCTCCATCAAATTCAGAACCCAGCCGTAGAAATGAGATTCCTAATCGGAACAGAAGTTCATTTCGCAATAATGCCAATGGGCGAAGACAAAGACATGTTGATGATAATGCTAACCCCATTACATTAAGCAGTAATGCTAATTCACAAATCTTTGATTATGACCGTATTAACAATTTAATTGAAAGTAATTTGCAGCGTTTGCTGAACAACTTGAGCTTGCAACCAAGCAGCAACAACCAAAATTTAGGCATAGGCAACCAACCTAATTCAATTCCTGGTGTGAATTCCAGCAGGAATCAGGCTCATAGAGAGAATCCCAATCAATTTCTTAACAGCAGTCACATGAATTTAACAGCTGATAAGATCACAGCCCTTATTAATAATTGGAATGTTAAATTCGATGGCTCCGCCAAGGGTCTGGGAGTAGAAGATTTTTTATATAGGATTCGTTCTCTAACAAATTCTAGTTTAGGTGGCAACTTTCAAACTGTGTGTGGAAACTTGCACATTTTACTTGTAGGCAAAGCCAGAGATTGGTACTGGCGCTACCATAAAACAGTTAGTCACAATGGAATTCATTGGGACACCTTTTGTGAAGCATTGCGTGAACAATATCGAGACATAAAAACAGACTTCGAGATTAGAGAAGAAATTCGTAGTCGAAAACAGAAATTGAACGAGTCATTTGAGATTTTTTTCGAGGCAATATTATCTATCGCAGATCGGTTATCAGAACCTATTTCTAGTAATGAGTTTATAGAAATTATTACAAGAAATCTTAGGCCTGAGATAAGGCACGAATTATTATACGTAAGAATCACGTCAATTGCTCAATTGCGTACGTTATGCCAAAGACGTGAAAATTTGATATCTGAAGAAAGTTTCAGACGAAGTAATCAAACTCGATTTGTACCGAGTAATCCTGCCCAACGAAGAAATGTGGCTGAAGTCGATCGCAATGGGTCAATCAATGATGCGATTGAATGCAATTTAGATGAAAATGGTGCAGCTTCGATTGCAGCCTTACAACATCAGACACCAAAATGCTGGAACTGCGACACTGATGGTCATTACTGGGATGATTGTATTAGTGAACGCAAGGTTTTCTGTTACGGTTGCGGTACCAAGAATATTTACAAGCCTCAATGCACAAAGTGCTTGGCTAAAAAGGCGGAAAACGCAAAAGCGGGTGCTTTCAAGACCATCCGAACAGCAACCCGCTAAAAATCCCAATAGCAAACCAGCTTAGTTCACCTAATTTAGTTACTTTTATCGAAAATAGTGAAATAAAAAAAAATAGTAATAATGAATCTGTTAATGTTAAAATATTAAAACGAGAAGTAGGCTCCGACGACAATTCAAAACCAGTGTTGTATCCTATTGTTCCATACCACCTACGATTAAAAAATTATAAAAATGCAAGAAGTAAGATTTTTGAAATTTTCTCAGACGTAAAGCTTAGACCTAAAAGGTCAACACTGCGGCTGCGAAGATTTTGGAAAGCTTTACGCCAAACGAAAAAACTAATTATTTCTACTGTATTCAATAATAGCGAAGATAATCGCTTCTACGCAAAAGTCACATTCTTAAATCGCAGCGAATATGGATTGTTAGATACTGGGGCGAATATCAGCTGTATTGGCTCGGACTTAGCTATGCAAGACTTTTCTAAGCTGAAAAATTTCTGTAAAACTAATTCCACAGTAAAAACGGCAGATGGCAATGCTCAAAATGTCATAGGCTTTGTAGAAGTAGATTTAGAGTACAAGAAAAAGTCACACAAATTAACTTTATTTATTATACCATCCTTATCGCAAAGATTGATCTTGGGAATAGATTTCTGGAAGAAATTTGAGTTAGCTCCTAACTTAATTTCGGCATTGGAGGCACCAAATGAAATTTTAGAAATTAAAAACTTTGAAGATTACTCCTATCTGCTCAGCTCTAAGCAAGGTAAGCGGTTAGAGGCGGTAAAAATGTTGTTTCCAGATTTTGAATCCCAAGGTTTGGGAAGAACAAATCTAATAAAACACGAGATTGACGTTGGGGAGGCCAAACCCATAAAACAGCGCTTTTACCCTGTTTCGCCAGCGGTAGAGAATTTAATTTTTAAAGAGATTGACCGAATGTTGCAACTAGGAGTGATAGAGCCGTCAACCAGCCCGTGGAGCTCGCCAATGAGACTGGTGGTGAAACCAAATAAGGTGCGGCTATGCTTAGACGCCAGAAGGGTCAACTATGTCACAAAAAAGGATGCTTACCCTTTGCCAAATATTGAAGGAATCCTTTCAAGATTACCAAAAGCTAATTTAATTTCTAAATTAGATTTAAAAGATGCCTTTTGGCAAATTGGCCTTTCAGAACAGTCTAAACATTTAACAGCATTCACTGTACCTGGGCGGCCTTTATACCAGTTCGTGGTGATGCCATTTGGCCTTTGCAATGCCGCGCAGACAATGTCCAGGCTCATGGATCAGATTATTCCGCCCGAACTTAGAAATTGCGTTTTTGGTTATCTCGATGACCTGTGTATTATTTCTGAAGATTTTGAAATGCATCTTACTGCTTTATCTCGTATTGCAGAACAGTTTCGGAAGGCAAATCTGACAATAAATATAGGGAAAAGTAGTTTTTGTGTAACTCAAGTCAAATATTTAGGGTATATTATTGGCAATGGAGGTATTGCTACTGACCCTGAGAAAATCAGCTCAATTTTGTCTTGGCCAGTGCCAAAGAACCTAAAACAAGTTCGTGGTTTTGTAGGTATTGCGGGATGGTATCGCCGATTTATTGAGAATTTTTCAGAAATTGTTTTCCCCATTACGGAGACACTATCGACTAAAAAGAAATTCGTATGGACGTCTGAGGCCCAAATGGCATTTGAGAAAATAAAAATTTTGCTAACTTCAGCACCAGTCCTTATGAATCCAGATTTTACAAAAAAGTTTTTTGTTCATTGTGATGCAAGCAATTTTGGTATTGGCGCAGTATTAGTGCAGCTTTCTGAAGACGGTGACGAAAAACCAATCGCATATATGTCGAAAAAATTAAATACTGCCCAAAGAAATTATAGCGTAACGGAGCGGGAGTGCCTTGCTGCAATTGAAGCCATCAAAAGGTTTCGCTGTTACCTCGAAATGCAAGAATTCGAAATAATTACGGACCACGCAAGTTTAGTGTGGCTTATGCGACAACCTGATCTTAGTGGACGATTGGCAAGATGGGCACTAAAGTTGCAATCGTACAAATTCACGATCAGCCATAGAAAAGGCAAAGAAAACGTAGTCCCTGATGCCCTATCTAGAATCCATTGCGATGAGATTTTTGCACTAGAAGACGTAGGCCCCGAAGTTGACTTGAACTCAAAACATTTTCAAGATAGTGATTATGAAAATCTTAAATCAAAGATCAAAGAAAACCAGGAAAAATACCCTGATGTGAGAATAGTGGACAATTTTATTTATTTCCGAACTGAACATTTCACTGGTGATGTTGAGCAAGAGCAGAACGCGTGGAAACTATGGATTCCTAAAAACCTTAGATTTCAGGTAATGTCCAGAGCACATGATTCAATAGTATCAGCGCATGGTGGGATAAGTAAAACATTAGATTTGATAAGGCGAAAATTGTATTGGCCAGGAATGGTTAGCGATGTTCGTACCTTTGTTACAAATTGCGAAGTTTGCAAAACGACAAAAGCACCAAATATATGCCTTCGACCTCCGATGGGAGCGCAAGCTCAATCGATTAGGCCTTTTCAACGTATTTTCGTTGACATTTTGGGTCCATACCCGCGGAGCAAAAATGGTTATATTGGTTTGCTTATTGTTTTGGACCATTTTACTAAGTTCCATTGGCTTTGCCCATTGAAAAAGTTTTGCTCGTCTATCATACAAAAATTTCTTGTAGAACACATTTTCCATGTGTATGGCGTACCAGAAGTCATTGTCAGCGACAATGGATCGCAATTTAAGGCTAATGATTTCAACGCACTTCTTACAAAGCTTGGAATAAATCATGTATATACAGCATTTTATTCACCGCAATCCAATGCTTCTGAACGCGTTAATCGGTCCCTTATTGCATCAATTCGTGCTTATATGAAAAATGATCACTGTGAGTGGGATAATAATTTGACATCTATTAGCTGTGCTCTCAGAAATTCCCTTCACCAAACGCTAAAATGTTCACCATATCACGCATTATTTGGATTCGATATGATCACTCATGGATCATCATACCAGCTATTGAAAAATTTGAGTATTCTTGACGAAGCTCAATGCAAGTTAAGTAAAGATGACCAATTGGCATTACTTCGAAAAGATATTAAGAAAAACATTAAAGAGGCATATGAGAAAAATGCTCAGCAATATAACTTGAGGTCAAGAATAGTTAGTTTTAAAATAGGTCAGGAAGTGTTTCGCCGAAATTTTGTGCAAAGTAATTTTCAGAAGCAAGTTAATGCAAAACTTAGCCCAGTTTTCTTGAAAGCTCGAGTGCGCGAGAGACTAGGAAACCACTACTATGTTTTAGAAGATTTACAGGGGAATTTAGTAGGTACTTATCACGGCAAGGATATACGTCAATAAAAGATATATTTTCCATCTAATACCATTCTGTAATTACAAGGTATTATGCGGTTTTGTAACAAACAAGTTTGATATTATTTTGATATATGAAGATTTGCGCAAACTTACTTTTTTTACGATCGGTCTAACAACCAAAGCTTGTTACGTTGCAAGTCGTGAATACATGTTGACAATCATGCTCATGTCAAGCAAAAAAAAAAAAAATTCAAAAATGTTAACAAGCTTGCGTACAAAAATCTGGTACTTTGGTACAAATGTTAGCACTTCCTTTTTCTCTGAATCTACAGATAAGTAAACGTGCAAATTCTAATAAATACTAATTATATCGATCCAAAAAATTGGGTAAGTGTTAAAAAATCATATTATAAAATAAATTAGTTTTGTTTAAATTTCTAAATTAATTTCATACTTGTAATGCTGAACGCAATATTTTCTTAATCATGTTAACCAAAAATAATCCAACTGTGGAGCTAAATTTTCTAACTTAACTTTCTAGATATGCGGTAATAAATGGCTAGTGAAGACAGTACACAAATAGTGTAAAACATTTTACACAAAAACCCATATAAATACGGCTATAATTCGATTAAAAACTTGCCAGTACAAGAATTTTTGTATAAAAGTTGCTCTCAGTGCTGTGCAGGATCCATGGTGTGGTTAAATTAAAACCACCTAGAGCAAATGAAATGAAGGTAAAATAAGAAATTTAAATAGCAGAAATAAAATTCTAAATAAAATTTGTCTAAAATAAACATCCAGAAAAAGTGCAAAGAAAATAGCGGCTCAATCGGGAAATTAAAAGCTCCAGCGTTTACACTTCCATCGTTTACACCTCCAACGTTTACACCTCCAACATTTACACCTCCAGCAAAACTCAATTAACAGTAATTAACGCACGAAGAAACAGAGCGACGCACGCTGCTATTATTTCGTGTGGTATACAAACCAAAATGCGTGAATACTAGAACGGCACCTTGAGAGTCTTCAAAAACTCAGCAAAAAGTGTTAAAAATTAATTAAGAATTTCAGAAAAGTAACTATAAAGTTTATACAAAAAAAAAAAAGAACAAGGAAAGAAATCGCGAAAAAAATATGTTGTAGTTAGTGTAAGATCCACGTAAAAGCATAAAAAGAAAAACAACAAAAAAGACAGTGATAAATAAAAATCTGCATGTAGTAAATCTCAGCAAGTTTACTTAGTCGGCATCAAAAAAATTTAAACTTAATTTGCTCATATAAAATATTTGAGTTAATATATAATAAAACATTTCATTTAACCTTTAAGTGATAATACAATTAGAAATCCTTAAACCATAGCTCAATAGCTCAGTGGATGCACCGATGGAGGCCTTCTTCGTTCATCATGAGACAAAGTGAGTGATCTTTTTTTTTACTTTTATTATTAAATTCATTAAAGCTTATTATTTGATTTTAAAGCATAAATATGCAAAATTATTATTTACTTAATAAATCTATCATATAAGACATAAAGAATATAGAAAAAAATATGTATGTACAATGTAAGCAACGGCGATCCGGTCAAAAAGATTAAGACGCAACAACAATAATGTTAGTGGTAAATTTAACACAGAGAGCGAGTAAATTTTATTTTTGGACATGAATTAAAAAGTGGAGACTTCTTATTTTTGTCTTTACACTCATTATAACTTAGCTATTCGCTCCCTTTGTTTATTTTTAGTACCTGTTAAAGTTTTGCTCTCGCTGCGTTAATATTGTTGTTGTTGTTATAAAAGATCGTAGTTTCATTGTTGTTACAAAAGCTAGAGCTATATGAAAATTAACTAAAAACAGATATAAATTCCTGCTACTACAAACGTAAGCGCAACATGTTCTTTTTTGTTTTTTGTATATGATGCTCATGTTATATACATAACAATGATACTAAATATTCTATGCCTATGTAGTTGCATAAAGTTAGTTAGGAACTTTATTGTGTGAATTTGAATTCACTTAAAATATTATTAAGATAAAATGAAGAAATTACTTGCTACTTAAAATTATAATGATAATGTAAATTTAGATACATGCGAAGAGTTTTCTTTGGATCTATGTAGAGATAAATATGTAAAAAAAAAAAAAAAAAAAAGTAATTGAATTGATTAAAATAATGGAATAAATAAAATTTTGTATTTCTCCGTAGAATGGTGTGAGTGACAGGGACATTAGTTAGATTTGGGGTCTCCGAAAATGAGAGGCACACAATGAGACCACTGGTAGGGCGGGTATAGAGTGCATTCGTATCTCAAATAACACCTAAGAGATACTCTATATATATGTCAAGATTGGTTATAGTGGTAGTGCTAGTGGCTAGAGGATTTTAGTTATTAGTTAATAATAGTAATTTTGATTGTGTTTTTTTTATGTTTCTATTACAAATACAGGGAGTCTAAAATAAAAATGTGATGTGGTATTTTGGCTAGTTGGGGCAGTTACTTACCCCCCCACGACTGAAAGCTAGATAAATTAATGGCTCCCGCCCAGACTGCTTCAGCGCCAGATATATTCTGCCAGTTTATTTTGGCTACTATTATTTTCAAAACCACACATTACAAACATGGGGCACAAGCTTGTGCATTTTAGGGGCCTCAAGGAGACAGTAACCGCTGTAATGTAGGCAGCAGAGCGTGCGATACACGATGATTTAGGGGCAACTATTGAAAATTAGTCGCAACATTGTGGGTGGAGTTGAAGAGTTTTTACGAAGGTTGGGGTTGGTAGAATGAGCTAATTTAAGGAAAAATATTGTAGTTATTTATTGCAATTTAAGTCTTGCAATTAATTCGAGGAAATTTGAGAAAGGATTTACTTTTTACTTATAGTTCTTTTGATGAAATCTCGTATCTTCAAGCACTGGTGAAATAATTAAGTACTAATGAAGAAAAAGTGTTGTTATGAAACTCTTTAAAGACAAAACATTGGGCGGAATGCATAGAAAGTGAGAATTTGCTCCGACTTTTTAAGCAAAATCAAGAGAGTTATAAATATTTACTTACTCACTTGTAATGCATTCCACCCATTGACTTGTATCGCATTGGAAGATCTGAAAGCGATTTCAGTGTCTTTTCCCAAAGTCTTGCGCGAATATTCTTGAATTTCTAACTCACCAACATTTCGACTCATTTAGTCGTGGATTATCAGAATTGTTACATTTGTACCAGGCATGCCAACTGGTGGGGAGTTCTCCGATTTGCGGGGAATTTCGTGTCGATCGGGGAATCGGGGAATGGGCTCAAATATGCAGAGTATCTAATAACTCATCTAATTTTTAAGGATTTTTGCGGGGAATTTAACATTTTATATAATATTTGCAGGGAATTTGATTTTATATTAAATTTTCTGATACAATGTTCTTCTAATAACATTAGAAAAATTTAATTAACATTAGTAAAAAAATCCTTGTTGCCACATTAATTTTTTAATAATACATTTTTGTTTAATTTTTAATGCATTTTCGATTATAACCTTGGAAGGTATTGCACAATTGAAAAAAATTTGACACTTCGATTTGCATGCATTTCAATAACATCATAAATGTGTGAAGTTGACTTATGAGAGGTTTTAGGCAAAAGCGGTTAAAATTAAGATATATTTTAGAAGAAGTTTTCTAAAAAAGTGTAATGTACATACAAAAAATTTCATTTGCATGTTAATTTAACATCATCACTATAAGCAAAAATTTTTAAAATTATATTGTTTAAATATAAGGATTGCGCTGAAGTAAGAGTGCTTAAAAATAAGTGAAAATCGGAACACGCCATAGCTCAGCTCCAAAGCGTCTGAAAAAAAAGATGAATTTAAAAACAGACCTTTGAATGAACATCTTTTACCAAAATGGAATAAAAACATTAAAAATACAGAAAATTATTAAGCGTGGAAAAAGTTGCAAAATTTATGATATTTTTTACCATATTGTTGCGTATAAAATACTTGACAAATTTTTCAAAGACTCTTATTTTGGTAAAATATGTGTAGAATTGCAATACCAATAGATTAAAAAAAAAATAAAATCGGTCAGATAGTTTGTTTGCAGCCTGTTTTGAAAAAGTATGTTTCGAGAAAAATGCGTTTAAAGTTACTCTGGTTAGTTAATTAATTGTGATCTACTATTTAAAATATAACAAAAATTTAATTGTGATCAAGTAAGATTTTTAGATTAAGTTAGCAACTAGAACAGATGGCAACCTTGGTAGAGTTGAAGGCTGTGATCTGTAAATGGCTTACTGCTTAAATATCGTATGATTAAGTAGCCGATTTGAACGTAAGGTTCTGAAGAATGTGTTCAAACATGTGTGAAATCAAATACAACTTTAACAGTGAGTTGATCAGAGCTTAATCACTCGAAGACTACTGAAGAGGAAATGTAGCAATTTTCGAAATAGACTGTCTAGTCAGCTAAGTGATCGACTCTATACAGAGTTGTTGTTGCCTTCTTAAAAATCTTACGTGATCTAAAGCTCACAATTTAATCATGTAATAGTTACTCTGGTTGTTTAAAGGTACTCTGGCGCACCGAGTCTTAAGAGCTAGAGAATCTGCATTATAAGCGGAATTGATTTAAAATTTTTTTGACATTTTTGTGATTAGTTGTACAACAATAATCAAATGAAAAAAAAATTTAAAAAAATTGTTTGTATAAAACCACCCTAAACATACTTTGAAATCGGGCCATCGACATATCGTAGCCTCAAAGTTTGAAGACGCGAGTCGAAAACACATTTTCCTTTTTAAAGTTATTTTTTTTAATATAATAGTGTGTTATTTTTTTTATCAAAATTAATTGTTTTCATAAAATTTATAAAACCCATACATTGAATTAAAAACCCATGTATTGAATTAAAAAGTCTATAAGTAAATTTATAAAATTTTTTTGAGGGGAATTTGATGAAAAATTGGGGAATTTTGAGAATCACTGCGGGGAAAATCATAAAATGAGTTGGCAACCCTGATCTGTACGCTTGGTCGACGATAATGACCTATTCCGAGCAACATTTTCTCATGCTTTTGATTTTGTTTTCACTTGGAAAGAAATTTATTTTGTGTATTCATCGAAAGCATTCACCAAGTTAAATAAATGCAAAATAGATTTAAGCGTTCTTGTTTGTGTATGTTGTAGTTGAATTCAATTAACTCTATTGAACCGTTTTAATGGCACATCCTCTTATCGAAGTTCTCGAGCGTTTTTGCTTAGGATGGGGCTTGCTTAAAAGTCATACCATGCTCTTGAGGAATCACGGTCTTAGCAATAAAATTATATTCTTTTTGATAGTGCCAATGTTGGTAAAGTTAGAAAATCCAATAAAGAAATAAAAACTAATATCAGGCTGATTTTTTCCAGCATCAAAATCCGATTTCCATACAAACAAAATCCTGCTTTGGATTTAGATTTTATGAAGTTGTAGTTTAAAACATCACAGCAAGGTGGCGTATTATGAAGTAAGTGATCGGAAAAAGCATTGTTGACATTCTCATGTTTGCATTCATCGCCATCTAGTTTTCTAATACTTTTCATGAGCAGAAAATCAAAATCCAAATCCAGATTTGGATGTTGAAAAATACGCAGCTATTATTTCCCAATGGCAATTTCAGAAACGATTTGGACTTCAGATCTTAGATTTATTTTAAATTTTGAGAGTCAATGAACAAATCTAGACAACGTTGAGATCCAAAAAAGACTTACAGAATGTTTTGTTGTTTTTTTATACTCTCTGACTCAAACCTAGACAACGACGAACTACAACACATACTTAAGACATTACCTAAAGAAAATTTGCAACAAAAAGGCTATAATTCCAAAAAAGTTAATGAAGTAAATGCATAAATAGATAGAAAAATATCACAATGACAGTTAGGCTGCAAACAGAGTGAACGCCGATGCGGACAGGCAGCAATGGCAGCAAATTGCTGGCAACAATGGCCGCATTCAGCGCAGACAACAGTTAGCAACTGTTGTTTAAAAATTCGATAAATGAGATTTGGGTGGAATTCGGCAGAATTTGGGAGCATTCAATAAAACTGATCAGGTAGCGGAGGTCATTTAATCGAGCGAAAAAATTCTATGCTACATGAACACAACTGTTGAGCTAACTGTCAGATGCTGCTACTGACGCTGTTAAATTAAAACACACAGAATTAACGCAGCAAATTTAAGTGAAAAACCTTTGCAATTGAATTAAATTTACATAAAAATGAAATATAATTGAATTAAATCCAATTTCTGACGTGTAGAGTAGTAACACATTCAGAGAAAAACATTGCTCACTAAGGTACCGCTACCATTACAGTTACCAACAGTTGTCTGCTTTGAATGCGACCAATATAATGCTAACTTCGCTCTGCAAAACAGCTGTTCGAAAATAATTTACATTTATGTGATGTTCAAAATAATTTTAAAAACAATATTCAAAACATGCATTGCCAACATACATATATTACCTGTACTGGACCGATTGAGCTGAAATTTGGGCAGTCGAATTATTTCAGGAACGAGATTACGAGGTTGAGGAAAAATGTTTGTCACACCCTCTTTTACCGCCCAAAAATCATTAAAAAATATACTTTTCAAACGGGGACCCTTTTTTTCGAAAATTCTTATATATGAACCGATTTGACTCAAATTAACACCATGTGATGTTTAAATTAAAATAGTCTTTGGAAAAATTTGGACCCGATATGTGGAGATATCTTCTTAATATGGGCATTTCCATGATCGCGCACTTTACGTTCGTACGCCTTTTTTGTTGTTAAAAATAAAAAAAGCAAAGAAAAATTTAAACTTTTTTTGTTCTGTTTTGATTTTTGGTTAGCACTCAAGTAGTACTATATTTAACGTAAAAAGTGGAAAGTATTGTTCAATATACATACATGTACAGTAGATCGTTCCATTTTCTGACTTTTTATACATATACAGTAGATCGCTGCTTTCTGATTCTACTCTTAAAAATGAATTTTGGTATATAATACTTTAATATTATCTAACGGTAAACAGTCGCGCAATTGGCTTAAAGGCTTTTTGGCTAAAAACTCATTTGGTCGAAGAAACAAGAAATTTCTTCTTCAGTATTTTGCATATAACTATGAAACTAACGAAACAATTTTTATCAATTTATACTTATTTAAAAGCTAATATAGAATTTTCCATCTTATGCTGCAAGAAAAATTGCATTTTGTTCAGTACATTTTTTTAAAAAACTCTGCAAAGTGAAATTTTTATTAAAATTTGATAAATTCAACTCTCATTAACCCGCGTTACACGAGCATTAGGAAGAAATTTTTGATTATGCAAATTTTGTACTTTGAGGAGTTTTACAGCAAAAATTTTGATGTCTATTTCGAAGATATATGATACGGTATTGTTACCAAAAAGCAAAACAGCTGCACAGTGAATTTTTTCGAAAAAATTTCAATTTTATTTTTATTAAACGTAGCTACATAAGTAGGAATAAAGGCAGTTATTTAAATTACCATTTCTGTGGTCACAAGGAATAATGACTAAAACCAAAGTATCGGAAAAAACGATATTTTTATTGCACTAAGTCCGACCATTTTCCCGAAACATAGGAACCGTTACAAAAAAAAATATGTGCAGACATAAATGATACTCTTTTATGTGTAAAAAGTTTTTACCTGCATCCTTCCAAAGATTGGCAATAAAGAAAATGGCGTATCGCTTTTTTACGATAGCTTGAGCTTAGTCATTCTTCCTTGTGACCACGGATTTTATGCTATTGATCTGATATTGATCATTCTTCGAAACAACAACAATCTAACAAAAGCACGAACCTAAATGCGCTTTTTTTTTAGTAGTGCAATTCACAATCTCGTGTATTTTGGAAATTTGTGCTTTTTTAAAAATGTTAAAAATTTCCTATCAATTGTGAACAGTATTTTTGATATAATTTGTTAAAGTTGTTGCAAAACATGAAATTCACAGCTTATTCATGAAAAGCAAAATTATTTTCCTCTGGAAATTTTGTTTAACTCAATTTCATGTCGAAAAAAATCTTTAAGTACAATTAATTGGTTTTTATTCGCTTATCTTCCATTTCTATTTTTTTTTTGCCTTTACTTTTTTTATAATCAGCAGTCAGTTTGCAATTTAGTATTGCAATGTATAGTAAATCTTAGCTATGGATTCTAGTATTGTATATATGCAATAGCGTAGTTAATGCATTCCTTTTTATTTTCTTAGTGTAGAGTAAATATAAATTTTACCATTTTGCAAATGATATGGTGCAAGACCATTTGCACTGGATTGTGAATAGCCCTAGTATGTTATCAGCACTACGATGCATTGTATTGTATTCTACTGTTAATTTTTTGTTGTTATACAGCTTTTCTGATATGAGTTGGCCTTTGAGACCTTCAGGTTTTCAATATTTTTTCTTGTAAGGAGTTTATTGAGATGCATCCTTCCTTGTGGAGTACGAATGAAAATTTTTTGGATATAAAAAAATTTTTAAAAATATTAAATGATTCAGAAGAAAGAGACATAAGGCTTCTAAATATGGTAAATAATACGTGGACAATGGATCCAAGACAGCAAAAGTGTGTTATCCAAGTAATTGAAAATTACAATAAAAATCATCCGGACAACAGAAAACGTACAGTATTTCGCAACTTAAACTAATGTCGTATATTTTTTTTTTTTAAGGTTATTTACATAATTACTTATGTAGTTACGTTTTATAAAAATAAAATTGAATCCACTGTGTAGATGTCATGCTTTTTTGAAAAAATACCGTATCATATATCTTCGAATTATACATCAAAATTTTTTCCGTAAAATTTTAATCAAAAACTTCTTCCTCATGCATTTTGTAACGCGGGGTAATGTGTGTTGAATTTATCAAAAATTCGAAAAAATTTTAATGAAAATTTCACTTTGCAGAGTTTTTTAAAAAAATGTAGTAAAAAAATGCAACGTTTTTTATAGCATAAGATGGTAAATTCTATTAACTTTTAAATTAGTATAAATCGATAAAAATTGTTTCATATTTTTTTTTTTTTTGTTTTATGCAAAATACTGAAGAAGAAATTTCTTGTTTTTTCGAAAAAATGAATTTTTAACTAAAAAGCCTTTAGCCGATTGCGCGACTATTTACCATTAGTCAATATTTAAGTGTTATATACCAAAATTTATGTTTTTAAGAGTAGCATCTACTAAACAATTAATTTGCACATTTCTCGACTCTTTTGTATGCTGTTTTAATGTCTGGTACTCTAATTTGATATTAGCTGTCAAAACATGACTGCTTTCGTATTTCTGCTTCTCCACATTTGTGTAGCAGAAAATAGCAACAAATAGAAAATTGATAAGGACTGGATTACTTATTCTCGCTTTCTTTAGCGAATTTTTTGGGTACAGGAACAGGAAATAGCAGAAAATAGCAAAAATTCGTACGAATGTTCAAGTACGGGAAACGAACTTCTTTTTAAAAAGCAAAATAACTGGCAGTTCTGAATATAAATTAATTTTTGAATTAAATTTAGAGTTTTATATTTTGAAAAACCTAATAAATCTGGTGCATTTTTTTAAGGAAAAATGCGTATTTTTTAACCTTTTTGGTGGGTTTTTAAATTGAAAAGTTTTCAAACAAACAAACAAACAAACACTGACCAGAGATAGTCGGCACTTCTTTCCATTTCAAACTCAACCGGAGTGAAAACTCTTTAATCTGCTCTGTAGAAATATACATTAACTGAATTCCATTAATGTGATCTCGAGCATATTCAAAGAAGATAAAGCATCATGTAAAACAATGTTTTTTTAATCTTGTTATCTGCCAAACTTTTCTTTTAGCAAACAGCTCCTACTATATCAATCTCACCTCTCTCATGAGAAGTTGCAAAGAAGTTCCATTCAATAATTGTTCAACCAAATCAGTGTTCGGACTTTACTGCAATTGCAGTAGATCTACTGCGCTTTTTAGCAAAATTTATGGTTTTTACTGCGTCACTGCGGTTTTTCTAAATCTACTGCGATTTATTAGCCACAAACCTTTTTATGGTTATTTTTGTGATATTTTAGAAATATTTAGGGAGAGTTGTCTAAAGTGGGACTCGAACTTCTCTCCGATATTTTCCACAGGCATCACCAATGTTTTGACATTGACAGTATAGCTTTTGAAGCGCCATAACTTTTCATATGGACTTGGAGAAACAAAATTAAGAAAAAATTTTTTGGCAGTGAATTTTGTCATTATTTTTTTTGGTTTAGCACGATTTCAAAGTGATTTCTGTTCAAATGCAGAAAAAAAATTTCTTTGAATAAGAAAAAGATTCATTATTTGGAGTTTTCATTTCAATTACTTTACGCTTTCTGTTGATTTTATTGAATGTGTGATATAGTCCCACGTTAGAAGACAACAATTTCTGGAGCCGATTTTAAGCCTTTTAGATTTTTGGAAAATATAATGAAACTTTCCAACAAAACTAAAACACTGTTATTAAGCAAAAAGATAGTCATTTTATTAGCCAATCCATTGATATATTTGGGTCTCGAAAATAATTTCATTGTGAAAAATTATGATGAAAAAACAAAACCGGTCCCACTTTAGACAACTCTTCCTTAAGCATTGATGTTGATTATGAAAAATGCAGTTTCAAGGGCCCATCTGTAATTACATCTGTATACTTGTGGTCTAAGCTTTAAAACAGAAGAAAGTATTTTGTCAGATGCAGATGTCATTGCAATAACAACAATTGTTTTAAAGTTCTACATAAGTTTTTGCCAATTTTTAAAGACCGTGATTGAATTTGTCTACGGCAAATATATTTTGAATCAGTAAGAAATATGTTTTTGCAACATGCAAATATAAAGTATATAGTTAAGTGTATATTATGTTATTAGTATAAAATGTTCATACATTAGTAGTAAATGTACGTACATGGAAATAAAGTTTTCTGAATTTGCATTTATTAACACGAAGCTTCGAAATAAGTTACATTTTAGAACCACTAACAGCATTATGCTTTCCAAAGAACTTTGCGAATAAAAAATAAGCCTCATTATGTGTAGTTGAAAAAGAAACGATTTTTGGGTTAAACTTTTATTTTAAATAATTTATTTAAACTTTATCTATATATATAAAAATGGATGCATGTATGCTTGTATGTTGGTATGTGGCTATTAGGGAAGTCAATCCCGGGATCCCGGATGATTTAATCCTCTTTGAATCCCGAGATTGTCTTTCAGGATCCCGGGATTTTTAAAAAAAAATTCTATTACAAATATTCATGTAAATGCAAACATTTCATTTTAAGTTGATATGAATATAGAATAAGAAAAACCTTTTATTGGGGCTGAAAAAGATAGTTAGGACGATGAGTGTGAAACACAGGTGCAAATACTTTCCAAAGTTTTAGAAAAATTGCAACATCGGGAAGTAAGCTATGTATTTCAAAATTGTGAGATATTCTGACTTAGGAAATAATTGTTTATTCGTGATCGAAACTTACAAATTGCTTACTATTATCGTACAACTATTTCTACAACTAGCAGAGAATCAGAACGGTGCTTCTCATTAGCGGGTTATATTTGTAATAATATCCGAACAAAACTTTCCAATGAAAAATAAAATACGTTGATCAGCTTAATAATTACTTCAAAAATAATTAAAACAAAAAATTTAATTTTGAAAAGCCTTTCCAAAATTAATATGCCTTAAACACAAAAAATCATGAAGACGGTGTACAAAAAAAATGTAACATTTATATAGTAATACCTTAAACTGTTATGTATCTTATTTTTTTATATATTTTGTTCTTTAACCCTTTCAATGGCTAGGGTAAGCTAAGAACAAAATAATTTTTTTTGAGGTTATATTCTTATCATTAAGGTCTTTAAAAGATGAACAAACATACCTTTGAATTTAACCTGCGCTACTTACGTTTTGCAAACTTGTACAAAGAAAAAATTATTTTGCTTTTGGACGGCACAAAGTCTTTTTTTAATCCCTTAAAGGTTTTCCAACCCTTTAGATCTTTGTTTCTTAAACCCTCTTAATATTCTTATCATTAAAGCCAAAAAAGATAAAAAAAACATAAATTAGATTTTTGTCCAGTTAATTTTTTCTTATAAAATAGGTCACAAAAATTTTTTTTTTGCTTTACTTCGGCACAAAACCGAAAATTTAACTGACTTTTATGTCAAATATCTCTCTAAATTTATTGTTATCATGTTGGTTCTTTTTTTTTATAGAACCAAAGAATTTGATTTAAACAAAAGCTTTGCAAAATAAGTACATATAAAAATGACTTTCTGATATGTCCAATACATTGGGCAAATCCACTGAAAGGGTTATATTAATACTATTCGCTAGTCATTAATATAATTAAAGTTTTGTGTGTTTATTAACAATAAGGGTATTCTTAATTGTGTGTTATGAGTTGACAATTATGAGCACCCTTTAAACAGAATTTGTGGTTGGGAACCTCCCACTATAGCTTTTTGTTACTATGCAAATAAATTAACTATCCAATTTTATATATTTTATTAATATATGGCAAAAAAAGTTTAACTTGCATTTTGAGCTTCTTCCATTTTTGTAATTAGAAAAGAACTGGCAACCGATCAGGTTCTTATGGAACCTTAAAAACTACGTTCGTTAAACATATCATTGGGCTACTTAAAATGACCACACTTTTGGTTTGTAGAGATTTCATGTAGAACAAAACAAAAATATATAAACCACTCGGTAAAGTGTGGTATCAATACCACGCAATACAATAACGCAATTGTGAATACCCTTAATGTGTTTTGTTTTGTTTTTGTTACCTTATAAATGAATTAATTTACATTATTTAGTCTTAAGTAATACATAATAAAAAATTGTTTGAAAAACGTTTTAAATTATTTAATTCTTAAAACTTTCAATCCCGAACTAATCCCGGTATCCTGGTATTCAGATTTTCAATTCCGATAATCCCGAGATCGAGAAAAGCTTCCGGGATTGGACTCCCTAGTGGCTATATCACGTATAGACTCCAAAACCGCTGAACCGATCTTTATGAAATTTTCAGGGAAACTGAAGACACATCTTGAGAGTGTTCCTTGATTTGGTAACGATTAGATAAGGGGGCGTGGTACCTCCCATAAGATTTAGTAATTTTGTTCAGATGGTTATTGCCGGTAACTGTTAACTGTACAAAAAATGGGCAATATATATACGCCCACTTTTTCGAAATCAGGCAATTCCGGAGTTCTACACATTTTTATAGTGAAACTTGCTGTGTAGGTATTCCAAGAGGCGGTCACTATGTATAAATGTTTTCATGACCCCTTTTCCCGCCCACAAATCGATGTATATATATATATATAAAAGCAAAACGATTTGTGTCTGTGTGTGTGATGCCTATAGACTCCAAAACTACTGGACCGATTGACCTGAAATTTGGCAGTCGATTTGTTTCAGGTACGAGATGTTTGAGAAAAAAGTTGCCGCACCCCTTTTTACCGCCCCCAAATCAATAAAAATGCTATATTTCAGTTGGTTTGGGTCATATAAGGGTCATATAAGGCTAAAACTCATTAATTTAGTTTGTACGGTTACTGTCGACAAGTGTATTAAAAATTAGTTTCCACGCCCTTTTTTCTGCCCACAAATCAGTGAAAATGCTATATTTCAAGCATTTTTGGCCATGTAAGACTAACATTTGATACTTAAGTTTGTATAGTTACTTTCGGCAACTTTCGGCATCAAAAAAGAGCGTTATCGCTATATAGCCACACCCATTTTTTGAGAAATCATTGAAATTGGCTACTGGGTCGATTGAGCTAAAATTTTGGCTTAGTTTATATGGTTACTGTCAGCAACTGTACTAAAAATTGGTTTCCACGCCCCCCTTTTACCGCCCACAAGCCAATGAAAATGTTTTTTGGCAACGGTTTGGGTCGTATTAGACTAAAGTTTAGTAATTTAGTTCATATGGTTACTCTCGGCAAGTGAGAGTCTGTCTCAATAAAAATAGGCCTGTCCCACTTTAGTTACTCTCACTTTTTGGGGAGTCAGCGTCGAGTCAAGCAAAGTGCACCAGGCTTAAGCTAAATTGAGCTGAAATTTGGGCAGTCGATTTGTTTCGATAGCGAGATGGTACCGCTTAGAAAACAACTAAAATGCTATATCTCGCACGGTCTTAATCGTATTAGACTAAAATTTGGTTATTTAGTGCATATGGTTACTTTCGGTAGCTATAGTGAAAATGGTGAATACATTAAGCATTTCTAGACATTTTTGTATATGGCAGTAAGGCGGTCTGTTTCACAACAACGTCTGCCGGGGAATACTAGTAATTTATAATATTCAATAAGTTCCTATTTATTTTTAATACAATGAGGAAAATACTTTTAAACTATTTTTAAAAAAGTTTTCTTAATAATTTTTGTTGTGTTTGAATGCAAAGTCATATATTTAAACTTGATACAGTCGAACTTTCCCATAGTGAACTCCTATACAATGAAGTTTTACCTACTATGAATTGATATAAAAAACACAGCTTCCACACAGTGAATCTTTCTCTGCAATGAACAAATTTTGCAGCTGCAAATTAAACTCTCATACGTTTTTTACCCCGGAACTATCATGACATGGCTTCTTCTAGACATACCAAACTGGAGTTTATCATACAAATACCCAGGTGTTTTATCATAGATTAACCTATGTAGGTATATGCAGTTTCTCGCCTTAAGATAATCAACTATGCTACAACCAAGTATTGCATTTCGGAAACTGGAAAGACGATCATATTTTAGAAGACCATAAACATACCGCGTAGCATAATTAAACGCAATCTGAAGTTTTAGTTGGGACGAAGAATCCAGTTTACTATACACTATTTCAGAAAAAGTTATAACAGGCAAGATAAGTTGAATTACCAACTTACGCCTAATCTCAATTGGAGTTACACTGGCTGACAATCATAAGTTACGCAAAACATAATACACTTTACTTACTACACTATTTACGTGGTCAACACATGACAAGGAAGAATTTAAATGGAAGCCAAGATTCACAACTTTAGACACAACAATGAGCTTATTGGCTCCGATAAACAAATCAGGAACAACATTTAAACAAGACTTAACCTTACAGACAGGAAGAACATATGATTTGGAAGAATTAAGTATAAGATCGTTTTTTGTAGCCCATTCATTTACATTATTAAGGTCTTCATTCAACCTGCAACCAAGGTCATCGATAAGGCCAGTTCTACGAGAAAGATATAACTGAATATCATCAGTGTATGCATGAATAGCAGCATGATTACAAACGGAAAAAATATCATTTAAAAACATGGAAAACAGAAGTGGGCCAAGTATAGAACCCTGAGGAACACCGCTTAAAACTGGTTTGTACCCCGACGATAATTGGCCAATTTGAACTTTTTGACACCTATTGCACAAGTAGCTGGACATTAAATTAACGGCACTCTCACAGAAACCAAACAATGACTTAAGTTTATGACACAAAATTTGATGATTTACCTTATCAAACGCTTTCGAAAAATCTAACAAGCACAAAAGCGTCATAGACCCATCATAATATTGTGGCCGTTTATACAATTATTTTTTTACATGAAAATTACGTTTCTATTATTAACTTTTTACATAAATAAAAAATTTGGTAAATTATTTTTCATATTGGTCAATTTTTTTAGGAATTTTGGTAGAAATTTTTTTTTCTGTGTGGCAGCCCTGCTGAGCATGAAAAGAAAAGATAAGAGAAGAGAGCAACATGGAAGTTACTGAAACTCTCGCAACACAACAGCGTGGCATCTGGGATTATTTCTTAAAAAACTTAAAACTTTAATTAAATATACTTATTATTAAAATTTCGAAAGGAAAATACCTTGAATAAAACTGTAGCATAAATATGATATTTTAAAATTTTTTTCATAAAAATCGGCTTAGTACTTTTGGTAACATTAAATTGCACTTAAATTTTATATAATAGTATAGATATAGATAGATATAGATGTAGAAATATAGGGTGACTTTTTGTTTTTGGTTTTTTCAATGCAAATTTTTTGACATCTCACGCGTGATGCATAATATGTAGTAAAGCCAAAAAGGCTCAGTAAGGTTTGCCATTTCACCATAAATAGACTAACAAACGAACAGCGCTTGCATATAATTGAATTTTATCATCAAAATTCGTGCTCTGAGGGAAATGTGTTTCGCAAATTACGTCCGTTTTATGGTCGTCATAATCGACCCACCGAATAGGCTATTCAAGCTATTGTGACCAAATTTCGCAGCATCCACCAACCCGTATGCGGAACGTGTGTACAGAGGAGAATATTGCTGCTGTATCGGCCAGGGTCAATGAAGACTGCGATATGTCAATTCGTCGGCGTTGTCAACAATTGGAGTTGTGTTATTCGCCCACTTGGAAGATATTATGTAAGGACCTCGGTATGAAACCATACAAAATACAGCTGGTGCAAGAACTGAAGCCAGTGACTTACTAAACGTCGTTTGTCTAGCGAAGGGGCCTTAGAAAAGTTGGATGAAAATCCACTTTTCTATCGAAAAATTGTCTTCAGCGACGACGCTCATTTTTGACTCAATAGGTACGTCAACAAACAAAATTGCCGAATTTGGTCTGAAGAGCAGCCAGAAGCAGACCAAGAGCTGTCATTGCACTGTTTGGTGCTGTTTGTGGACCAGAGGCATCGTTGGACCGTACTTTTTCAAAAATAATGAAAATCGCAAAGTTACAGTCAATGGAGCAAGGTACCGTGCGCTGATTACCAATTTTCTTTTGGCAAAAATGGAAGAATTGGACTTGGTTGAGATGTGGTTTCAACAAGACAGTGACACATGTCACACAGATTGCGACACCATGGACTGTTTGTGAGGCAAGTTTGGTGAGCAATTATTCTCACCTTTTGAAGAAAATCATGCGATTTAACCCCACTGGACTATTTTTTGTGGAGCTACGTGAAGGTTAAGTGCTTTGTATCGTTTTCATCTTTCTATAACACACTTGGTCCAATAAAATAAATCTGATTCGAATTTAAGCATCTTCAAAAATACCATTTCAATTGCCAAGTAAATGAAAAAGTTATCAAAAACTTTCTTTTATTCCCACGCCTTCCTCCGAATAAACTAAAAAGCGGAACATGCAGCAAATGCTGCATGATGTACATCAAACTTTAGACACCAAAGTGTCTTTTGAGCTAACGCATATCTTTGCTGACTGCAACAAAAACCTACAACAATTGCTAAAGCAAAGTTTGTCTCCATTCTGCTCAAAAACACACACATACATTCCTAGATACACATACCACACATCTTAAATCTTTCTAGCCAACTCTTGTAGACTTCAGTTGCAGGCAGCCCGGCAGAGACCCTTACTGCAAAGGATGATTTAGGCAGCAACATAACACAACAACATCAACACAGTAAATATTTGAAACTTTGTTTTAAGGCAAAATCTGCAGACTGCGTCGCAGCATGTAAAAGTTAATTTTTGGCTCAAGGATACAACAACAACAAGATAAACAAAAGCAAAAAGTAGATATTAAGTGAGTGGCTGCAGAAGAATTTTAGGTTCAAGAAAGATACAAACTATGCTGCGATGCGAAAGATACATAAATGCTCTGCTTCATAACACAGTGTGGAGTTCGTGGGTTTGAAGATAGGGGAGGGGGTAATATATATAATAAGCTATCCATCGTTTATCAAGAGACTCCACTTAATTGCATAGAAATGGTTTGTGGTATCTGCAGATTTTTAAGACCACAAGCCAACCAGCAGGGAGGAGTAATTAAATATTTCAACTTCCAGATACCGTATGTTTATAAAAAAAATATGACGTAATTTGTTGCAAAATGTTTCCAGAAGATCAAAAAAGCATCACAATAAAACGCGGTTGTTTTATTTTGTCTAAACTTTAAACTATTTCATTCAGAAATCTTGCGAAATTTAAAATTCTTACGAAAACATGGTCATAAAACTTCAACAGTAATAAAATTAAATAAAAACGTTTTTATGTATATAAGTTTTTTATATGATATCCCAAGTTTTTATTGTTTATTCTTTCATCAAAACCAAAGAGAAAAGAAATGAACAACTCGAATCTTATGGTTTTTATACATGAGTTAATTGTACTAACTTTTTGAGTATGTTTAGATATTTACTAAAATTAAAGGTAATCATGATTCTAAGCAAAATAATTTTTTACGTTCGTTAACAAGTATCACTGTCATGCTGAAGTCGATAATTTGACATTTTATAAAAAGAGTTCCTTGATCCTAGAGTAATTAGTTTAAAAGTTGAATGCTATTTATCAATTTAATATCCAAATGTTTATGTTTTTGGCGTCATTATAAAGAGAATAGAAGAAATAACAAAATTGATTATAAAAACATATTTGATTTATAACGCGAAATTTTGAGAAAATTGCTCTCAAATTTGAAATTAAGTAATTTCAACGAATCGATTTCATATTTACATAAGCACAGCTCGAGAATAGGGTAGGTCGAGTGGGTTCGTTGGTACACCGGTCAATTCATTGCCTTTAAAACGGGCTCTTAATCTAAGTTTTCTGTAAGTTACTTTTTCTGATAAAAACAATAATGTGTAATCAAAGTTATGAAATACTAACTAGCCCTGTAGCTCCTAAGGGTGTGAAAATAGACCTCCGATACGATTTTTTACTTAACTCGACATCTCTGTAAATATTTGAACTCTATTGCGGGGCACATTTTGCGGAATATATAAATCATAATATGTAACAAAAATATAAGTATATAAAAGAAATAATACAAATAAGTAAGTAATATATGTATAATAAAAAAAACAGAATATTTAAACTGTTGGGTTACACTCTAATATTTTTGTAGAAAACTGTTCAGGCTTTAAATCTGTATTCACAGCGTTTTTACTTCAAGGCAACTTTTCCAATGAATTTGCAACCAAGAAACTTATAAAAGTAAAAACCAAAGACTACACGTATTTATTAAGATAGAATGAAAATTAGCAATAATTGAAGGAACACGTGGATACAATCAATTTAAATGTAGCGAGGGTGGGGGCTCAAAGAATACAGAATTTTTATACAAAAATTAGTTTTATTAATAGATATAGTCAATGATATGAAAAAATATATTTTATAGTCACAATTTTTAATTGAAAAGAGATATTATTTTTGAGTACTTTTTCACAGACATTATTTTTGAGACTTGAGTTTCTTGTAAAAAGATATTAAACAACATTTTGTAAAAAATAAATAGTTAAATTATTTTTGGGCAAAACTGAAAAAACTTTTGCAAATGAATCTTATGTTATAATAAAGGTAGAGAGTAATGCAAGTTCTACTTGTTTATTTTTAAAAAACAGGAACCATTTTTAAGGCAGACCACCTGGCCCGGTCTAGAATTTTTATGAAATCTATGTGTTTTATATTTCAAAAGTATAGTCTTTTAAGAATATACTTTTAAACTTTTGTAAGGATACTGATGCTATTTTCGCTTCTACAGCCGTTTTAGTGGGTATCGAACCACAGTGTTTAGTCTACACTCACTCTTTTTACATTCACTCATTTATCTTAAAACTATTTTTTTAAGCAATTTGTTGCAGAAAAAAACAAAAACTATTCAGCCAAATCATCTGAAATTTTAATATGTTATTCACAACAGCAGTGGTAATCGCTGGAACTAGAATCAAAGTTTTAAAAAAGCCTGTTTTAAGAACTTAAACTTCAAAATCGCGTCATTCTTTCAATTTTCAATATTTTTTTTCTTTCTCCTGGCCAAACTGCACTCATAGTAGATTAATAATATTCTCGATTGTTATTTTTGCTTTCTTTGAAAGGGTCTCATTAAGCTCCAGCTAGAACATAAAAATAAATTTTTTTAATTAAAAGAATAATTTTTTTTTATGTGAAATGTTAGTTATAATTAGTTTAAACACCGTTGTTCATTAAACTTTTTCAAAAAAATTTAAAAATACCTCAAATTTTCGTGCGCTAGTCCACCATACAATGAAATTTTTCGATTTTAGGATGACATTTGCATTATCTCAGAAACCATTAGGATTGGGCATTTTAGTTCACTAAAAAGATCTCTCTTTTAGTTGAGTTTAATGAACAAGTTCATTCATATAGTTCTTTTAGTTCATTTAGTTCGTTTGCTCTTTTAGTTCGTATCGTGCACTCGTTCATATTGTTAGTTCGTTAAGTCTTATAGTCGTTAAGTCGGTTGGTGTTTTAGATCGTTAGGCGTGTTAGCTCGTTATATGCTTTAGTTCAATAGGTCTTTTAGTTCGTTTTGTTTAGTCGTTCATGATCTGCTCTATAAAATGAAACGAACTATATGAACGAATCAATCATTAACAATGGACATAGAAGAAACTTACATAAAAATATTACATACCACACAGTATTTGTCCAAAAAAGTTTTTTACCATTCATTCAGTATCTGAACGGACTCAAAGCATTGTTAAATAAATTTTTTTCTTGTTCATTTCAATCTGACTCGCTGCAAAATCGATTGTACTTAAAGAACGAGAATCAACGAACTAGTTCACATAGTTCATGAGTACGAATAGTTTAATTGAATTAGTTCGTTCGTGAACTATCCAAGCCTAGAAAACATAATAGGTATGGTCATGAAATTTTGTAAAATAACTTTTAGCCCAAAATAAGTAATAATACAAAAATTAGAGTTCTAAGTCAACTGCAACGTCTACTTCCAATACGAACTAGTTTTTTTTCAATAAGAAAAAACCGCACAAAATTGCTTTTTTGTGTTTTTAAAGAGTAAATTAAGTTTATTTGACTACATTTAAACATCATGCAAAAAATTATTTAAGTCGGCTTACTTTTAGATATATCTCCCGTACAACTAGATTACCAAATTAACGAAGTTTAAAAAAAAATTTTAGTAAAGAGTTGTTAAAAAAAATTAGGTCACAACTTGTTTTAAGTTATGAGTTTAATTTTATTTTTCTTTAAATTTAAGAGCAGCTACAAATATTCCTGAAAATCAGTGCGTTTTAAGAAAAATAGATTTTTAAGAATTTTTTAAATGAATAATTTTGTCTTATACGCAAGTAAGCGCAGAATTTTTTGCAGAAATATAAGTTCAAAGTACTATATTTAATGATAGCTATACCTTTAGAGCAGTGACCCCACATTTTTTATCTTTACTGTTCTTTCAGTTGTGTGCTAGTGCGAGCACATATTAGAGCGACAGAGACTTCTTCAAGTATTTATGAGCACACTTCTACAATTTTTCTATTTTTTTTTTTTAGTAAATATTTTGTTTTCCCTTTTTTTAATACAAGGGTACCTTATAAGGCGAGATCCCAGGATCTCGGACTTTTTACAGTCCTGACATTACCGGGATTATAAGGCCTAAAATCCACTTCAATATGACATTCGAGTAAAAACTAAAAAAAAAAATTTAAATTTACCTCAAGTCTTCGAAAATGAAATAAAAATATATTTGAGTCCGAGAGATGTTTCTCTTCGGCTGGAAATTCTGCAAAAAAAAAATCGGTCAAGCCTGTGGAATGACACCTTAAATCCCTTAGTATTTTTAAGAGCATATTTTCAAAGTCAATCAGCCTAACTAACTGTTCAAAGACTTCCGTGATCTCATAAAATGTAGGAGAGAGTGGGGCCATAGATGTCGCGTAGCAGTGGTTTTGATCGCCGTTAGCTACTGTAAACATTTGTTCACCTTATATCTAAGTTTTGCACCAGCATTTGTTTCGAGAACACACCATTTTCATATCTCTCCAGACAGTGTTTTCAATCTTTTGTTAGAAAAATTTTTTGAGCATTCGTGCTTGTGACATTTTCATAAACATTTTCAAGCGAATCGAAAAGGTGGGTACACATAAAGTAATCAGCAATGATTCGGCTTTCGACATTCAAAAGGATTTATGCAAAAACATTCGATGTGTTACCGACGCGGTCGGAATTTTAAAATAATAGCGAATTTGGAGATATGAAGCGAATCAAGTGGGAAGACGTGAAGCACGGCAAATATAACAGATGTTAACCTGAAATCGTATTTTACATGCGTATTACGCATTATTTGTAAAATATTCAAATGTTTAGTGCAATTCCAAGGATTTTTCTCAATATATTTTGTTATTTTTCTATGTTTTCCCTTACGGAAAATATAGTTTTGTAAAATGAGGAGTTAAAAATTATTGAAAATATAAGAAAATTATGAAATCTTTTATGAAATTTTGAAAACTATAAGAAAACAATTAAAAAACTTTGAAAACTATGCAAAAACTATGAAAACTATGCGAAAACTACGATAACTTTAAAATTTAAATTTTTTTGTCCATTTTCTTAACTCTAATGCATAATAATCATAGTAATATATCATTTTCTCCAATCCCAATAATGAATTTTGACCGAAAAATTAAATTTTCTGCGATTTTAAATCATGCTTCTCAACTCACCATGATTTTTGAAAACTCCAAAAACCAGTTTTTTGGACCAACAGGCAAAAATTGTCGATGATTTTGGATTTTATGCAAATTCTTTAACCAGAAAGTGTATTTTAAGATGCTCTAGAGATTCGATTTGAAAAAAATGTGAAAAAAATAATTTTTGTGGTAGTTTTGACCCCAAACAAAGCGTGCTTCAAAACTCCCCACTCTCATCTACCTTTTTTATGTTAAAATATGAATTTAATGAATTATAGTATAGATAAATACAATAAATATATATTCTCGTCCTTTATATATATAAAGAAATAAAATAAATTAACTTTTTATAAAAATTTAAGTAAACTGTGTTTTTTAATTCCTTTGGTCAATTTCTTATTAAAAATATCCTTACTTTCATACCTTTATGTTTTTCAAATCCTGGAACTAATCCCGGGATTCTTAATTATCAATCTCGAAATCCCGAAATTACATGTCCAAATTTTTTTTTTATTAATTAAAAAAAAACCTGTTGTCATCCTAAAATCGAAAAAAGCGCATTGTGCACCGGCCTGCCTTAAGTCATTTTTGGAGTAAATAGTCAATATTTTGAACTTTTTTTGAAAAAAAAAAGTTGAGATTTGTTTCGAAAATCTTAACTTTGATTTTTATGTCGTTTTTGTTTTATTCTTCTCATAGGTAACAACCATATAAGAACAAACTAACTTGTTTTTAAAAACAACTAATTAAAAACTAATTTAAAATAAACTAGTTTTTGAACTACTTTGAATTATATTAAGGCGCCATCCACTTCAATTTGAATAGTTTTTATTGCATTATATATGAAGTAATTGAAAAACAACTTCAAAACAAGTGGTTTAAAAACTACTTCGAATTATATTAAGGCGCCGACTACTCTGATTTTGACATGTTTTTATTGCAAATTTTTATTAGATTACAAGTTTATATATATTTAACCATGCTATTTCATCAAATATAATTAACTTTATGCTTTCGCTAGTATGAATTTATGTATTTTTTTCAAAACAATAAAATAAATGATCTCTTTGATGTACAGAAATTTAAAATTTTTATGCTTTTAAATTCATCTTCAGTAAGTGGAATATTAACTAGTTTTCAATTGATTTATTTTAAAATAATTAAAAAAATAATTTAAATTTAACAAATTTAACAATTAGTTGAAAATATATGCGGTTTCCAATTGATTTATTTTAAAGTAGTTAAAAAATAATTTAAATTCAATTAATTTAGCAAGTAGTTGAAAACATATGCAGACGAAATTCCATTGACTTATTTAGCGGACATCACCATACAAAATATGTTAGTTCGTTCTACGGAAAAAAGTCCGAATTTCAACTAGTTGTGGTTGACAAAAAACAACCTTTTCAACTACTTTTAAATTAGTTGATTTTCCTGCAGGGAATGTTTTATGAAAAATCTGTGTACTAAAAAATTCTAAAATTTTAAAGTTATATAAATGTTTTTGGTGTTAAAATAACATGAATTTAATTTAAAAATGACTTAACTTAACTTCACTTCTTTTCTTATCATACAAAAAATTATATGTAAATAATAATAATATATGTTACCCTAGACTCAGCTTTAAAAAATCATTTTAGCAAATATTAAAACACTCTTTTTAAAAAAAATTTACTAATGATGCTTCTCAGGCTCGTATGCAGGGGGATTTTGGTTAAATCTCGCCCCCCACCCCCCGAAATAAACAAATTTTAATGAGCTTCGGGAGAAACAGTCAGCACAACATGGCAGCCGTTGTGTGTTTATGGTCACGACAACGATCTTGATCAAAGTAGACCAAAAATAAAAAACTCAATTTAAAACATTTATTGTGAAAAGACTATAATATATAGAAAATTTTTTTAAGTACACTGAGGCAATATGTGATAAAATTTAATGCAACTGCCTTCATATTAAATGAATATTTTTTTAAATAGAGCTTGAAACAATTTCATTTAAGTTAAACTCAAGTGTTTGTACAGTTAAATTTAAAACAAAAGTTTTTTTCCAAAACAATACACTTTTATAGGAAAAATTTACATTTTATAAACATTTTTTTAAAAAAACTTTAAAAGAAAAGCTTATGTATTGAAAACAAATATTTAAAAACATAATTTTAA